>CM060948.1:320781936-321086936 GCA_030765055.1 Mantis religiosa
GATTAATACATTAAAACTTATCGCCTCTTGTATCAGCAAAACAGCAAAAGAACACTGTTGATTCACACACTGCTCTTCTCTTACAAACAAACGTTTGTCGACTGCTGGGGTTTCCTTTGTCTAATACAGCTGTTGAAAGCACTAGAGTCACCTACAAGGAGGAACTCCATAAGCCAGGAGGTGCCTCTTTCTGTAGGACACTTCAGCAACTTCAATGTGCATCAGTCCAATACTGTTGTAACGAATAGTAAAATACAATGAAATTACCCATGCTAGGAAATTAGCCGAGTTTACCTTACCAAATTTCTGCAAATAATAAGAAAAGTAAATAAAATAACAAGCTGCCTTTGAAGTTATGATACTCATATAGTTCAATATATTCATATTACTCACATTCCAGTTGTAGTAAAGATGTGTCAATTTGTAAGTAAGACGCTGAATTTGGTCAGCAGTAAGTGGAGTAGCATCATGAATTACATTGTAGGATACTGGACTCGCTGTACCAACATGTACTGATTGGGACACCAGAAAGAAGTCATACCTATAAAAATGACACATTGATATATAGGGTACACAAAAACAATGTGCAGGAAATTGTAGAGTAGAAAGACGGTAAGCATTTTGAGATTGGGAACATGAAGTTTTGGTATAAAAACAGGAGACTGAATTCTATTGCAGACTTATCTTATTTTTGTGGTGAACAAGACGGTTAAGTATTACTGTATTATCCATTAGACTTCATAACACAAATGTATCACTGAACATCAGAAACACTTACAAAATGATTAACACTGCAATACAGCGCATTTACTTTACATTCAATATTCCAGTCACAGGTTTTTTAATCAGAGAATCTAACCTGTAGTATTTAATGTTGATGCATGTGGCATGGTAAAAAGGCTTCCCAGAATCCTTGTTCCTATTCTCAAAATGCATATTTTAGTATAGCTGATCTACTCTAGAAATTTTTGCATCCAGTATACACATATAAAGTTAACAGAAAACAATATCTTGTGTTTGATAGTAAAAACAATTAAATGAAGATAACTTTTTCCCATTTCCTTTTTGCCTTTTTACCCTTCCCTTACTTCACTCCCCGGGAGCATATGGGGGTGCCTGGGCTGAGATGCCTGTCAAGGAGCAGAGTATCTCTGGATCTGAGAGAATATTCAGGGTGAAGGATCAGCTCAATGCCTGTAGGAGGACAAAGATGTAACTGATATGAATTTGATAGAGTTAAGGTAAAAGGGTTAAGTCTTTTTTACCTGAACACAATGACACTCCTTTGAGGCTAATGTAATGACAGGAGTACTAAACTAGCAATAGAGCAGAACAGACATACGGTAGAGTTGTTCCCGCGGAAGCAAGGAAAAGGGAACTAAGTGACATGACAGCTGCAAATCAGAGAGGAGAAGATAAAAGAAATAATGGTTTCGCAATGAGATTTAAGCAAGAATGAAGTGGGATGATATAGAGTTGGGAATTAAAACTAAAGAGCTGGTGAAGGTAAAAACCAAGTTGAACAAAATGGAAAGCTGAATTTTAAGTATGAAAGATTTCATGAGAAGATACAACTTAATAATTTCTGGGATAGATCAAAATGGAACTTGGGAATTTCAAGAGGTACAAGAACTGTTAATGAAGAGGCTGGGATGAATATGAGAAGCTTGGAACTGTGGGGCACATTTAGCATTGGGAAATTGGAAGGCAAAAGAAATATATTACTAAAATTCAGAAATACATAATTCGTATTGGAAGTATTAAAACAAAGAAATAAGCTAAGAGGAACATCTATATAAATTAATATGGACCTTTCTTATGAACAAAGAACAAAGGAGGAAACTGATTGAAGAAGGTTTCAATGCATTTATATTAAATGGCAAACTGTGGATTGGTGGGAAAGCGGCTGAGCACAGAAGCAGCATAAAGAACATACATGACGCAAAGCATATGAATGTTGTTGATGCAGCAGACTTGAACAAGCTGACTTCAGTACCTGGTGTGAATGTCCAGAATGTACATGGAGTAAATGAAATCTGCATTGACAGAGGAAAAGTGATGAATGCAGAAGAGGGAGAAATCTCAGAAATGGTGGTCGGCAGAGAAAAGAAAAAAAATAGGAAATACAATTACATTAATAAATCCTTTCATGGAAGTGTTGAAAACAGTGTTGTTGTATAAATTAAATTAATTGGGAGTCGATTAATAACACAAAACAACACTCACTTTTAAATTTTCCCGGAACCGGTTTCTGAAGCCTTCCCTCTATCTTCAGCCGGACATCGAAGATAGAGGGAAGGCCTCAGAAACCGGTTCCGGGAAAATTTAAAAGTGAGTGTTGTTTTGTGTTATTAATCGACTCCCAATTAATTTAATTTACAATTACATTATGTTAAGTACAGAGTGAAACAAGTATGGGAATCGTGGTGATTAAGAAAATGAGACAAAAAAGTGTGGGGATAAAAGGGAACAGGGAAAAGCAGAGTGAAAAAAGTGTGGGGATCCAGGGGATTAGAAATGCAGCGAAGTTTAAGCGAGGGATATCGAGATGTAGAAACATATCAGCAAGGCATAAATATGAATAAATTTTAGAAAGAAAGAAATACAATGGTGTCCTGAGAGGCATGTTATGCGGCTGTACAAATTGGCGAAAGATGGTAGTAAAGTTAAATAATTAGTAATAAGGGAAGGGGATGCAAATGGGGTGATGTGTGAGAAGCATTGAAAAGTGAAGCTAAGGAATACAGACACTGAAACAATAATAATATATAGCAAAAATGAGTGTATTAATTTAGAGAGGGAAAAAATTTGGTACATATGAAAAATCTAGTGCAGCATAGAAATGAAATGAAAAGAACGACTTTTAAAAGGTATAAACATGTGTAAAGTATGCAATGTGTTGAAGAGTTGCCCTTTTGCAAAAGGGCTAGGACCCAGCTCAGGGGTAGCCCAAGTTGTATTTGTTTTGGTACTCAATAAATCATTTATCAAGTGGTTTTATCATTGGGCTATGCCACTGTGGCTAGGTAACTTGTCTGAACACTTCCCGAGTAGAAATATTATCATATCCAGCAGAAACATAAACTCCAAAAATTGAAGTTTACCACATTTTACCTGAACACCATCAAAATGGTGCTGAGTGTAAGTGACAGTGTTAAAAACAGACTGCAAAGAGTTTTTTCATTTATTTGGACATCATTGTTATTAAATTGCTCTGAACAAGCATAATTTACAAGTAAACTGATTTTATCAAAGCTCAGGAATCCTGCAGACAGTTTGAATTACCACACTGCTCACTGTACTATACACACTGACACAGTCGGCCTTGCAACAGGCTTCATACGAGTATATCTGCTGGGTGTGGTAATCTTTCTGGAACTGAAACCACAGTAATTGCTCTTGCAAAATAACTTTTTGTTAGATAGAGACAACATGAAAATTTCAATGCCACAGCCAGGATTTGAACCACAGATCTCCTGGTTTCCGTCCAGTCGCTCTAACCCATTGAGCTAACATGGCCAACTTACCGTCATGATACTAAACTGTCCATTTGACTCGTATATTTCCCCGGTAAACCATTAGGGGCTTTCGCATTCGAGATACACCATTTGTGGCTACTTACTATCGTAAGTACTTGTGTCCCAGGCTTCAGCATTTAACTCTTATTATTGTAGTTAATTGATGGAAATTAATCATTTCTTCACAGTAGCTGTATACAGACTTGATAGATAAGAGTCAACATGAAAAGTTCAATGCCACGGCCGGGATTTGAATCACGGATCTCCTGGTTTCCATCCAGTTGCTCTAACCCATTGAGCTACCATGGCCAACTTTCTGTCATGACACTAAACTCTTCATTTGACTCATATATTTCCCTAGTAGACCACTAGGGACTCTCGTATTCCAGATACACTGTTTGTTGTGACTTACTACCATAAGTACTTGAGTCCCAGGCTTCATAATTTAGCTCTTATTATTTAAGTCAACTGATGGATCATTTCTTCACACTAGCCGTATAGAGGCTAAGGCTTTTGATAGAGTCAACATGAAAAATTCAATGCCATGGCTGGGATTTTAATATAATATGACTCGCTTCCTGATGTCAACTGTCCTTTTTTTTTTTTTTTTTGTATTTTTTTTTGTAATTTACGTCCTCCAACGTTAAGTCATATCGGACGGTGAATGGAATGGGTGAAATGATGCTCAAATGAGCCCGGGGTCCATTGAGCTTAGAGTTACACGACATTTGTCTTTTATGATAAGGGAAAACCCCGGAAAAAACCTTATCCATGTAACTCACCCTGACCGAGATTCGAACTCGGGACCTCTTGAACGTGAGGCAGACATGCTACCACCACGCTACCGAGGCGGGCTCAACTGTCCTTGAATGCATGTTTATTTCTCATGGCAATTTGCTTTCTGTTCATGATGTCAGCCAGTATGTGCCCTTGAACATGTGTTACTTTCTAACCATACAGCTCTGTGATTGCCATGGCAATAAGTACTAGTTGAGTTAATAGAAAAGACTGTAGTTGGTTTTTAAGACTCCGTCACTCCTCCTAACATGCATAATAAGGTGAATTGTTTATATGCAATTGGTTTCAATAAAATTTAAAGCCCAATTTACTACATTTTATAGTCCTATGATACAAAAAAGATATAGTTAATAATAAAAAGCTTACATAAAGAGGGGCAAGGTAAGTCAAGACCAATGGTGTGTGCATTTTAAGTCTGTTAGGGCAGACATATCTACAGGGAAATGTAAAGACAATTACAAGGGAGTGAATATACAATGTAATGACGTGTAAAGACGAGAAATGGGAGATAAATGGAAGAGAAATACATGTTGTAAAGAGATGTGATTTTTTGGGGATATGGCTGAGTTGTTATGGTAGGTGGACTGAACAGAAAGAGCTGGCTTTAGCAAATGGTAAAATGGCCATGAGTGTTGTAAGAGCATGTTAAAGAAATTACCTGATATTTATGTCAAATGGCTTCAAAGGATCTTAATTACCATAGTAGAAAACAAAATGACACGTGAGGCAGGAATATGGAGAGTAGATGAAGTCTGGACAGAGGTGAACGTAATTAACTGATCCTTCTGTATATATATATTCTGGGCCTCCCATTAGCATTACCTAATGGGGTAGCAAAACTAGAGTTAGGAAGACATTCATCTAGACTCAAAATTATCTTAAGGGTAATGAAATATTTATATAGAGTAGCCGATTTGAAGTAAAGCAATATTACTAAGGAATGTTGTCTTATGCAAATGTGAAGCAAATGCGAAGGGTCTTGGACACAAAAAGTAAGAGAATTGATGGATCAGATAGGTATGTGATGTATTTGGAGGAATGGAGAGTATTGTTATAGAGACTTTTGGAAAGAAGCAGAATCAAGATTAGAAGATAAGGTTAGTCATTTTTGCTAGTACAAGGGAGAAAAGCTCGTTGAGGATATACAGGGAAATAAAAACAATATTGGAGAGGGAAAAATACATAGATGTGTGTAATAAGCTAGACCAAGAAGGATTAGCTTAAGCGAGGTCAAGAGTCAGAAATTTGAAAGGTATTAGACATGATAAGGATAAAAGGAAATGCCCAATGTGTGAAGAAGTTGGTATAGACTGACATAGTATACTATATTGTAAACAAACAAAGGTATGGAGCGAATAAATTTGGCAACAAAAGTGGAATACTTTTACGGGAGAAGAGGTAAGAAAAGCAGGAGAATGTTATCTGTAAAAGGAGAAAATAATTTAAGAAATAAAGGTGACTACTTAGGGAAAGTCAGAGAGAAATGTTTAAGAATGATTAAGAATAATCCACAAGGTTGGAGAAATGAAACAAGGGATATTAGAGAGCAGAGGGTCATCAATACGCAGAAAACCAGGTGTTGTGTAATTTAAGGCAGGTAGGTGGCACAAGTATATATTAGTGGGAATAAGACAGAAAGTTTGTTATATGTGTTAGGAATGTTGTAAATTGTAATGTAATAACATGTATGTAGTGTGTGTGTGTGTGTGTGTGTGTGTGTGTGTGTGTGTGTGTGTGTGTGTGTGTGTGTGTGTGTGTGTGTGTGTGTGTGTGTGTGTGTGAGTGAAGAAATGAGTATGTGTATGAAATTCTACTTGCCATAGTGGAAAACCCCTGGTATGAGCAATTGGGCTACGTATTTTAATGAGCTCAACATATTGAACATTTCTAGATTTTGTAGTACTTAAAATTCAATAAAAGGCTTAAGATCTTATACAGAAAATTCAAAATAAGACATTTTTGTCATATCATTGGCTTAAATACACTGTCTTTAAACTAAAATGAGAGCCATTACTGCTTATGAGAGCTTACTATAGAATTATGCTGCAACTTACCGATCTGGCAGTGTAACCACATCATCAACTACAGTCCCAGGTGGAGGATTGTCCCTATGATGAAAGAAGAGTGTGTTGATGCGTTTGGTGACAATTATAAATTCCATTTCACACTTTACGTCACCATACAGCTTCTCAAGTTGTGACTGAAAAAAAACAGACATTAAGAAATTAATAACATACATTACAAATACATAGTGCTTTTCCCTCACACTGCAATCACAACATGACAGAATGTATGTGAGATTCTCATTGCCTGCAAACAATGTATTGCGTTTATTTCTTGCTCACAGAAGCAATAATTACATTACTGCAAAGGGCTTTTTATGTATTGTGTACATGTAATAAACTCTTGAGAAGTTAAATGCTGATCTGAAACACAATTTTCATGGTTTAAGGTGATTGGCTCTCACTATTCTCTGATTTTAACTCTATGCAATTTTAAATATTGGTGAGGCTTGAAATATATAGTATATGCAACAAACCTTCACATATTGAAAGAACTAATTGAAAATGTTAGGCGAGAATTTTGCTTAATTTCGCACATGGAACTCTTGAGTGTAATGCAATATCCTGAGAATATACCATAAAAGTGGTGATAGAGGATGACAGCATTTTCAACATCCCTTAGGATAAGGTATGTGCTTAATATCATCATCGTAATGATATTTATATGCAAATGGAAAATAGTTGCAGAAGCATTGATAGACTGGACCAAAGTAACTGACACATGCCACCATGTTGAGGCATTTTACTTAATAGAGCAGAAATCCCAGATATCATGATTTTTACAGGACAATACTATCCCATGTCTCGCCTAAAGAATTGATGAAAACATTTGCTGCACATTTTGAAAAAATGGTTTTGTTTTCAGTAAATATTTAAACTTTTAAACATAAAGGGACCCTTTGTGTCAAGATAAATAACAATAGTGATATGTTCACTCTTATTTATAAAAAATATTCTGCTTATTAATATATTCTGCAGTTCTTGTACACATGTATTTTTATATCTTATATATGTTATTGTAGAATGTAATTTTCACAACAGTGTAAAGATAAACAAAGGTGGATTAAAACAAAAGGACAGTAATGTAAAAATATTACATCAAAATTGTCAGTATACAAGTAATAAACGAACGTCTATAGAACTAAGTAGATCACTTAAAATATTTCATCAAAATTTTCAATGTTTAAGGAATAAAAAAGCCAATTTAGAAACATTGCTGCATGACCACAGGGATTTAGATGTAATCTGTAACTCTCAGCACTGGTTAAATGAAAACGAAATTGAATTTTTCACAATACCAAATTTTACCTTAATAACTGAATTCTGTAGGAAAACTATAAAGCATGGAGGTACATGTATATATGTAAATTCCAATATAGTGGCTAAACCTTGCACATATTTCCCAGATTTAAATATTGAAGGAAAACTTGAGTCTTGCACAGTAGAATTAACAGATTTTAATTTATTAATTACTTGTATATATAGGCACCCTAACAGTAGCCTTGACCTGCTTATTGACTGCTTGGAAATAATAAATCAAACAGCATTAAACAAAGGAAAGAAACATGGAATCATAGGTGATCTAAATGTAAACTTTCTAGATAGCACACCAAAACCAGAGCTAATGTGCATGCTAAATTCTTTTGGAATGGAGCCAGTAGTATTTGTGCCCACTAGAGTAACACCACATTGTCAAACAGTACTAGACCAAATTATTAAAAACAAAAACCTATGGGAATATAGCTTGCAGGTAATTGAAACAGGATTTTCAGACCACTTAGCCCAGATTATAAGTATTAAAAGCAAAATCAGATGTAGGTTACCAAACAAAAAGCTCGGCTACAAATACATAAGGATGATCAAAGAAAATAACTTAGATTATTTAAATTACTTACTAAAAAAAACAGTCATGGGATCTAGTATACCAATACCACTCAGTAGATGATGCATATAATGAGTTTTTTAATACTTTCAATTATTGCTTTCAAACAGCATTACCAAAAACAAGAGTGCCAATTCGGCAACCAAAAAACAGATGGATAACACCTGGTATTATAAATTCAAGTCAAAGAATGAAATTTCTTAGTAGAATCATAAAAGCTGGAAATGTGTCGGAACAATTAAAAACCTACTATAAAAATTACAAACATATATATACCAAAGTATTGGTTGAAGCAAAAAAACTGCATAATGCAAGGTTTATACATGAATCACAAAATAAATCAAAAGCCATGTGGACCTTAATTAAACGAGAAATTAAACAAGATAAAAATATCCCTGAGAATATACACCTTAGACACAAGGGAACTAAAATAAGTGACCCAAAACAAGTAGCCAATCTTTTTAATAACTATTACACAAATATAGTTCAAAATAGTTCGCATGATAGCCTGAAGAAAAATTTCCCACAGCCAAATAGATATCCAAAACAATGCAATAGTATATATTTAACCCCAGTCACAGAAATGGAGCTGGAAAGCATAATCAAGGGTTTGAAATGCAAATCATCTTGTGGTATTGATGAAATTCCTGATAGTGTTATAAAGAACTGCTACCAAAATTTAATAAAACCCCTATTCTGTTGTTTAAGGACTATGATACAATGAAGCACAAAATTAATACAATTTTCAGTCCAACTAATACTCAATGCCCCATTTATTGCTAGTATTTACCTAGAACGCGTTTCGTTAGGGTCTTCCTTTTTTACAATCAATAAAAAAAATTTCAAACAAAAATCAGGACTATCTATCGGCAACCCATTGTCCCCATTTTTGGCAGACCTCTTCATGAGCTTTTTGGAAACGCACATCACAAAGGCATTCCCACTAATTTTTAAGCATTGGTACAGATATGTGGATGACATTTTGGCAATAATAAATGAGAAACAAGTGGATGATGCATTAAAACTACTTAATTTACAAAATCCTGCAATAAAATTCTCCATAGAAAGAGAGATAAACAATGAAATCCCTTTCTTAGATTTGAAACTTACCAGAAAACATAATAAAGTTGAATTTGGCATACACAGAAAGGAAACACACACAGAAAATTTCATAAAATCAGATGGATATAACCCAAGACAACACAAGCATGCTGTTATCAACAGTTTAACTTACAGGCTGGTTAATGTACCTTTAAATAAGATAGAATATAACAAAGAGTACAATAACATCATTCACATTGCAGAATACAATGGATACAGTGCTGAACTGGTCAACAAAAAAATAGATAAATTCAAAAGACAACTAAGATGCAAACAAGTAACTACTCTCTCCCCAATTAGCAATGAAACCTCATACAGAAAATTTACGTATCATCCCAGAGCTACACACCTTTTCCAAAAAGTTTTCAAAGAACACAATATTACTTTGGCCCCACAGAACAAATTTAGTGTACAACACCTTTTGAAATCACATAATACAAAGGAGATACCCACAGGCAGAAAATCAGGAGTGTACCGGATAAATTGCAAGGACTGTGACAAATTCTACATTGGAAAAACAAAAAGGAACGTGAACATTAGGCTTAAAGAGCACTTTAGGAACATAAGGAATTAAGAAATAGATAAATCGGCGGTAGCGTACCATTTTTGGAAGGAAAATCATGACATAGAACGAGAAATTCACTTACTAAAAAGTGTCCAAGGTCCAGCTGCATTAACCACGTGGGAAAAAATCTTTATAGAGAAATTTGAAAGTAAATTGTTTAATTTCGATACTACCTTTGAAGACAACCCCAATTTCAAGTTCATCAAGATACCGACAGAGACGCACCTATCACCTCCGAGGAGTTCACTGAACCGGCATCCATTAGTCGACAACAGCTGATGATATTAGTCGACAACAGCTGATGATGTTAGGAAGACCCTAACGAAACGCGTTCTAGGTAAATACTAGCAATAAATGGAGCATTGAGTATTAGTTCGACTCAAATTTGTATTAAAACCCCTATGTTACATAATAAACCTCTCACTATCAATGGGTGAATTTCCAGAAAAATTGAAGGTGGCTAAGGTGAAACCTCTCTTTAAGAAGGGGGAAGAATTTGATGTAATTAATTATAGACCTGTATCACTACTATCCGTTTTTTCAAAATTAATAGAAAAAGTAATGTACGTCAGACTTACATCATTCCTCGATAAACACAGTATAATAACAAACAAACAACATGGATTTCGTAAAGGCAAGTCAGTAAACACAGCAATAGCAGATTTTGTTAAACGTATATATGAATCTATGGATAAAAAAGAAGAAAATATTGGTATATTTTTAGATTTGTCAAACGCATTCGACTTAGTAGACCACAAAATTTTATTGGAAAAACTAGCTGTTATCGGTATACGTGGAACAGTGAACAAGTGGTTTAAAGAATATTTAACATCCCAACAACAGATGGTAGAAATCACTTATACACAAGTAAATACAAATGAAATTACAAAATATTTATCATTTATGGCAGTAATAAAATATGGTGTCCCCCAAGGTTCAATTCTTGGACCTGTTTTATTTCTGATATATATAAATGATCTAGAGTGTTCCTTAAAAAATAGTTATCCAACATTATTTGCTGATGATACAAACTTATATATTTCTGGTTACAACTTGAGATCCTTAAAATTTAAGATAGAACAGACAATGTCGGAATTGCTAAACTGGTTCAACATTAATAGATTATTAATAAATACAGAAAAAACAACAGCAATAGCTTTTCATCATAAACAAAATACACTTGCCAGTCATCCCTTTATAGAGTTACAGGGCAAATATATCTCATACACAGATAGTACAAAATTTCTAGGGGTATGGGTGGATAATAATTTAAAGTGGTCGGCTCACATTCAAAAACTATCTCAAAAACTGAGTAAAATAACTTATGCCATCACAGTCATTTCAAAAATCATGGACTTGAAATCGGTCATATCTTTATATCATGCATATTTTCAGTCTGTTCTTAGCTTTGGAATATTATTTTGGGGTAATTCAACAGGAGCAAAATCTATTTTTAAAATGCAAATACGGGCAATTGGGATAATACTACATGTTAATAAAAGAACCAGTTGTAGGCCACTATTTAAGGAATTAAATATATTGCCCCTCCCCTGTATTTACATATATGAAACATTATGCTACATAAAAAATAATCTCAGTATGTACACAACAAACTCACAGATACATTCTCATGATACCAGAAGAAAAGATAACCTTCATGTAATCACACATAGCACTAGTTCTTTCGAAAAAAGTTTTGTATATACTGGCCTCCAACTTTATAATAAATTTCCCAATTATCTGAAGCAAATACCTGCACTGCATCAATTTAGAATTTGTCTCAAAAAACTTCTTTCACTCCATTGTTTTTATAGCATAAAAGAATATTATGATTACTTTGACAATTAATTTTGTTAATGTTAATGATGTTAATGTTTTATAGTATAGGTGAATTGTTTGAATATGTTAACTACAAGTGAACTATTATTATTATTATTATTATCATCATCATCATCATCATCATCATCATCATCATCATCATCATCATCATCATCATCATCATCATCATCATCATCATTATTATTATTATTGTTATTATTGTTATTGTTATTATTGTTATTATTATTGTTATTGTTATTATTGTTATTATTGTTATTGTTGTTATTGTTGTTATTGTTGTTATTGTTATTATTATTATTATTATTATTATTATTATTATTATTATTATTATTATTATTATTATTATTATTATTATTATTATTATTATTATTATTATTATTATTATTATTATTATTATTATTATTATTATTATTATTATTATTATTATTATTATTATTATTATTATTATTATTATTATTATTATTATTATTATTATTATTATTATTATTATTATTATTATTATTATTATTATTATTATTATTATTATTATTATTATTATTATTATTATTATTATTATTATTATTATTATTATTATTATTATTATTATTATTATTATTATTATTATTATTATTATTATTATTATTATTATTATTATTATTATTATTATTATTATTATTATTATTATTATTATTATTATTATTATTATTATTATTATTATTATTATTATTATTATTATTATTATTATTATTATTATTATTATTATTATTATTATTATTATTATTATTATTATTATTATTATTATTATTATTATTATTATTATTATTATTATTATTATTATTATTATTATTATTATTATTATTATTATTATTATTATTATTATTATTATTATTATTATTATTATTATATTATTATTATTATTGATTATTATTATTATTATTATTATTATTATTATTATTATTATTATTATATTATTATTTATTATTATTATTATTATTATTATTATTATTATTATTATTATTATTATTATTATTATTATTATTATTATTATTATTATTATTATTATTATTATTATTATTATTATTATTATTATTATTATTATTATTATTATTATATTATTATTATTATTATTAGTATTATTTTTATTATTATTATTATTATTATTATTATTATTATTATTATTATTATTATTATTATACTGTACATACAGTTGAATTTTCATTCCAAACTTGTGTTTTGTATATGTATATTGTATAATTTTTAGTTATAAGTACTTGACGTGTCCTATATCATGTAATATGATCAAAAGGATGAATAAAAACTAACTAACCAACTATCTTGACAGATGGTTGCAACTGGAGGGGAGGCAGGTCAGTTGCATATCAGTTGCAGGCAAGTAAACAGGTGCAGATTTACTCGGTAATACTACAGCTTGTTTCAAAATGTGCTTCTCTCCTGGTTACCAAGAGAGAATTTAGAAATGACCCTCCTTAGCAGCACATTAGGAAATAAGGTGCTACATTTAAAAACATAAGAAGTAATAAGCAATGTCAATAGATTTATAAAAAAAGGATCAATGGTCTGGATCTGCTATGAAAATGTGGGAAACTGTATCAGAGGCAACAGTTGTGTCTAAAAGCAGTTTAGGGAAGTTATTAAAGAAAGAAAAACGATTGGTGCTAGTGCAACAACATCCTCTATGGCCAGAAAACAAAGATTAAGAACATGCACAAAACCTAATTTGGAGGGCTTTAATTCAGAAGCAGTTAGGAGAACTGTTGAATAATTTTTACAACACCGTAAAACGCATACCAATTCTGAAGAAGGTGCTTATGAAGCTTCAAAATTCATATTGACGTCCAAGGCAGTGTCTCAACATTGAGGAATAGTTCTTTTGAAGCTAGGATTTATGTAGAAGAAAACCAAGTGCAACAGACAAATTGTAATGGAACATCGTACCATACGGGCAAAAAGGCTTAAGTATTTACGAAATATTCAGAGATATCACAATGAAGTTTATATAGTTTACATGGATGAAACTTACGAATGCAGCACATACTGGACCATATGTCTGGAGTGTAACTTGCTACAGAGACTCTGCAGCGATGTCAAAAGGCCAACAGCTGGTTATCATACATGCTGGAGGAGAACAGGGTTTTGTTCAAACGCCTATGTACTATGTACTATTAAAAAAAAAGCGTAGGGATTACTACAACAGTAAGAATTACAACTTAATCTATAATAGCTGCAATACAGGCTTTGAGCGCAACTTTTTCTGTTAGACAGCTGGTGCATCGAACTCCCTCTAGTAATATTACGCATGTGACGCATTGTAGCGATAGGCGTATAATCCCCACCACTGTTGTTACTCATCCCTACTGTGCAGGATTTTCTGTCAAGATAAAATAATACATCTGTACTAACCTGGAACGCATGCTACAATGTGCCATTCTAATGTAATTAGCAGATGCATTTTGCGTCACTCAGCTCGTTTTAAAGGAATATTTGCATTTTCAGGTATTGTAAAACATGGTAGAAGGTAGATTTTTGGTAGTGCTACTCATAAATTGTAGCCACTGTTCTTGAGTCAAATTTGAAATCTAATGAGAAAAATTGCATTAGTTCTTTGATTTTTTTATATTCTTATTTAGTTAAATTTGATGATAGTTCCACTACGTCTAGAAGGAATTAGCATTCAATGACATGCATGAAGTGCTATAAATTTTTCATTATCCCTGCAATGAATTCTTTGAATTTGCTAAAAATGATATAAAACTACTGACTGAGAGTTAGATATGTATATAAGGGCGCCCAACTGCAGCGGTTATCAGCGCCCTTTAAAAAAAAATCATTCATGGCAAAAGCCAGACATAAACGGTTCCTAAAACTTAGATAAAAGTGTAAATAAAGAAAAACAACCAAAACAAAAAAGAGAATAAATTGAAACATGAGGCCAAACAGTACAAAAAGCATTTCTCTTCACTAAAAAACTACTGACTGAAGCAGAGTCTGTTGCAAAAGTATTTGTGATGTGTAATTATATAGCTCTCGTTTAACAAATACTACAATGACTTTTTGATGAAAATTTACCATGCTCCTAATCTTAATTATTTGTCAAGGATGCAAGCTTCTCTCTGTAACAATTGTTTATGATTTATACTTAAAAAGGGTTTGAAAAATTTATAAATTTATAAAAGAAAAACAAACAAAATTGTGTAAAAATATATGTAATTTTATGATTGGCCATTGTAATAATTGTATTACGTAATGTAGTGACATAGTAGTAAATTGGCCAAATCATATAAAAGTATTATATTGGTAGCGATAGTAACAAAGGATTAAATAATCTTGGTGTAGAAACCGAAAGAAAATTTTTCTTTCTTTCTGGAACGCCGAAGAGATCAGACGCTTTTTAAAATTGCTCGAAAATATTTAAGTTTTAGTTGAATTTGAATTATTAGATTGATTCCAATCACAGTATAAATTTTGTGATAGAAATTGTAATGGATTTGGTGTTAAAAGAAATAAACAAAAGATTGATTTCTTATAGAAATTTCAAATTAAAAATTTAATGATTTCTTCACTTGTTAGCACCCTTGTAACTCAGAGTTTTCATTGCTCGTAAGTAAGAATATAACAGAAGAATATTAAAAGCTAGCTGAGGCACGATTAAGCATTTTCCTGATAACTTCAGGGAACATCTTCTTCATCAAATCATAATATTTTGGGTGAAGGTAGATCGAAGATGTAAGACCAATGGCGGGAAATGATATACCAGCACGAATCTTGCTATCTATGTTGCCGCCACTTTGGGGCATCGAAATGCTTAACAACGGAGGAATCCTGCTAGCTCGTATTTTCTTCTTTTTTTTTTCCTTAATAAAAGCTCACTCTAAATCTAAGCCATTATAATCTGTATTTTCTATCATGAAAAACTTCATTGTTAGAAATCATAGTGGATTATCAACCATGATAATGAAGCAAAATTGTTGTAAAACCTGATAAAAAGCTTCCATATATATATTTTCTGGAAACAGACAAGAAATAACTTGCTAATTTGGAATTCTTTTCCATTTAGAATTGTGTAAGAAATATTCTTATAAAATGTATCTCTAAAATGAATAGAGGAGAGAGTATGTGAGCGAAAGTGATTTGCCCATGTTAAATCTTATGCTTTACAACTTGTATGTGTAAAAGTAATCGCTACTGTGGCAGGTTGTAGAGTACTATCAGAGTATGAACCAAGGTCCTTGGTATGTTAGCTAGGTGTATGTGATATTTGGCACGTCAATATCTAATAGTTTTTACAGATACAAAAAAACATTGCAAATATCCTGTCACACATATCTTTCAGAAATAGAAACATTATTGTAAATATATTACAATTGTGAATCAAGCATTTAACATTTAATTTTATTTTATATAAAGAATAATAATACTACTTACCTCTAATTTCTGCACTTCATGCTGATGAACACTAGGGATTTGACCTTCCCCTACTCCGTCACGATAAACAATAACTTTCCTTGGGAGAGAGCCGTTAAGTTGTGCAAATCTCCTCGCTGCTTCTGCAAACATTATTAAAAGTTATGTTTAAATTATAAGTCTAATTAGTTACAAACATATGCACAAGCACACATACACTTGTATTTACAAGCATTTCTTTTAAATTTGTTATATTTGAAGCTTAAAGATAGAAACAGCTTTTCTTCTGAAAATATCAATCTATAGATGTGATCAAACTGTTAGCATTTACTTACATTTGTCTAATTCTTGAAAACATGTTTATGTAACAGAAATTGTTATTGATTATATAATTAAAGTATTAAACAAAAGAAAATAGTATTCTTAGTGATTAGGATGAAATGCTTTTACCTCATAAGAATCTTTAATTTGTTGGTGTATTTCGAAGGAATGTTTTACAGAGTTAACTGTAACAGAGTTAAGAAATGTTTTTGATTTACACTAAGCACATCAGCTTTAAGTAGCTTTTGTCTGATTCACATTCAGATGAAAGCCATTTTAATGCTGCAACTCTATTCATGTAATTAATGCTATCAAATATTACATATCTAAATATGTCAACAATTACTATCAAAAGTTGATATGATATGAATTATTGAGTGTTAAAGTAAAATACATCTTTGACAATTCTTCAGATGGAACCCGGCATCTTTTGCTATAGAGCCTTCATACGAGGGTGGTCTGAAAGGTTGTCTGCCTTAATTAGAGATTGCAGCACTACTTGCATGATTTTTCTTCCTTACATTGATACACCTGTGAGTAGACCCTATGTAACATTACAAGTCATTGCAAGCAATAGTTTACTGTAGGCAGTTGTTTGAAGCAGTGGAAGTGCACATTGCTTTGAAAATGGAAATATCTATCATGCAGTGATGAAATTCTTCGTCAAAGAAGTTTTAATACCTACAGAAATTCACTTGCAGATTGTAAATGAGCCTGACTGTTCACCTTCAATTTCTACTTTGAAGAAATGGGTGGCCCATTTTAAACATGGCTTTGAAAGCATCCGTGCAAAGGACGCCAAAAAACTGTGACCACACCGGTAATCATTGAAAAAGTGCATGACATGGTTTTGGAAGATTGGCATACAAAGGTTTGTGAAATTGCTAATGCTCTTGCAATGTCAACACATCTTGCATCAGGAACTAAAGATGAGAAAGCTTTGCACAAGATGGCTGCTGCATGTCCTCACTGTGAATAATGTCGCCAGGCCATTGTTGATTGGAGGAGGCGCGGGCAAAGAGATCAAAGAGACGGCAGTGCACTGAGGAGATAAAAGCTTGCCGAAATAGTGGGCAGGAGAAGACGGATTTCTCGGGAGATCGCCTTCGTTTTATCCGGGTCTCGATTGTTTGAGAAATTTCTGGTATGTTAGTAAACTATAAAAAGGCAGCCAGCCCGCCCACCAAAGAGTGAGTCAGTCGGTAATTGAACGCGTGCCCTTAAGCAGCTGTGTTTGTTGACCTTGTATGTTGTATTGTGTATGTGTACGAAGCATATTTCTACGGAAATAAAGTGCAATTTTTTGTGTTTGTAACCTGGACTTTTTTATTTCACGAACCCACAAAGTCACAATTGCTGTCAGGAGTGGGACGAGATGGAGGCTGCATTGGAAAAGATTTTGGAGAAGATGCTGGAATTGAAGTCCTAACTGACCTCGGAAATGAAAGCAGCAAATGACAACTTCGCTGCGAAAACAGAAGCGGCAAATAACAACCTCGCTGCGAAATCAGAAGCAGCAAATAACAACCTGGCCGCGGAACTGAAGGAAATGAAGACGGCAAATAACAGTCTGGCCGCAAAGTTGGTGACGACAAATCACAATCTGACTGCAATGAAGACCGAACTGACCACGGAAATTAAAGCGTACATGAGGTCCTCTCCGCAAAGTTTGAAGAGCAGTTGACCGGTGTAAGGGATGACGTCGCGGAGGTGGGCAAGCGGATGGGGCATGTGGACAGCTCCTTAACGATTTAGAGGAAAAGGCCGACAATAACGCCAAGTCCCTGAACGCCATGATGGAAGACGTCAAGACCTTGCGAACCGCGTTAACAACCTGGAGGGAAAGGCCGACAGCAACACAAAGTCCCTGAATGCCATGGTGGAGGACGTCGTCGGCAGGAAGTTGAAGGATTTAAAGGTCGACGCGCCGGGACGCGACACATCTGCGCGCGTCAAACCTCGTAAATACGACGGCGCGACAACTTTCGAAGTCTTCCGCCGCCAGTTCGACGCAGTGCCCAAGCACAACAAATGGTCACCAGAGGAAGAGGCCACACAGCTAATAGCCAGGACCTAAGGACGGGCCGCGGAAGTCCTGAACACAGTCCAGGCAGCGGCGGCGCCCAAGGACATCTGGGAGGCCCTGGAGAATCGCTTTGGAAACCACAGCGTACAGCAGCCAGCTGAAGTCAAGGTCACAGCAGCCAGGGGAGACGCTGCAGGATTTCGTCCTGGCAATCGAGCAGCTGGCCAGCAAAGCCCTAGTCGACCTCCCACCAAAGTTCGTATCCCGAGAGGCTGCCTACACATTCGTCGACGGGGTACGAGACACGGAGATTCATCAGTAATTAATGCTCGGCGATTAGAGAACCATCCACAAGGCGCTAACGGCAGAACTAAGGATGGAGGCGGCCAGGGTGACAGCTATCCCGACGTCGAGAACGAGGAGTGTCCGCTACACCGGAGACAGAAGACCAGCAGAGGGACGCCGGCGAAGTCCTAGTGGCCTTTGTTGGGTGTGTAGACAGCCGGGACACCTGGAGGGAGACTGCCCACACCAGGAAGAGCAGCCGGAAAACGAGTAATGCCGTCGTGTTGAGGGGAACGTCGGCGCCATCACCACCATCACCTCGAGTGACACTGGATGCCCTCAGGAGCCACGAGGCGATGGTCGACGTCAGCAGGAAGGCACTGCGGCGCAATGGAAAAGAGGAGGTACTTCGGCAGCCCGAGAGCGCCATGGAATTTTCAGGGTCATCCGGAGGGAAGAAGTGGTTTTCCCCGCGAGAAGCGAGGTGATGGTGACGGCGCGACTGGAAGGCCAGCGAACGAAGAACATGACGTTGGACCAGAAGAAGCCTGTGCACGGACTCTGTGTAGCCAGGACATTATTGCCATGTCGAGAGGAGGTGCCAGTGAGGCTGCTCAACCTAGCAGACACCGATCACGATGTCCAAGCCGGAACGGAGCTGGGGACGTGCGAGATCGTGATCAGCGTAGCCGCATTCGACAAGACGCAGAAGCCGGTGCCGACGAAACACCTGGCGCCCCGGCTGGAAAGCTTACTGGAGAGGGCGGCCGACCACCTGACCGCAGAACAGCTGGAGAAAGTTCGACAACTGCTGATGAGATACCAGCGCGTTTTCAGCCAAGGCGACAGTGACTACGGCCACATGGACCGCGTGTTCCACAGCATCGACACCGGAGACGCCCGGCCTATTCGGCAACCACCTAGACGCGTTCCGCTGGTGAAACAAGCGGCGGTACGGGATATGGTAGATGACATGAAATCCAGAGGAGTGATTGAAGAGTCTGACAGCACTTGGTGTTCCCCTGTAGTTCTGGTGACTAAGAAGAACGGCGAGCTACGCTTCTGCGTGGACTACAGGAAGCTGAACAATGTCATCCGGAAGGACTGTTTCCCCTTACCCCGGATTGACGACACCCTGGACACGCTAGCTGGTGCCCAGTGGTTCTCCATCCTGGACCTGAAGTGGGGCTACTGGCAGGTAGCTCTAGACCCGAGACACAAGGAGAAGACCGCATTCTCGACAGGCCAAGGGCTTTGACAGTTCACAGTTATGCTCTTTGGCCTCTGCAATGCACCAGATACCTTAAAACGCCTCATGGAATCAGTGATGACAGGACTGACTTACGACGCCTGCCTATTATACCTGGATATCATCATCGTCGGTAAGACCTTTGATGACCATCTCGAGATTCTGAGAAAGGTGCTATAGAGATTGCAGCCGACCAACTTGAAGCTGAACGCGAAGAACTGACAGCTCTTCCGCAAGGAAGTGAGCTACTTGGGCCACATAGTCTCAGCAACCGGAGTGGCCACAGACCCGGAGAAGACACAGGCTGTGAGAGATTGGCCTCGCCCAAAGGATAAGAAAGAGTTGCGCAGTTTCCTAGGGCTGTGCAGTTATTACCGACGCTTCATAAAGGGGTTCTCCAACATCGCCAAACCCCTCACCCGCCTGACAGAAGAACACCGGCCTTATGTGTGGACGGAGGACACCGAAGACGCTTTCCAGCACCTGAAGAAGACCCTGTGCAGTGCTCCAATTTTGGGGTGAGGAAGAACTACTGCGTCATCCGACGAGAGGTACTGGCGGTAGTAAAGACCTTGGAGCTCTTCCACAAGTACCTGTACGTTCAGCCATTCCACCTGAGGACTGACCATTCCGCCCTAACCTGGCTACTGAGCTTTAAGAACCTGGAAGGTCAGATAGCACGTTGGGTCCAGAGGTTGCAGGAGTACGACTTCACGTCGGAACATCGCAGAGGGAAGAACCACAGTAACGCAGACGCTATGTCCCGAAGACCCTACCCAGAAGAGTGGAAGAGAAGGAGCGTGCCGCAGCAGTCCGAGTAGTCACGGCAGTGCCTGTGGGCGGCTGGGATAGCGCAGGTCTGAGGAGGGAGCAGCTGGCGGACGCAGACTTGGGGCCACTCTTGAGGGAAGTGGAGGCAGGGACAAGACCAACCTAGAAGGACATCGCACCGAGGAGCGCCACCTACAAGTCGTACTGGGCCAAATGGGACTCGTTGAAGAACAGAGAGGGCGTGCTGCTCCGGGTATGAGAATCACCCGATGGGAAGTCGCAGAGAGAACAGTTGATACTTCCCTGAAGTAGGGTACCGGAAGTCTTGGAGGAAGTGTACGCCGGTACTTCAAGAGGACACCTGGGAGCAATCCGATAGATTGACAAACTACGACAGCGCTACTATGGCTGAGGCTCCGAGCAGGTGCTGAGATATGGTGCCGTCAATGTCATGTGTGCGCGGCGAGTCGCGTCCGCCAGACTAGGAGCCGGGGTCACATGCAACAGTAAAACGTCGGAGCCCCATTCGAACGGATCGCTGTCGACATAGCTGGACCATTCTCAGTGTCCGACCGAGGCAACAAGTACCTCATGGTTGTCGTGGACTACTTCACCAAGTGGCCGGAGGTGTATGCCACCCCGAATCAAGCGGCAAAGACAATCACAGACTGCCTCGTGGAGCAAGTGTTCTGTCGATTTGTGGTGCCCTTGGAGCTGCACAGTGACCAGGCCACCAATTTTGAGTCCAACCTGATTAGGAAGGCACTAGAAAGACTTGGGGTTAACAAGACTCGCACAACACCTCTACATCCCCAGTCGGATGGCATGGTCGAAAGGTACATCAAGACCTTAGAAGAACATCTGAGGAAGGTCGTAGCCATTCATCAGCGAGACTGGGACGTCAAGGTCCTGCTGGCTTACCGCTCGTCAACACACGGCACAACTGGGATGAGGCCAGCCAGCGTAATATTCGGCCGAGAGTTACGCCTTCTCTTTTATCTGGCTTTGGAAGCCCTCAGGAAGCGAAACAGCCAGCGACAGAGTATGTGGAGGACATGGTGGACCACCTCCACGACATGCACGAGATATCTCACCAGAACATCCAGAAGGCGAGCGACGGCATGAAGACCCGATACGACAGGCAAGACAACAGCCAAGGGTTCCAGCAAGGTTACCTGGTCTGGTTGTACTGCCCTACCCGGACCAAGGGACGCTGCCCGAAGCTTCAGCAGCCATGACAAGGACTGTACCGGGAGTTGGAGAGGATTAACGATGTGGTCTACTGCATCCAGAAGATGTCCGAGGACAGATATACCGGCTTTGAGGAGGGAGCAGTGTCACCCAATTATCAGATAGCACGACCAACTGGAGCCGGGTAGGGGACAGGAGGCATTCAAGCCACATCTACCAATTTATCTTGTAGCGCTAAAATAGGGGATGGTTAGGAAAGTGTCACTAGGCACTACACCATCTCTTTCCCCTCCCCCTGACGTCTGGAACAATCAGGATGATGTTCCAAGCTGCAAAGCTTCCGGAAACAGCGATCTTCCTATATAAGGGCTGCATTGGAAGAGTTGTGTCAGTTCTTGGCGAGCAGCCATGAAGAGCGCAGTGCTAGCAAACGGACTGGATGACTGTGTGTGTACATTTATCAGAGGAGTTGTACGTAAGTGTGAGTGTGGCGTGGACCTGTGACAGACGACCTGGTGGATTGTGATTGTGTGCGCTACGTAATTCTATGTAATCGGCAGGTGTTCCAACTGTAATTCAGTGGAAATAAAGGCCATTTTGAGTTTGTGCAATTGGACTTTTAATTCTAAGAACCCACAAAATCACAATATAAAACCAGTTCTAAAACTGGAGAGGTTTTGAAATGAATACATCAGTTTCATTGTTTCAATAAATTTAGCAACTTCTTCATATTTTGTACTCTCTCTTTTGTTTACTCTAAATTGCAATTAATATAAGCAATACTGTAATAGCTATTTTGTCTCTATTTTAAGATATTAAAATCGGATGCTTGCAGAACTTCACAGCACTTTCATTACAAATATTTGTTGCATTCATATGGCATTCTTTACTCACTCATCTAAAAACTATTGATAAAAAAGTTATTATTCCATCCACTTCTTGTTAATCCTGATAAACTTACACTATGCATTTACACATTTGAGTGGGTATAAAAAGAAAAATAAAGGCTGTGGCTGTCAAATATTTATAAACTGTGATTATTACAATGTGATCGTTTTGAAATGTTATACTCCTTTTGTGAGCATAAGCAAAAAACATAGGGTAACTTACCACTTGAAAAATTGCAAAGTATTTGAAACTCAAAACTTTTAACACTCAAAAACTCAGTAATACATAATTCTGCACAAAGTTTGATTCATAAATTGTCACTTTTAGTAAGACTACCTTCTCCATACAATTAGATTTTGTCCATCACTTATTGTTTGCCAATTATACAGAAGTCATTGAGAATGAAGGGATTATATGGACTAGACACAAAAATTTAAAGACATATTGTTTATTTATTATACAAATATCTGAAATGTGATATTTTAATAAAAACTGGTACTAGCCCATTTGAGAAAATCAAAAGTAATGAGAACTTCTGTCATGAAGAGGATAGTTAGGGCCAAGGAGATTTACTTGTAAATCTTTGTGTTCCATTCTTGAAACCCCAGAACATAAGCTGTGTTAGCTGTGGTCTGTCTCACCACTTGTGTACTTTGTCTAAAAATGCATGTATTTCTGATGAAATATGCTGAACTTTTGGGTGGATTACACAACTTCCTCTTAGGTACTTATTACCAACAGACCTGGAGTTGAGAAAGTAAGAAACTCCTGCAAGCTAAAGGTAAACCATATGTTTGGAATATTTCCTTCCATGGCCAACAGGTAGCATGCTAGTGTTTGGTAGGTTGTTGGTTCAAACTTGGCATTAGACAAAAGGTTTTGGGTATAAAAATGTTTAGTAGAACTTCCTTTGGAAGGGAAGTGAAGTCAATGGCCCTGTGTTATTGATTTATGGAAGGTAAAAGCACTATATGCGCGCGATAAAATGAGTGATGGGCTCCAATCCTCATTCGGAAAGTTTTGATAAACTCAGTAAACATATCGAGATTTAACTGTATTGGAACACCACAGTGAAGCAAAATAATTATTAATTTTTAGATGAGTCGTATTTACTACACATCTGCTTCACTTCTTAAGTTAAGTGGAGATTGTTACAAACATTTTTATTTGTGTAATAGATGACAACTTAGAAATTTGAAATGCGCTATACACTGACATCTAGTGGCTAATACGCTAAGCTTTATCATGTCTGCCATATTTCGTTTTGATCAATTTCAAGGTTAATTAGCTAACCAGTTTATCGTATGTTGGAATTAGCATTTTATTTCATCCTTGGCAACATACACATATTATGAGTGAGACATGTCAAAATACATAAATACAGTATATACATAAAGTCAAATTGATTACATACAATATACACAATAAGCAACTTTTCTATGGTTTCATGTGGTATTTGCATAGACTAATTTACTACTTGAAATGTCAAAATATGAATATTACAGGTTTGTGAATGTATTATGCTCCGCAGTGCTCATTTACATGGTTATAGATCTAAAAATTCATTAACTATACAAAAACAATGTGCATGAAAAAATTTCTTAACCTTATGCTTAAAGTATTTTAATGATGCAACTTGTTTAAATGAATTTGGAAGTTTATTATATAACATCCCTTTGTAGTTAAAGCTTCCTTCATAAAGGCTCGTTTGGTGCAGCTCGAATTGCCTGTTTATGCTTGTTACGAGTTTGGTGGTAATGTACATCAGCATTTACTTGAAAATGATTTAATTTGTACGAACAATTCAATTCAATTTATTTGTCCTTAAAATCTCCATAAACGATTGTGTACTCATCAAAACAAAACTATTTACAATATTCAAGTACAATATTTAAATACAGAAACTACAAAATAGAAGAAGAAAAAACATGTTTAAGAGTAAATGCCAAAATATAATAATGTAACTTAACTTTCCAAATACTCTTGAATAGAATAAAAACATGCTTCACTTAAAATTTTATGTAGTTTCAATTGAAAAATCTTTTGGTTGTCAATCTGTTTTAAATAAAGAGGTAACTTATTGTAGAGTTGGGTACCACTATAAGTGAAGGAATGTTAGTATAACGTGGTAGTATTGGTTTGTCTCATAAATTCGTTCGATTCCTGCTATGTGTTTACCACAAAGAACGCCTGCACTGTATGCACGTATCACAACTACGGCAACAAAAATACCTAATTATGTAGGGGTAACCTGTTTACATACGCAAGGTCATCGAAAGTAAACAAGGCAATGAAATTTTCAAAACAAACTTTATTTTGTGCAGTATGCGCCATTATTATCAATAACATATCTCCATTTCTCCGAAGTTTATCAATACCATTTTTCCAAAATCTTGCAGTTTTCTGGTTGATGAACTCTTCTACGGTGAGTCTGCAATCCTCCAAGGAAGTAAGGCGTTTGCCATTAAGGAAGTTTTGCAGGGATCGGAATAAATGATAGTCAGATGGGGCAATGTCTGGAGAATAAGGCGGGTGAGGTAACACATCCCAGTCGAAATCCCGTAATTTCTGACGAGTTACCATAGAAGTGTGTGGTTTGGCATTGTCTTGATGAAAGACGACCCCACCATTAGATGCTAACTCTGACCTTTTCTCTTCTAGGGCAACCTTCAGACGATCCAACTGAGAACAGTATTTCTCTGAATTGATGGTCTCCACAGGAGGAAGAAATTCGTAATAAATAATTCCTTTCCAGTCCCACCAAATGCACAGCATAATCTTCTCAGAATGAAGCCCTGGTTTAGGAATTGAGAGTGGTGGTTCCCCTTTCTTACGCCATGACTTTCTCTTTCGGATGTTGTTGTATACAATCCACTTTTCGTCTCCTGTAACCAGCTGTTTCAGAAAAGGGGCAGTTTCATTGCGTCTCATCAATGCGTCACAGATGGAAACGCGCTGAACTAAATTTTGTTCACTCAGTTTGTGCAGAACCCATACATTCCGAAGATTTACGTAACCAAGTTTCTTTAGGTGCCTGGCTACAGTTGCATGAGATAAGTTTAGCTCCTGACCTACCTCCCGAGTTGTTATTCTGGGGTTGTTGGTAATCATGTCCTTTATCCTTTCCTCATCCGTAACAATAGGTCATTCGGAACGAGGTTTGTCTTTCACAGAGAAGTTCCCAGCTCGAAATCGAGTAAACCATTTTTGACATGCCCGATTCGTCACTGCATCTTCTCCGTAAACAGCACAAATCTTCCGTTGAGTTTGTGAGCATGTTTTACCTTTACGGTAATAAAACAGCATTAAATGTCGAAAATGTTCCTTCTTGCCTTCCATATTAACATTCACAAGTTACAACTCCACAGTGTTGCATCCACAAACTGGTACTGAAGTTTGGTTACCAATTCTTACATAAGTTGACCTATTTACCTTTGGCCGTGAGGTCGCTGTGGTTTGTGTTCATAGCATTCTTTTCAGTTATTGTATTTGTAAACAAACCCCATATTGTTAGGCAACTTCTTTGACGTAAAAGTAATAGGGGCATGCAGAGTTCTCAGGAGTTCTTAGTCGTAAACAAGTAACAAGAAGCGAACGAATATAGGAGACAACCCGATAGTTTTGAACTGTTTCTGATGTGCATGTGTGTCACTGCATATGTTTTAAAGCAACTTAAACTAGCTTTTACGTGTAAAAGAACTTTATATACGTATAAACATGGCAGGGTTATAATTTTCAGTTCCTTAAAATACATTCTACATCTCACGTGCGCAGGTTGGTTCACTATTATTCTTATGGCTCTTTTTTGCATTCAAAAAACCTTTTCTTACATATTTGAATTACCCCAAAAGATGATACCATAATTCATAAGGGAATGAAAATATGCAAAATATGCCATTCGGACTGTTTTACGTCTGCTATCATTTTTAATGCTGCTTACCTAACTTTTTAATCAAATCTTCTAAATGTAAAGTCCAATCCAAGTTTTGATTTAAGCACAAACCTAAAATTTTTGTATCTTTTGCACATGAAATGTTGATGCCATCCAAATTAAGGTCAGGGAAGGTAATACTTCTATTTACTTTATGCCGAAAACTTATTGCTACTGTTTTATCTTTGTTTAAAATTAGTCTGTTTTGATCAAGCAATGGCATAATAGTTTCATTAATTTCATTTATATTTTGAAGTAAATGAACTTTATCATTACCAGTGATGAGTATGTTTGTGTCATCTGCAAAAACAGAAAGTTTAATATTTTCCTTATCTACATTATGGGTTATATCATTAATATAAACTAGAAATAGAAGGAGGTCCAAGATAGAATCCTGAGGGACCTCACATTTTATAATTTTCATTTCAGAATATTCATCATAAAGTGTATTAGTCTTTGCATCTAAAAATTGTAGTTCCACTATCTCTTACCTGTCTTTTAAATGCGAGGTAAACCAGATGTTTATAGACCCTACGAGGCCATATGAATTTAATTTAGATAATAATATAACAAAATTGACCAGGTCAAAAGCTTTAGACAAATCTAAACATAGCCCAATACAAAGTTTATTTTTACTATACCTGTGGATGTTATGACTCTCAAAAGGGGACACATTATTATTCGTCTACCTCCGTATAACTGTGATCTGAGTGCAATTGAGCTGGTGTGGGCAAAACTAAGGAATGTTTTCAAAGGATGAAACATTACTTGTGATATCATCGCTTATCTTACATGCTATTTTGCTGAACTGTGTTTCTCAAGATTGGTCACCCTGCAGAAACAAAAGAGCATTAGATCTCACTTCTTCTCCCCCTTCCCGTACCACACCGTAAATCCAGTGCTCTTATCTTGTGCGTACTGTACTTAAGTCTGATAAAGGCGCCTCTGAGCTATCCAAGTTACCTAAAAAAGGCTTTCTTGCAGCAGCACTGCTTTTACACAGTAAAGTAATAACTGCAATTTAACAAATCCAGACAATCATTAGACATGACTTTACTTAGCTTGTTCATTTCTCTCATTTATAATTATATCCAATTTGTGTTACATTATAATTGAATGTAGGTTAGGTATATTTGATGTTTAACTTTCTAATATAAAGTGTAAATTTACTGACGTATCCAATATCAAGGTACTATGTACAGATTTGACTTTAAAGGATGAATAAATTTGCATTGAATTCAATCTTTCATGCCCAGTATAGAATGAGACACCCAGAACTAGGCCAGTCCATAAGTGAAAGGTCAAGTTCATACTTACTGCACACACTGGATGAAAGAACATAACTTAACTCCTCTTCATTGTGGTAGTGGTTAACTTGAGTAAAGTAACGGCTCATTTCCGGATCCTGGGATGCAACCATTACCCCAATTGATGGATTTTCTTTGGATGCTTTATGATAGACATCAAAACCAATTACCATCAAACTCTGTAATAAATTGTACCACTAAATTAGTACAAAGGAAAATATAAGGAATAATTATACCTAACTGAAAAGTGTTAAATAATGGATACTGACATATTCAATAAATGACAAATACTAATGGTATACAGTCCGTCCAGTTTATCTTGAAACAAGGGAATTAAAAAGAGCGCAGTATTGCCCGCGCTGTTGTAGATATCCCATTACTGCCTAATCTCACATTGCATCACTTTATGTACAATTTGTCTGGTTTATCTTGAAACATAGAAACTAGAGAGAGAGGGGAAGCGAGAGAGAGAATGCATTATTGCCTGCGTAGGTAACACATTACTGCTTAGTCCCACATCGCATTACTTCTATGCAATATTCCGATTGTTTCCACATTATTATACTGTAGCTATCCCTTAGTTTCAACTGTAGCACTTTAAAGACTACTGGTAGATGGCAGTAGTATAGATATACCGTCCATTAGGTTTTTTTTTGGAGAATAACTTTTTCCTAAAATTATGATGAAATTGCCCAACATATTCAATTAAACGGTGTTTACCCCAGTACATTTTTTCTACCTCCTTCATAGATTTGAGCTCATATTAGCTCATTAGCATTCGTATTACAATGACACGGAGGTAAGGTATGTCCATTTAATTAAACTATGGAGTCAAGTGTATGCAACACAAATTTTTGTAGCATTAAGTATAATCAGACTGATAAATTAGCCGTAACAGATCATTTTTGGTCATTTAACCATGAAATAAATCCAGAAGTTAAATTTTTAAAACAACAATAGATTTAATGGTTTTGGAAAAAATATTCATTTTAAAAAATAAAAGTAGCATAATGAATTTTGAAATACCGACAATCGATTATGTCTTTATGTTTATTTCATTTTCAGATTTTGGTAGTACTGGCAGAAATGTAAAAACTTCTAGTGATCGTAACATTGATCATGAGATTGTTTTCGATTGAAGATGTGAATAAATATTCACAAAATTGCGATCTCAATAAGAAACAATTTACATAATTTTCTTGAAAGATAAGTGAAGTTTCTGTTACACATAATTGTATTTGTGTAGCATTTGTTGCTTCACTGTAACTAGCTTTATTTTTTACGTAATGATTGTATACAGTTTGAATTTATCTTTGTTTCACTAATTATCTCATACAACACAGCTTTTGATACCATATTTCCATTATAACCATATTTTACTGTCAACATAAAGCATTGTTTGTAAACCAGCAAGCCCTGCACTGGTTGCTGTCTAACGGAGACCAGGCAGTTCCCAGCATACCAGTTAAACAACTCCCAACATTGATAGAAAAATGGCTCAAATTACTTGGAATGTCATCACTTGAAATTTCAGATTACATCGAACTTACCAAATTATGTATAGAACAGAATTTCTTCCAGTTTCAAACAAAATATTTACATCAAACTTCTGGTTTAGCAATGGGCAACCCCTTATCACCCTTCCTGGCCAATCTGTACATGAGTGCACTAGAAATAAGGATCACTAAAGGTTTCCCATGGATGTTCAAACTCTTGCAAAGATATGTAGATGACATATTTGCCATAGTGCCAAAAAAAACACATCAGTGATGCACTACAACTTTTAAATATTCAAGAAAAAAAGCATCAAGTTCACTGTAGAAGTTGAAAAAGACGAGTATTTACCATTTTTAGATCTAAAAATAATCAGAAATAAAAATAGAATAAACTTTGGCATTTACACAAAACCAACACAGACAGACAACTACATAAAAGCTAATGGCTACAATCCAAGATCCCACAAACAGGCAATCTTTAATAGTTTAGCACACAGACTGGTCAACATCCCTCTCACAGCAGAAGAATACAAAACAGAATACAACAAAATTATTGAAATAGAACAAAAAAATTACTTTCCCAAATCACTAGTAGACAAAAAAGTGAACTTAGCAAAAAAGAAGAAACTACTAAAGGAAACCACAACCCTCTCAGCTACAGAAACTAAAATGATCTTCAAAAAATTCACTTACCATCCATGGGCATTTGATAAATTCAAAAAAGTCTTCAAAAAACAAAACATTCAACTAGCTCCAGTGAACCATTACTCCTTAAAAAACCTAATTTGCGTATGCATTGGCGTAGGCATGGTTTTTACGCTATCGTCTCCCTCAGTCCCACAGCAAGAGCCATTCCATCACACGGGTAGACGTGGCCTTGAAGCTTTATGTCCCTCTTTATTTGCCAGCCCTTTCTGCCAGCTGATCGCATGTTCGACAATTGGGTAACAATATTGTTAGTCGTAATTGGGACATATTGTGACTTTATGGGTTTGTAAAATTAAATGTCCAGTTTTCAGAAATTCAAAGTGATCTTATTTCCGTAGAAAGACAGTTTTTACAGCCCTTTGCAGCAGGATGACGTAACATACACCAACACAGTCTCTCGTGGCTTCACCACATGTAAACAAACAAAAGACTTCATTTTCAAATCACTACACAATTACCAGTTCTCAACTTGCAACTCAGTACAGTTCAAATATCCACCAACTCACACACACTGCATGAAAACTGACCATTGGCACTACTAACAGCTCTCACTGCACAACAGACTCACGGCCTGCTGCCTCTCGTCTTTTATAACCGACCATTGTTTCTCGAAAGTTACCGAACTAACACGATCTTTCGTGATGGTGGGCGTAGGAGAGGGAACTCTCCAGCTTTTTCTCTCTGGGCAAGTAACAAGTGCTCTTCTGCTACATGGGCATGGCTTGGGTGCTCTCGCTTTCACTCCCCCTCATGGCTTGTCGCTACTCCGACGGTCGGGTGACAATATTATCTCAACATAAATTTGAGAACAAGAAAAATGTGGTTTTAGCCAAAAAAGTACAAGTGTTTTGGGGAATTTCATGTGATATAATATTGCTAGGGTAGTTTAGTTCGTCAGTTAAATTTAAGAAGAAAGAACAAGGCACAATGGGCATAAATTGTGGTTTATCTTGGTAATATGCACTCTTTTGGCTATTGGAGGAGTAGAATTAAATCCGGGACCGACGATGGAACACATAGGTAAAATGCTGGAAAATATCACCAAGGAAATGAAAAGTATGGAAAACGGACTAGGAGAAAAAATGGGAGAAAAGTTTGACGAGGTTAAATTAGTATTGGGAAAATTTGAGGAAGAGTAAAAGGATGAAATCAAAGAGTGTAAAGGAAGTTTATTACATCTAGAAAAATTGGAGGAAGGAAACAGGAAATTGAATTTGATTATCTTTGGTGTAGGAGAGGAAAGGGACAGAAGAGCATGGCAGGACATAGAAGAGCTATTCCAAGAGAAATTAAAATTAAAGCTGGTGGGATGGGAAATAGTGGACTCCTTCAGGATAGGACGAAAAGGACCAAGACCAAGACCCATCATAGTTAAAACCGCAACAAGGAAATTTAAGTGGGAAGTACTGGGAAGCAGTAAAAAAGGACAAAAATATTCATTGAACACAATCTGGGAAAGAAACAGAGGGAATTAAAATCAATAGCTCTAATGGAAATGAAAAAAGCTAGAGAAGCCGGTAAAAAAGCCTTTGTTAAAGGAATGGATTTATGGATAGATGGTGTGAAACAGGAACTCAGTCAGCATTACATAGCATGGGAGGGGAACTACATCCTATGTACGGTGCGTGGCAGAGACGATATATTGTCAGCAGATGGCACAGGTCAAGAAAGTCGAATACATATGGAGACAACGGCAGTAACCTCAGAACAACAGAGCAGGGTGAGTGGAGATACGTCACCAGTGGCATCAACGTCACAACAGCATAGGAAGGGGAGTGCAGTTTCATTACCAGTGACGTCACCAGATAGGCCGGCAAAACAGATGACGCCATACATAAGAGAAGAAAAACACATGGCTCAAGAGATCAGCTGGTTGTAACTGCGGGAGGGGAGACTAGTGGAATGATGGATAAAGGAGTCAGCTGGAATCAGGAAGATCTGAATGTAGTTTCAATGCCTTCGGGCAGTATTTTAGAGCTAAAAGAGCGAGTGCGGACTAGACGGCAAGTGAATTTAGAAAAATACGTATTTTAAAGAAAAGGGTCAGTATAGGGATTTGAATTTTTGGTGGTGGCTTGGAATGTGGAAGGTGTATATGAAAAAGTGTGCATTGGTGAGGTTCAAACTGTGTTGAAAGGATGTGACATGTTATTGGTGGTGGAAACATGGTTAGAAATGGAAGTATTATAGTGATTCCAGGGTTTACTTTTTATAATATTGAGGGCGTGAAGAGCCACAGAAGGGGCAGAGCCTCAGGTGGTATAGGATGCTTTGTAAGGGTAGATAAGGGGTGCAAAGTGAGAGAAGAAAAGGGCCTATGGAGTAAATCGGTGTTGTGGCTATCCATGAGTGATATATTTAAGAAAGGAGGAATGGTGTGTAGTGCTGTAGTACATAATCCACCACCTACATCAGATTATTTTGATACAAATGTGTTCGGGAAATTAAGTTGGGGAATAGAGGAACTGAAAAATAAATATGGAAGTGTAGAAAAATAAGTTGCAGGGGATTTAAATGCAAGAATTGGAGATAACCAGGATAAAATGAATAACCCAAGTGGAAAATATGATAAAGAGTATGCATCGGATAGGAGACAGAGCAAAGATAAGGTTATTAATAGCAAAGGGAGGAAGCTTTTATTTTTTGTGAGGAGAAGAATCTTATGATTTGTAATGGGTATAAAGGGTTGGATACAGAAGGGGAATATACATTTATTAATAGAAATGGCCAGAGTGTGGTGAACATGGTATGTGCTTGCTGGGGATTGACAACTGGATAATAGATTGAGGTTATGAATGTTATATTAGGGAGTTGCCATTTTCCAGTGAAATTGAAATTGGGAGAAGTTGGTAGAAATTGTACAGAAGTAGGCACTGATTGTCTAAGTGTTGTGGAAATTTATAAGTGGAGAGAGGAAAAGCGTGATACTTTTTGTGAGGAACTAAACTCAGAAGGGGGGAAAATACTGCAAGTGAGAGTAAGTGGTTTAGTAAATACCAATAAAATAGAGCAAGCTGTTGAACCATTAGAATATTTTGTAAAGAGGGCAGCGGGTGATAAAAATAGATGTTGGTTTGATATGGTTGTAAAATGGCTAAAATGAGAGTAAGACAAGGGTTAAGGAGGTGGAGACAGTCAGGAGCAAGAGAGGAGAGAGAAAATTTTTTGACACTTAGATGGAAGAAAAGAAGAGGGAATGGAAAATAAAAATGGGTAGAACGTTATATAAAGCAGCAAAAACTAATGATAAGAAAAAGATATGGTCAATAGTTAAAAGCCTACATAAAGAGGGGGCAAGAAATGAGGATATAAGTTCAGACCAATGGTGTGAGCATTTTAAAAATTAATTAGGACAGACCTGTTTACATGTAATGGAAATGAGATTACAGGGAAGCTAGTATTTAACAAATTACCTAGATGGAGAAATTACAGACGTTGAGTTATGTGAGCAAATTAGGAAGTTAAAAGCCAACAAAGCCAGTGGGATTTATGTTATGCCAAGGGAGGTTTGGAAGGTATGGGTAGCTGAGGGGATGTGTAGAAAAATAGTAATAAGGCTATTTAATAAAATATAGAAACGAGGGTGGTTCCCAAGAAGTGGAGGTTAAGCATGGTAGCACCAAGTTACAAAGGAAAGAGAAATAAAAGCGACCCAGCAAATTATAGGGGTATAAGCTTACTTTCTATTATAGGGAAGATCTTTACAGGTATTTTAGCAAATAGACTACAGAAGTGGGTAGAGAAGGAGAAGAAGCTATCAGAATTCCAAGCAGGATTTAGACCAGGGAGGAGAACAACTGATAATATTTTTATTATCAAAACAGTCATACACAAATATTTAAGCAATAAAAGAGGGAGGGTTTATATGGCATTTATTGATTTAAAGAAAGCATTCGATACAATTAATAGAGAGGCATTGTGGATAAAATTAAACAACAAAGGGGTAAGTTGTAAATTTATTGAAATACTGCGCAAAATATATCATGATAATGAGTTCTGCATCAAGCTGCAGGGAAACAAAGTAACTGATTGTATAGAGAGCAAGGTGGGTGTACGACAAAGATGTAAACTCAGTCCGGTGCTATTCAACCTTTTTATAGATGATATTCTAGACGAGATTGCTAAAAATAGGGTTCACTCACCAGTTATTCATAGCAAAGAAATCCCAGGATTGTTATTTGCAGATGACTTAGTAGTTGGTTCTATATCTGTTGGGGGCTCTGAGAAGGGCAATTGAAGCAATAAGTAGTTATTGCCAAAAATGGGGGTTGAGAGTTAACGAAAAGAAAACGAAGATCATGGTTTTTAAGAAAGGTTATAGATTGCGTAAAGATGAGAAATGGGAGATACATGGAAGAGAAATACAGGTCGTAAAGAGATTTGATTATTTGGGGATAAGATTGAGCTGTGATGGTAAATAGACTGAACAGAAAAAATTGGCTATAGCAAAAGGTAAAATGGCCATGAGTATTGTAAGAACATGTTTAAGGAAATTACCTGACATTAATGTCACATGGCTGGAAAGAATCTATACTGCCATAGTGGAAAATAAGATGTTGCATGGGGCAGAGATATGGGGAGTGGATGAAGCATGGGAAGAGGTGGATGTTATTAATAGATCTTTCTGTAAATATATTTTCGGCTTACCGGTAGCTTCACCCAATGGGGCAGCACAATTAGAGTTGGGAAGGCATTCAACAAGGGTTAGAATTGTCTCAAGGGCATTGAAATATCTATACAGAGTTTCTAATTTGGAAGAAAACAATATTGTTAAGGAATGTTTTCTTTTGCAGATGAGAAGCAAATGGGGAAAGTCTTGTGCGCAAAAAGTAAGGGAACTGATGGAACAGATAGGGGTGAGTGAGTGTGTGGTGTTTAAGGGCCCGTCGACAACAAGGTCATTTGGGCCTGGAACAGATAGGTATGGGACATATTTGGAGAAACGAAGAGTATTATTATAGGGGCTTTTGGAAAGAGGTAGAATTAAGGCTCGAAGGTTTAGATAGCCAAGTTATTTTAGTTAATTGATGGAAATTAATCATTTCTCCACACTAGCCGTATATAGGCTAAGATATTTGATGGATAGAGTCAACATGAAAAATTCAATGCCATGGCCGGGATTTGAACCACGGATCTACTGGTTTCCGTCCAGTCGCTCTTAACCTTTGAGCTACCATGGTCAACGTGCCTTCCTGACATTAAATTCTCCAGTTGACTCATATATTTCCCCGGTAGACCACTAGGGGCTCTCGCATCCGAGATACACCGTTCGTGGCGACTTACTATTGTAAGTACTTAAGTCCCAGGCTTCATCATTTAACTCTAATTATTTTAGTTAATTGATGGAAATTAATCATTTCTCCACACTAGCCGTATATAGGCTAAGATATTTGATGGATAGAGTCAACATGAAAAATTCAATGCCATGGCCGGGATTTGAACCACGGATCTACTGGTTTCCGTCCAGTCGCTCTTAACCTTTGAGCTACCATGGTCAACGTGCCTTCCTGACATTAAATTCTCCAGTTGACTCATATATTTCCCCGGTAGACCACTAGGGGCTCTCGCATCCGAGATACACCGTTCGTGGCGACTTACTATTGTAAGTACTTAAGTCCCAGGCTTCATCATTTAACTCTAATTATTTTAGTTAATTGATGGAAATTAATCATTTCTCCACACTAGCCGTATATAGGCTAAGATATTTGATGGATAGAGTCAACATGAAAAATTCAATGCCATGGCCGGGATTTGAACCACGGATCTACTGGTTTCCGTCCAGTCGCTCTTAACCTTTGAGCTACCATGGTCAACGTGCCTTCCTGACATTAAATTCTCCAGTTGACTCATATATTTCCCCGGTAGACCACTAGGGGCTCTCGCATCCGAGATACACCGTTCGTGGCGACTTACTATTGTAAGTACTTAAGTCCCAGGCTTCATCATTTAACTCTAATTATTTTAGTTAATTGATGGAAATTAATCATTTCTCCACACTAGCCGTATATAGGCTAAGATATTTGATGGATAGAGTCAACATGAAAAATTCAATGCCATGGCCGGGATTTGAACCACGGATCTACTGGTTTCCGTCCAGTCGCTCTTAACCTTTGAGCTACCATGGTCAACGTGCCTTCCTGACATTAAATTCTCCAGTTGACTCATATATTTCCCCGGTAGACCACTAGGGGCTCTCGCATCCGAGATACACCGTTCGTGGCGACTTACTATTGTAAGTACTTAAGTCCCAGGCTTCATCATTTAACTCTAATTATTTTAGTTAATTGATGGAAATTAATCATTTCTCCACACTAGCCGTATATAGGCTAAGATATTTGATGGATAGAGTCAACATGAAAAATTCAATGCCATGGCCGGGATTTGAACCACGGATCTCCTGGTTTCCGTCCAGTCGCTCTTACCCTTTGAGCTACCATGGCCAACGTGTCATCCTGACATTAAATTCTCCATTTGACTCATATAAATCAATACAGGACGAAAACCAGGAGATCCGTGGTTCAAATCCCGGCCATGGCATTGAATTTTTCATGTTGACTATCAGAAACCTTAGCCTATATACGGCTAGTGTGGAGAAATGATTAATTTCCATCAATTAACTAAAATAATAAGAGTTAAATGATGAAGCGTGGGACTCAAGCACTTACGATAGTAAGTCGCCACAAATGGTGTATCTCAGATGCGAGAGCCCCTAGTGGTCTACCGGGGAATTATATGAGTCAAATGGAGAATTTAATGTCAAGACGGCATGTTGGCCATGGTAGCTCAAAGGGTAAGAGCGACTGGACAGAAACCAGAAGATCCATGGTTCAAATCCCGGCCATGGCATTGAATTTTTCATGTTGACTATCAAAAACCTTAGCCTATATACGGCTAGTATGGAGAAATGATTAATTTCCATCAATTAACTAAAATAATAAGAGTTAAACGATGAAGCCTGGGACTCAAGTACTTACGATAGTAAGTTGCCACAAATGGTGTATCTCGGATGCAAGAGCCCCTAGTGGTCTACCGGGGAAATCTACGAGTCAATTGGAGAATTTAATGTCAGGATGGCACGTTAGCCATGGTAGCTCAAAGGGTTAGAGTGACTGGGCGGAAACCAGGAGATCCGTGGTTCACATCCCGGCCATGGCATTGAATTTTTCATGTTGACTATCAGAAACCTTAGCCTATATACGGCTAGTGTGGAGAAATGATTAATTTCCATCAATTAACGAAAATAATAAGAGTTAAATGATGAAGCCTGGGAATCAAGTACTTACGATAGTAAGTCACCACAAATGGTGTATCTCGGATGCAAGAGCCCCTAGTGGTCTACCGGGGAAATCTACGAGTCAAATGGAGAATTTAATGTCAGGATGGCACGTTAGCCATGGTAGCTAAATGGGTTAGAGCGACTGGGCGGAAACCAGGAGATCTGTGGTTCAAATCCTGGCCATGGCATTGAATTTTTCATGTTGACTCTATCTATCAAAAACCTTAGCCTATATACGGCTAGTGTGGAGAAATAATTAATTTCCATCAATTAACCAAAATAATAAGCGTTAAACGATGAAGCCTGGGACTCAAGTACTTATGACAGTAAGTCGCCACAAATGGTGTATCTCGGATGCGAGAGACCCTAGTGGTCTACCGGGGAATTATATGAGTCAAATGGAGAATTTAATGTCAGGACGGCATGTTGGCCATAGTAGCTGAAAGGGTAAGAGCGACTGGGTGGAAACCAGGAGATCCGTGGTTCAAATCTCGGCCACTGTATTGAATTGTTTACGTTGACTCTATTAATGATTTGTCTATTCACTATCCTTGTTTGTAAATTATTTGCCTGACACTCCATATCTTCTGGTATTATTGTGCTGTTCGAATGTTTGATTTTGTTAATAGAAACCTCTCAGATAACGCATTGATTACTCCACATGGACATAATATCTATCTGTCATTTGTGATTTCTACACATTCCATTAGCTGAAGTGATGCGTTCACTGGTGCTTAGCACATGTCTGAGAAGCGTGCCAGTACACCTCCCACTCTTATGAGAATAATCACTGCATTATCTGAGAGGTTTGTATTAACAAAGATAAAGTGAGCAGCAGGATAATAACATTGAGCTACAGCATAAACATGAACATTACTACTCACCTTGCTGGGAATATTAAATGTCCAAGGTGCTCCTCCCAATTTACAATTCATCTGTATCACAACTTTTGTTGCTATTGTTGGTAAACTCTTCAAAGTCAGTGTCCTCTTCAGAATTAGCTGTGTAGGAACAGACCATTCTCCAAGGCATCTCTTTTTAATTTCTCTAAAAAAAATAAAATCAAGGTTGCATTAGCATACATAACATAAATGTCGGCTGTTTAGATACATTCTCTTTCCCAAGGTATATTTCCCTAAGAGCTCTAGAAAAGATACAAAACCAAAATCATAAACATACATATAGCTCTAAATTTCAGTTGTATTTGTTATTTGTAGAAGAAATGTAGAAGAATATTGTGATATATTATCATAAAACTTGTAAACTTCTACAAAACATGACATATAAGCTACCATTTTTTTTAAAGTCTGAATGAAATTCAGTGCCCTAAACTGAGTGTCAAACAGCTTCTCTACATCTATGTCAATAGATATACATATTAATTCAATTTATAGATAATAAATTAGATAATAAATTACTTAGATACTAAGTTCAATTATTTTCAATTACAAAATCCATGTATTTCAACTGAATGAATGAATTATGATTTACATTTTTTATATATAAAGGTTTACAAATGTTAATATAATGAATATGCATATAAAGAGAGTGGGAAAGACTCTCTCCCCAAAAAATCACAGTGTAAGCATTTAAGCATTTTTAAGTACATTTATGCCATTATACAAGGGGTATCCACAAAGTAAGTTCTGTTTCAATTTATCTCCGTTGCAGGGCTGCAATCGCAGTTCCGCACATGCTCGGTAGACGCTCTGTATCAAGGAGAAGAAACGTGTGCCACTGTGAGATCGCTTTCAGCCACGTACGCTTTGTTGTGCTTGTGTACAATGTCAGTATTGATTGAAAATCCTGCCGCTTGTGAAATCAGATCTGTTATTCATTTTCTGAATGCTAGGAAAGTGAAAACAAATGAAATTTATCGTCAAATTTGTGATGTCAAAAGCTGTTGTGTTTCTTCACAACAACGCACGACCACACACTGCAAATGCGACGAAAAACTTCCTACAGGGATTTGGCTGGGGGTTGTTTGCCCACCCGCTGTACAGCCCTGACCTTGCTCCTAGCGACTTTCATCTGTTTTTGCATCTCAAATCTTTCCTTGGCGGTCAATACTTCAGCAATGACGAAGAGCTGAAAGAAAATGTTTCCAACTGGTTGAAGACACAGGCGGCAAACTTCTATGAAGAAGGTATACAAAAGCTTGTGCCTCGCTATGACAAATGCCTACAAAATTTTGGCAGTTATGTGGAAAAGTAGTTTAAGAGTTGTAGAATTTTGTGCAATAAATAATTTTTCTGTATCTGTATTATATGCGCAAGATTTCTTGAGTGCTGGATTTATGGTGTAGTGTGGGCAGATGGGAAGAAAAGAGAGTTAACGCGGCTTAGTTGCTGAAGTGTGTTCAAGCTAGAAAAACCAAATTCAGCCAAATTGCGGTAAGATAAGCGAAGATATGCGCTGAAGGTATGTGGCAACAAACAATTGAACTCCATCCGATATGCTGTATGCTTATATATTTACTTATATAAAACACATAAAAGTATTAAACAAATATTATGGCAGCTATAAACACTCACTCGCTTTGTGATTCTTCGATTTCCAAGTCTACTGCGTCACTTTCATCGCTTGTATCCTCTAATGTTTTAATAATTTCATTAATTGCATTTTCTATTACACCATCGTTTCTCCAATATTGCATTCCCAGTTCCTGGACCTTCTTGCAGTATCCTTCCCAATCCGTTGCTTCTATAGCAAGTTTCTGCACATTTGTAGCTCTGGTTAACATTGCGTACGTTTTAAACATTCTTTATTTTTTCCAAAACCAGCTCAGTTGTATTCAGATCACAGTTATACAGAGGTAGACGAAATATAGTGTATCCCCTTTTGAGAACCATAACATTGGCAACATATTCTTGCTTTTAGATTTGTTGTAAACTGGTTAGCTAATAATTAACCTCAAAATTGCTCAAAATGAAATGGCGTATGTGTGAAAGCTTAGCATAGCCACTAGATGTCACAGTGTGTAGCACATTTCCTGTTTCAAAGCTGTCATGTGTTACTAAAATTAGACAAGTGAGTCAACCTTGTATATACTTTTCTCCACTTACAAGTTTTTTATGAAGACTAGTTTCTGGGGACTTCTTCCCTATCGTCAGCTCTGTGGTAGTCTACCACAGAGCTGACGATAGGGGAGAAGTCCCCAGAAACTAGTCTTCATAAAAAACTTGTAAGTGGAGAAAAGTATATACAAGGTTGACTCACTTGCCTAATTTTAGTAACAATGGCACTCCACTTTCTGAAATACTTCTTTTTATTCTATATGTTGTCATGTGTGTTTACGAAAATAGGCGAAACCTACAGAATGATGACTTGAGACCCGAATGCTCAAGAAATTTTGCGCATATAGTACACAATTTTATTACCAAACAGAACTTAGTTTTTGGACGTACCTCCTATATATATACATCTTTGCAAACCATAATAAACCTGAAAATAGTTTCCAAACAAAGAAAGTTGTTTATGCATAAATGTATATTTATTCAAGTATTAAGGAAAATCTGTCCAAAACTTCAAAAGCAATAAATTAATATAATTTTGAGCTACTAATACTCAATGCTCCACTTATTGGTACTATTTATCTAGAATGTGTTTTGTTAGGATCTTCCTAACATCATCAGCTGTTGTCGACTAATGTATGTTGGTTTGATGAACCCATTGAAGGCGATAGGTGCGTCTCTGTTGGTATCTTGATGAACTTGAAGTTTGGGTTTTCTACAAAGGTAGTGTCGAAATTAAACAATTTTCTTTCATATTTCTTTATGCAGATTTTTTCCCATGTGGTTAATGCAGCTGGACCTTGGACACCTTTTAATAAGTGGATTTCTCGTTCATCTTCATAAAGAAATATGAAAGAAAATTTTTAATTTCAACACTACCATTGAAGAAAACCCAAACTTTAAGTTCATCAAGATACCAATAGAGACGCACCTATCACCTCCAAGGAGTTCACCAAACCAATATATATTAGTCGACAACAGCTCATGATGTTAGGAAGATCCTAACGAATCACGTTCTAGGTAAATACTAGCAATAAGTGGAGCATTGAATATTAGTTTGACTCAAAATTATATAAAATTTGTGCTTCACTGTATCATAGTCCTTACACATTGTAGCAACAAATTACTTTATTTTCCTTTTCTGAATACATCAAGTTTGATAATAATGAATTTTGCAGTCTTGTTATTTAAAATGCCCAGATATTATGGAGCAGTAACTTACCCATATCTGTGAGGACTTTTGTTTGGTAATATCACAAGTAGTATACTTGGGTTCTCTTCAATAACACATGAATTGATAGCCTCAAAATATGATCTCAACTGATTATCATGTAGGGGCTTATATACTGGGTCAGGAAAGTTCATGCCCATAGTACGACCTGTATGACGCAGAGTATTTACAAAGGTGACCACATTATTTTTGAGATCATTTGGGAAAATCACGTGCCATGATAGAACCTCTGCAACTCTCAGCATAGTCTTTCCTGAAACAGAAATATAACCTCTCAGATTTATCTCAACTCTTAATGTATAAAGATACTACATGCTAACCTTTTGTTACACATGTTTCACAATTAAATTTATGGTGCCAATGATTATTTTTTGACTAAAAGCTTCTGTTTAAACCCAAAAGTAAAATATACAATAAAATCAAATGTAAGTTTTACTCATTACTCCAATGTATGCTCAGCTAACAGCATCAGCATTTCCTTTTACATTACCTGAGAAACTTCCCTCTCTGCCTCTGATCTTTTATCTCCCGACTCTCGTTTTTACTTGTTTTTTCTCTTTAATGTAAATGATTATGTCATTTCCAAAATTGTAAAACTGTTTGTAAAAATCTGACGTATCTTATTGTAAATACACTCCTTCTCCACTCAATCCTGCACTGCACATTTTTTTAAAAACCTGTTCCCCTATTTTTGTCATGTTTATTACTGATTGCTCTGTTTATTGTAGGTATAAAAAAACAATAAGCTAAAGTGATTGAAAACTCTGTTCAAAGTAGTATGCTACACAAATTCAATGTGCATCGACATGAAAAAGAAAGAAAGAAGAAAGAAAAACAAACAGCTGTTAAGTTAAAAGTGCAGGGAAAGTAAAACCAACAACAAAGGATATCTAAGAATTTTTAAAAGCCATAACAAATTTGATTAGATATAAAATGTGTCCCTTAAGAATAATTATGTTTTTGTGTAGTAAAATACCAATTCTTACACTTCACAGAAGTGGTTCAAAATAAAGTGTGATTACTACTCTCTTCCCATCAAATTCCTGATGTTTATTTGAATTAACTACAGAAATAAATTTGAAAAATGGATAATTTTATCAGAGCTACAATATGGGTTTTAAAAATATAAATAAACAATAAATGCAATAGATAAAGTAAATAATAATACAGGGTGTATATAAATGAATATCAGGGTTTTAACTCTCTAAACATTTTATTACATTCAACTTACAGTTATAAATTATATATCAAATTAAAAAGCAAATCAAACAGTTTTACCAAGAACCTTATAAATGTTCAATGTGACTACCCTTTGTAACACGGCACACATCAAGTCTATAGCCGAGTTCTTCCCAAACATTGATAAGTGTGTATTCAGTAATTGTAGCAACAGCTGCCTCAATCTGGTTTCTTAATTCAGGGAGGTCAGCTGGTAGCGGAGGCACGTACACAAGATCCTTGATGAAGCCCCAAAGGTAAAAATCGCATGGTGTTAGATCAGGAGAACATGGAGACCATGCATAGCAAGCCCTGTTATTGGGGCCCTTGCAGCCCATCCAGCACTCAGGTACAGTGACAATTAACCAATCGCATACTTCATTATGCCAGTGAGGTGGCGCACCATCTTTTTGGAAAATGAAGTCCTCTGGCTCATTTTCTTCCAACTGAGGGAAGAACCATTGCTCTAGTGTATCAAGGTAAGAAGTGCCAGTTACAGTAGGTTCACCAGAACAGAAAGACCCATAAACTTTTCGCCGGGATACGGCACTAAAGCATTCACTTTAGGCAAATCTTGTTGCATTTGTACCATCTCTTGAGGATTTTCTCAGTCTCAGATGTGCACATTATGAGTGTTAACAAGTCCACTAAGTTGAAATGTCGATTCATCACTGAAGACAACACGATCCATAAAATTGACATTGTCATGAAACAACATGTCGTTTGTGAAGTTGGCACATAAACCATGGTCTGTCGGCTTTAGAGCCTGTAATAACTGTAAATGGTACGGACATAGTCATAAGCATTTTCTTACAACTTTCCAAAGAGTCGACACAGGATCTTGCAATTCATGACCAGCCTTCTGAACTGATTTCTTTGGACTACGAGTGAACAACTCCCACTCGCTCAACAGTCTATTCACTTACTCTTGGTCATCCCATGCTCCTTCCTTTACAAATGCAGCCGATATCTTCAAACTAGGAGGATCACAACCAAACTTAATGTGGTATACACGTTGCACACTAACTACAGATTTGGACTTTGGAAACTGCAAAACACAAAACTCTTTCTGTTTACTAGTCGCCATCTTTGCTACTACCGCTGTCTAGTGGATTGTGGCAGAAACATTGCACACACATGCCCAATGGTGCCAACAAACAAGACTGAGTTGGTTTTTCATTTGACATATCATTTATAACTGTAAGTTTAATGTAATACATATTATAAAGAGCTAAAACCCTGGTATTCATTTATACAGGTACATACTGTATAACTAATGCACTCCATGATGTAAATTTGTAGTCGCCATGTTTCTGGACTTTTGAAAATATTTTGACTATGTGAAAATAAACATACTTTGGGCAAAATTGGATTGTGTCATATTATTTAGAAAATAGAGATGGTGTATCTAAATACGAGAGCCCCGGTTAGTCTACCGGGAAGATATAAAAGTCAATTGGAGAATTTAATGTCATGGTGGCATGTTGGCCATGGTAGCTCAATGGGTAAGAGCAACTGGACAGAAACCAGGAGATCTGCAGTTCAAATACCGGCAGTGGCATTGAATTTTTCAGGTTTGCTGTCTAAAGTACCATAGCTTTCTAAAGTTCAAATTAATGTGTTCAACCAAAACAGCATAATAATTACACAATTAAACACTTTATTTCTTGTAAACTAGCCTTACATCTTTGCCATATATAATAGAAGAGAAACTGTAAGAAATGGGCAAAAGCTATTACGAGGGCTGTTCAATAAAGAATGATCACAATGTTTTTTTTTTTTTTTTTTTTTTTTTGGATAACTTACCTTTACTCATCCTCAAAATTTTTATGGTCCTTCTCCAAATAGTCTCCCCTGAATGCGATGTACTTGTCCCAGCATTTCTGCCAGTCTTCAAAGACATGCTGGAAACTATTTTTTGACATATCCTTCAAAATCGCCTCCGCAGTCTTCACCACTGCTGATGATGGATAATGCCTCCCACAAAGGCATTTCTTCAAGTTAGGGAATAGAAAAAAGTCACATGGGGCTCAATCCGGACTATAGGGAGGGTGAGGATTACACTTCATGTTGATTTTTGCAAGATATTCAGCAACAACATTGACAATATGTGGCTGCGGATTATCGTGATGCAGCATCCATCCGGCTTCACGGAGATGTGGTCTTTTGCGCCTGATATGGACTTGCAATGTTTTCAGGACATCCCTGCAGTATTGTCCAGTTACTGATGTGTGTGCATGTACAACATGCTGATAAACTATTCCATGAATATCAAAGAATGAGATGACCATAGCTTTCCCAGCAGAAGCAACTACTTATGCTTTTTTGGGAGTTGGTGATGAAGATTTCCACACTGAGCTTTGCTGTTCGCTCTCAGGATCAAAATGATGTAGCCAAGTTTCAACAGCAGTGATTACATTTGAAAGAAACTCCGGATCTTCCTCTAACATCAACTTTAGCTGCATTTTACCTGCATTGCAGCGGTAGGCGATACTGAACATGTCTGAACTTTCCTGGTTCTCACAGGCAGGAACCGGAGTACCAACATGAAACTACTACGATGTGTTTGTTTCACATTAAGCTAACAGAATATAATAACATTGAAATTTAGTGCGAAAAATTATGACAGTAAAAAAATAATGATCATTCTTTATTGAACAGCCCTCGTATTATCCAAAGGATTTCAAAACATACAAAATATGGATAGAGTCAACATGAAAGATCCGTGGTTCAAATCCCGGCCATGGCATTGAATTTTTCACGTTGACTCTATCCATCAAATATCTTAGCCTAGATACAGCTAGTATGGAGAAGTGATTAATTTCCATCAATTAACTAACATACAAAGTATGTTTCATTTACAGATTTTTAAAGTTCATTGTATGATACACTTTGAAAGATTATTTTTTAGAATTTACCTCTTATTTCCCTTGTCCAATCATTCACTTGCACAGGTTCAATTGCCATTTGCTGCAAGATAATTTTCTCTGATGATAGTAACCTTCCTGGACAAGTTACTAAACTCTCATGAAGGTTTATATTCCAGCAATTAAATTGATCAATAACCTGTAATATAACATTATTTCAAATAAAAAAGCTTGGAAGAAATATTTTTGGAATACCTTATGATTATTGAGTCCCAAATTTAGGTGGACTTATTGTCCCACAGAATGCTCCTTTGCTATCTTTTCTTCTTAATTAAAATTATATATTGCATGCATCTATAAAACAATTTCTTTTTGTTTCCCTGTAAAACTTAGTAAATATTTGGAATACAAAGCTATGCTTCCATGAATAGCAAAATATGATGTATATAGGTATATGGCTTGTTTTCCCACAGACTTACAAACTTACACTTCAAGATATGTACAAGGTGCATTCAAGTTATAACAGCTATTTTTTTCAGGACTGGGACCAGTTAGGAAATTCTATTTTTTTTTTTTAAATACATATGAGCTCTTTGTGAATGTCTGACTCAGATGGCAACATTGTACAGTGCATGGAACTCTAGTGGCAGTGGCAAGAGTTAGGACTGTTTTTGATACTTAAAATGGCGACATCATTCATTTTCTCCATTTTCGTGGAGTAACACCTATTGAAATTCCTCGCCAGCTTAGTGACGCATGTGGTGATGCCTAATTAGCGTTCCTAGGTGTGACAGTCGAATGAAGACAGAACATCATGTGACAACAAACCAAGTTCATCACGGCCATGCACAAGCCGGTCTGAGGACATGATTCAGCGAGTGGAGAATGTTGTTTTGGAGGATCGCCGATTGAGCATTTTCAGATCTTCATGCGGGATTGTGTGCACAGATCCCATGGAAATGCCTATTTTGGAAGTGATGTCTGCAGCTGTCTTGGTTTGTTGTCATACGATGTTCCGCCTTCACTGAACTGTCGACCGCACATTAGACACATCCCTGGTAATATCACCACATGTCTCACTTAACTGGCAATGAATTTCAATAGGAGTCACACCACGAAAATGGAGAAGACAAATGAATACATGCTGTTCTTGTAATGAAAATGTCGCCATTTTAAGTATCACAAACAGTGCTAAGGGAACTCAACTACTTGGTCATGAGCACCCTTTTAAAAACTAAATCATTGCAATAGCCAGAGTAAATTTAACAATAAATTAGAAAAATCAAAATAAAATAAATATCCACAATAGGGAAAAAAACATATGAAAAACTATAAATAATAACATGCCAAGAGCCATAAAAAACAGTTTTCTTAATTAAATTCTATAACTTAGCATAAAAATCAAACTACCTGCCAAGTGGTGGTTGAATCTATTAGCCCCTCTTTTGGAGCATTGGACTAGCATTTTCAGCAGATTTATCCTGCCTTGTTTACACTGTTGTTCTGGCAGTGAAGGCAGGATCCTCCTGCTCCACATCCTCTATGGAGCAGGACCTCTTCTAACTGAAAATTTTGTTTGGAGAGGCTCGAAATGATCGGAAGCTGTGATCGACGAAGTTGATAGTCACTTCCGTTGTTTAAGGACTATGATTCAATGAAGCACAAAATTAATACAATTTTGAGTCGAACTAATACTCAATGCTCCATTTATTGCTAGTATTTACCTACAACACGTTTTGTTAGGATCTTCCTAACATCATCAGCTGTTGTCGACTAATGGATGCCAGTTCAGTGAACTCCTCGGAGGTGATAGGTGCGTCTCTGTCGGTATCTTCATGAACTTGAAATTTGGGTTGTCTTCAAAGGTAGTATCGAAATTAAACAATTTACTTTCATATTTCTTTATAAAGATTTCTTCCCACGTGGTTAATGCAGCTGGACCTTGGACACTTTTTAGTAAGTGAATTTCTCGTTCTATGTCATGATTTTCCTTCCAAAAATGGTACGCTACCGCCGATTTATCTATTTATTAATTCCTGATGTTCCTAAAGTGCTCTTTAAGCCTAATGTTCACGTTCCTTTTTGTTTTTCCAATGTAGAATTTGTAACAGTCCTTGCAATTTATCTGGTACACTCCTGATTTTTTGCCGGTGGGTATCTCCTTCGTATTATGTGATTTCAAAAGGCGTTGTACACTAAATTTGTTCTCTGGGGCCAAAGTAATATTGTGTTCTTTGAAGACTTTTTGGAAAAGGTGTGTAGCTCTAGGATGATACGTAAATTTTCTGTATGAGGTTTCATTGCTAATTGGGGAGAGAGTAGTTACTTAGTTGTCTTTTGAATTTATCTATTTTCTTGTTGACCAATTCAGCACTGTATCCATTGTATTCTGCAATGTGAATGATGTTATTGTACTCTTTGTTATATTCTATCCTGTTTAAAGGTACATTAACGAGCCTGTAAGTTAAACTGTTGATAACAGCATGCTTGTGTTGTCTTGGGTTATATCCATCTGATTTGATGAAATTTTCTGTGTGTTTCCTTTCTGTGTATGCCAAATTCAAGTTTATTATGTTTTCTGGTAAGTTTCAAATCTAAGAAAGGGATTTCATTGTTTGTCTCTTTTTCTATGGAGAATTTTATTGCAGGATTTTGTAAATTAAGTAGTTTTAATGCATCATCCACTTGTTTCTCATTTATTATTGCTTAAATGTCATCCACATATCTGTACCAATGCTTAAAAATTAGTGGGAATGCCTTTGTGATGTGTGTTTCCAAAAAGCTCATGAAGAGGTCTGCCAAAATTGGGGACAACGGGTTGCCCATAGATAGTCCTGATTTTTGTTTGAAAATTCTTTTTATTGAATGTAAAAAAGGACTGTTCAGTGCAAATATTGGTTAATTGAAGGTATTCCTCTATGACGTTTTGGCCTATTTGTACGGACTGAAGCCATGTTTGCATGTACTCTATGAGTTTGTCTCTCGGAACACTTGGGAACAAGGAGATTACATCAAAGGATACCATTCGGTCTGTGGGAGAAAATTGTAGATTTTTAGTTTTGTTGATGAATTCCAACGAATTGTTAATACATTGGCTTTTGAATTTTGGTAGCTCCTTAAATTTTTTGTTTAACCATTTGGATAGCTTGTAGCAGGGTGTGTTTATGTTGTTAATAAAACAGGAAATAAGATGCGCCCAATCATTAACAACATAAACACACCCTGCTACAAGCTATCCAAATGGTTAAACAAAAAATTTAAGGAGCTACCAAAATTCAAAAGCCAATGTATTAACAATTCGTTGGAATTCATCAACAAAACTAAAAATCTACAATTTTCTCCCACAGACCGAATGGTATCCTTTGATGTAATCTCCTTGTTCCCAAGTGTTCCGAGAGACAAACTCATAGAGTACATGCAAACATGGCTTCAGTCCGTACAAATAGGCCAAAACGTCATAGAGGAATACCTTCAATTAACCAATATTTGCACTGAACAGTCCTTTTTTACATTCAATAAAAAGAATTTTCAAACAAAAATCAGGACTATCTATGGGCAACCCGTTGTCCCCAATTTTGGCAGACCTCTTCATGAGCTTTTTGGAAACACACATCACAAAGGCATTCCCACTAATTTTTAAGCATTGGTACAGATATGTGGATGACATTTAAGCAATAATAAATGAGAAACAAGTGGATGATGCATTAAAACTACTTAATTTACAAAATCCTGCAATAAAATTCTCCATAGAAAAAGAGACAAACAATGAAATCCCTTTCTTAGATTTGAAACTTACCAGAAAACATAATAAACTTGAATTTGGCATACACAGAAAGGAAACACACAGAAAATTTCATCAAATCAGATGGATATAACCCAAGACAACACAAGCATGCTGTTATCAACAGTTTAACTTACAGGCTCGTTAATGTACCTTTAAACAGGATAGAATATAACAAAGAGTACAATAACATCATTCACATTGCAGAATACAATGGATACAGTGCTGAATTGGTCAACAAGAAAATAGATAAATTCAAAAGACAACTAAGTAACTACTCTCTCCCCAATTAGCAATGAAACCTCATACAGAAAATTTACGTATCATCCTAGAGCTACACACCTTTTCCAAAAAGTCTTCAAAGAACACAATATTACTTTGGCCCCAGAGAACAAATTTAGTGTACAACGCCTTTTGAAATCACATAATACGAAGGAGATACCCACCGGCAAAAAATCAGGAGTGTACCAGATAAATTGCAAGGACTGTTACAAATTCTACATTGGAAAAACAAAAAGGAACGTGAACATTAGGCTTAAAGAGCACTTTAGGAACATCAGGAATTAATAAATAGATAAATCGGCGGTAGCGTACCATTTTTGGAAGGAAAATCATGACATAGAACGAGAAATTCACTTACTAAAAAGTGTCCAAGGTCCAGCTGCATTAACCACGTGGGAAGAAATCTTTATAAAGAAATATGAAAGTAAATTGTTTAATTTCGATACTACCTTTGAAGACAACCCAAATTTCAAGTTCATGAAGATACCGACAGAGACGCACCTATCACCTCCGAGGAGTTCACTGAACTGGCATCCATTAGTCGACAACAGCTGATGATGTTAGGAAGATCCTAACGAAACGCGTTCTGGGTAAATACTAGCAATAAATGGAGCATTGAGTATTAGTTCGACTCAAAATTGTATTGATAGTCAATTGCCTGAATCCTCTTCAAAAGATGATCTAGGAGGAGATCGTTGTGGACTTTTCTGCTGGTTTATTATCTTGGCACTAGTTTTATTACTCTCCCTGAGGAGGTTGGTTCCTTCATATGTAAACTTGAACTTTCTGGGCACTGCATTATATATTACTCATTCAATGTTGTTACTGAGGTACATGTTTTCGGCAGTGATTTGGCTGAAACCTTCTTAGGACTGGACATAGCTGTTTTCACTGCTGTTCGTGCTGGTTTCTCTTGCTTTGGTTGTGATTTTGGTGTAACTGTTCTTCTGCAATGACTGCCCCATTTAAATGCTAGTCTGTGTTGCAATTTCATGTCTAGGTGCTGGCTCAGCTGCAATGGTCTTTAAGTAATGGTTCTAGGGACAGAAGGCTGATGAATATGCAAGAGCTTCTGGGCTTCCAAGAAGCAAACCTTCTCTCTTACCTGGATCTCTTGGATTGCCTTTTCCTGCATAATGAGGCATTCTCTGAAGTTCTATGAATAGTTGACACATGTTGAAGGTGAAGTACATGCATTTTCATGCTTGACTTTCCCACAGTCAATGCAGATAGCATCTCCATTACAAGAATCACTCGTGGGCCAAAACACTGGTATTTGTAACATGTCAACAGATTGGGTACATATGGCCTCACTTCAATAGCTTTATACCTTGCTTAATCCTTTGTGGGAGATCTACCCAATCAAAGGTATGAGTGGGCATCAGTTTATCCAGTTTTTTAAGCTGGACTTAATATACTTTGGTCACACCTTATTCCACCAAGTTTTCCTGAATCTCCTCAATTGACATTCCGTCAAATGCACTGCTGTTTACAACACCACACGTGGAGTTCGGAGGCTGATGCATTACAACGCACACTGTATAACTCACAAACATATTTGCATTCATAATTTTTGCAGCCTTTGTTGATGATACAGCTTCGACCAGGAGCTCATCATTGCGAGATTGAATATATAATTTTAAAAGACCAGCAATGTTATCTAAATCCTTCTGGATAATAAATGGGTTCACAGTAGTAAATTTCCGGCCTTCCTCATTTCCATTAATAACCTAATACTGACGAAAATAAGACTAAACTACTTCAATTCTACTGTTTTAGCATATTTGTTAATTTTTTTATTTGTTTCTATAGCGACACTATCCTCCATCATTGCAAATGTCTCTGATGCCTTGCTCAACTCCTGGGTACCACCCTGACTTAGGTAGGTGTCCTGGCCTGGACTTTGCTCACTTCAGGATCTCACCTCCCAAAGTAGACACAGAGACCCAAACGCCTTCAGGAGTGCATCAGCTCACCCCTCCCATCCCCAGGACTGACCATTATCAGTAGATACGAACACAGTCCTGGGACATATGCATTACCCAGTCACCCCCTGCGCTTGCCACACTAGATATCCATCAGACTTGTGTTCAAGAAGGAAAAACTTTTTGGGTCAAACATGGATGTGGACCAAAGTTGTTTGGACATTTGGTATAATCCCTGTCACCACTAGAGGTACCCAATCTAGACATTTGACTTGGGTCCCCAAGATCGCCAATCCCATACGTACTGCAGTAGGCCACTGGGGAACAGGTAATCAGAAGACATATAGTTCTTCATGATCTACCAAGAATTTTGGTGAAATAGCAGGTTTCTGCAAAGGTCTGAAGTATATACAGGGTGAAATTTCACTTGAGACAGTACAAAACTAAGCACTGTAGAGAGAAATGTCTTGGATAAAAGTTGCCTTATGTTATGGAGGGAAGTAAATGCCCTTAGTCGACTTATTTGGAAGACTTTTGATGGTCATTTTAGAGGCAATTCAAGTTTTTTAAAATGGGAACATACATTTTTTATTTGGTTTGTCACTCGTCACAGAAAACCTAAACATCTTTTGTATAAAACACTTTGCAATTGTTCTTACAGTAACGTAAATAATGACACACATTATGATCAGTTGCCCCATTCAACATAGTCCCACATGATAGGAAGCAATGAGACACTGTGTTCGTTTTGATTACTTTCTACACTAGGACAGTTTCCTTGTATCTATCACTGGTGTACTTGCAGCCGCATTTAAGTCCAGGTGGATCCACTGATGGTACAACAATAAGCGATCATCTAGTAACAAACATCACTACCACACAAATATATTTATTACAAAAACATCACTTAAACATTAAAGAAATTGATGTAAATTTCAATAAGATTGCGATTTCATAAACTTTTGTCTACATTGTCAGTTATACAATCTCGTTACGATCAACAACAATGACGAGATTGTATAACTGATGATGTAAACAAAAGTTTACCAAATTGCGATCTTATTGAAATTAGTATAATATAGTATAGTATTTATTTCATCCTTTGAAACATATACATGTTATTGGACACGTCAAAATTACAGAAAAACATATAGTAAAATGATAAATGTAACATTGATAGACAAAATTTGCAAAAGTGATATAAACCAATTTTATACATAACTTTTTTACACAGCATTAAAGTTTTAGTGTAGTATTCATAGCATATATTATGTGAAAAGAAAAATTACACAAAGTAGAGGGAGGAGAGAGAGAACAAAGATATTTACATCAATATCTTTAAAGATAAGTGAAGTTTTCATTGCAAATCATTATATTTGTGTAGTATTTGTTGCTTCACTGTCACTAGCTTCATTTTTTAAATAAACATCACTACCATTCAATTTGTTGAGCTTTTGGAAGCATACTCAGTTGACTACAGGTTAAAATGGATCAACTTCCTCAACTAGAAAAGATGGAAATAGTTCTCATTTACAGGGAGTCTAGGAGAGATGGGAAACAGCCTATTCTTCTGTAAGCGGAGAAGTTTCCTGATAGAAGAAGTCCATCAAGAGCTTCATTTTATCATGTGATAAAGTAATTCTCTGAAGAAGGAAGTGTCCATCCAAATAGAATAGAATAGAATCTTTATTGTCACATAATGTTTACATTGTCAGCCTAGCTGGTAAACTGGTGAGTCGTCAAGTTATACATAAAAGAAATTTAAAAGAAAGAAAAAGAAAAACTAATTCTAATGTATATGTACATAAATTATCAATTACAATAATAATAAATAATAATAATAAATAACAAATAATATATAAATAAATAAATAATTATCAATTACAAGTAGTTATGATATTGTGTCATCCATGAATTCCTGTATGGAGTAATATGTCTTATGTAATAACAGATCTTTTACACTTTTATTAAATAGTTTCAGAGTTTTTATTTCTTTGAGTCGTTGAGGTAATTTATTGTATATTTTTATACCCATATAATGGGGTGTTTTTTCATATAATGTTAATCTATGCATGGGGTATTTTATGCTGGACTCTTTCCGAGTGCCGTAATGATGACGATTTTGTTTTTGGATAAATTTCTCATAATTTTTATATACATAGGTGGATAACTCTAAAATATATACTGAGGGCATTGTTAGAATTTTTAATTTTTTGAATAGTGGTTTGCATGAATCTTTAAAGTTAGCATGTAACATTATACGTATTACCCTTTTTTGAATTTTAAAAACAGTTTCCCATCCCGATGCATTTCCCCACAATATTATACCATAGGCCAAGATCGAATGAAAATAGCTGTAATATACAATTTTTTTTTTTTTCTATATTCATCATATTTGTCAGGCATAACATGTTATAGCAGGCCGAATTCAATTTTCTGGTTATATGTTCAATATGGATATTCCATTTTAAGCATTCATCTATGTGCATTCCTAATATCTTACTATAACCCTTTATTGTAGAACTATTATTATTGTCTACATTATCTTGTTTCAGATTAGCATCAGCAGCAGTTATAAATTGTATAATACTAGTTTTTGTTTTATTTAAGCTCATACCATTATCAGTGAACCATTTGTCTAAGTTATTTAATGCATTGCTTATATCAGTTTGCAAACTATTATGACTTATATTTTGTAAAATAACTGATGTGTCATCTGCATACAATATTGGATACCCATTTATACTTTGAGGTAAATCGTTAGTGTAAAGTATATAAAGCAGAGGACCCAGCACAGAGCCTTGCGGTACACCACTGGTATTTTCTCTCCATTTTGATTTATAAATTCCAGTGCTACATTTACTAATTACACTTTGTTTGCAATTGGACAGGTATGAATGAAACCACTTTAAGTTTTGATCTTTTATATTATAATATTCAAGTTTTTTTAAAAGAATTTGATGACTTACGCAGTCAAAAGCCTTCGAAATGTCACACATTATTGCAGCAGTATTTTTTTGTAAATCTAAATTTAGTGCTATTTCATTTACTAATGTGGTTACAGCTGTAATTGTTGATAAATTTTTTCTAAAACCATGTTGGCAATCATTTAATATTTTATTTTTTTCCAAAAAAGCTTTTAGTCTAACATATACTAATTTTTCTAATATTGTTGAAAAACTTGTCAAGACTGATAAAAGAAAAGAAAAGGAGGTGCAGAACAGCTACCAATGAGGATAGGGAAGTTGGGGAGCTAGCTGCAGGAATTACATTCCTCCTGTCAGTTCTCACAAATTAGCATCCAATGTAAGAATATACAAAAGTGTTCTCAGAATATTGAAGCAGCATAAATTCCATCCCTACCATGTGTTGTTAAATCAAGAACTACATGGTGACGATTTTCTGAATAGACTAATGTACTGTAGCTGGGCACAAGGCCAACTGCAGATTAATAACTTCTTCAGTTCCTGCTGTTTAGTGACGAATGTAATTTCACAAAGCATGGTAAAGTAAATCGGCACAATATGCATTATTGGGCGGTGGAAAATCTACATTGGTTACAAGAAGCGGCACATCAGAAAACATGGTCTATTAATGTGTGGTGTAGGATTTTGGTTGACAAGTTAATGGGACCCTACTTTATTGATAGTAATTTGTACAGAAAATTTTTACCAGTTGAGTTGCTGTTTTTGCTAGATGTCTCAAGACAAACAAGGTCACAGATGTACTACCAGAATAATGGAAGTCCTGCACACTAGGCATTTTGCTGGGGAGGTTTTAAATAATAATTACCATGATTGTTGGAATAGAACATGCAGGTCCCATTAATTGCCCAGTTTGATCTCCTGATCTTACATCACCAGACAATTTCTTACGGGATTATCCCCACCCAGCCCCCCTCCCAAAAGTGTATTGTGAAACACCGACACCTGACAACATGAAGGTGTGCATACGAAATGTTTGTGCCAGTACTGACAAAAACATGCTTTTACAAACACATGCCCACCTCAGTAGAGTTGATGGTAGCATGTCCGCCTCACGTTCAAGATGTCCCGAGTTCGAATCTTGGTCAGGGTGAGCTACCTGGATAAGGTTTTATCCAGGTTTTTTCCTTATCCTTACAGACGAATGTCGGGTAGCTCTAAGCTCCATGGGTCCTGGACACATTTGAGCATCATTTCACCCATTTCATTCACCCTCCGATATGACTTAACATTGGAGGACGTAAAATTACACACAAAAAAGAAAGAAAGAAAGAAAGAAAAACCAGACACCTGATTCGTTCATTCACAGAATTAAAAAATGCATTGAGGTAGAAGGACATCATTTTGAAGATTTATTTTACCAAGGTACATAGTGATACTCCGTGTAGCTATCTCTCATTAATGCTTAATTGTCTAGTCAAAGATCCATGTACTATGGAGAAAATGGTTTATAAAAGCTCTTTATTTTGTAATGAGGGATAAGGAAACCAAAAAAAAATTGTTTGTTCCCAATTACAATAAGAAACTTGACTATCAAATGGCCAACTATGGATGGTCCAGCTAATCGCGCTCTTTGTACACAACCATTCAGCATTTACGTCATTATTTATGTTAGTGAAAGAACAATTGCAAACTGCTTTATACAAAAGTTATTCAGTTTTTTATGAGGAATGAGAAAAGTAAATAAAAGAGGTAGATTCGCATTTAAAAAAGTTGACTTGATCCTAAAATAACCATCACCATGTCCTCCAAATAAAAGATGACTGATGGCATTTACTTTCTCCCACAATATAAAGCGACCTCTATTCAAGACATTTCTTTCTACATCACTTAGTTTTGGATATATTATATTGTACTGTCTCAAGTTAAATGGTCCAGCCTGTCCAGATACCTGCTTTAGTTAAATGCAACTTAAACATCCAAGTAATTATTAATACGAACAAATCAAATGATGCTATAATAAGTAATAATAATATAATAATAATAATAATAATAATAATAATAATAATAATAATAATAATAATAATAATAATAATAATAATAATAATAATAATAATAATAATAATAATAATAATAATAATAATAATAATAATAATAATAATAATCATAATCATAATCATAATCATAATCATAATCATAATCATAATCATAATCATAATCATAATCATAATCATAATCATAATCATAATCATAATCATAATCATAATCATAATCATAATCATAATCATAATCATAATCATAATCATAATCATAATAATAATAATAATAATAATAATAATAATAATAATAATAATAATAATAATAATAATAATAATAATAATAATAATAATAATAATAATAATAATAATAATAATAATAATAATAATAATAATAATAATAATAATAATAATAATAATAATAATAATAATAATAATAATAATAATAATAATAATAATAATAATAATAATAATAATAATAATAATAATAATAATAATAATAATAATAATAATAATAATAATAATAATAATAATAATAATAATAATAATAATAATAATAATAATAATAATAATAATAATAATAATAATAATAATAATAATAATAATAATAATAATAATAATAATAATAATAATAATAATAATAATAATAATAATAATAATAATAATAATAATAATAATAATAATAATAATAATAATAATAATAATAATAATAATAATAATAATAATAATAATAATAATCATAATAATAATCATAATAATAATCATAATAATAATCATAATAATAATCATAATAATAATCATAATAATAATCATAATAATAATCATAATAATAATCATAATAATAATCATAATAATAATCATAATAATAATCATAATCATAATAATAATCATAATCATAATAATAATCATAATAATAATCATAATAATAATCATAATAATAATAATAATAATAATAATAATAATAATAATAATAATAATAATAATAATAATAATAATAATAATAATAATAATAATAATAATAATAATAATAATAATAATAATAATAATAATAATAATAATAATAATAATAATAATAATAATAATAATAATAATAATAATAATAATAATAATAATAATAATAATAATAATAATAATAATAATAATAATTAATAAATAATAATCAATAATAATAATAATAATCAATAAATAATAATAATAATTAATAATAATAATAATAATAATAATAATAATAATAATAATAATAATAATAATAATAATAATAATAATAATAATAATAATAATAATAATAATAATAATAATAATAATAATAATAATAATAATAATAATAATAATAATAATAATAATAATAATAATAATAATAATAATAATAATAATAATAATAATAATAATAATAATAATAATAATAATAATAATAATAATAATAATAATAATAATAATAATAATAATAATAATAATTAATAAATAATAATCAATAATAATAATAATAATCAATAAATAATAATAATAATTAATAATAATAATAATAATAATAATAATAATAATAATAATAATAATAATAATAATAATAATAATAATAATAATAATAATAATAATAATAATAATAATAATAATAATAATAATAATAATAATAATAATAATAATAATAATAATAATAATAATAATAATAATAATAATAATAATAATAATAATAATAATAATAATAATAATAATAATAATAATAATAATAATAATAATAATAATAATAATAATAATAATAATAATAATAATAATAATAATAATAATAATAATAATAATAATAATAATAATAATAATAATAATAATAATAATAATAATAATAATAATAATAATAATAATAATAATAATAATAATAATAATAATAATAATAATAATAATAATAATAATAATAATAATAATAATAATAATAATAATAATAATAATAATAATAATAATAATAATAATAATAATAATAATAATAATAATAATAATAATAATAATAATAATAATAATAATAATAATAATAATAATAATAATAATAATAATAATAATAATAATAATAATATTAATTGGTTTCGTTCCTAGTGTTTATGTGCATGTACTTCTACATTGCATTCGTTGTTAAATTACCTAAATTATTTTTAACATGAATTAACATTTCCTTTTTGTAAAGTTAGTAAAAGGTAAGTTTGAAATAAACTCTGCAGCTTTCTCTGGGAGCTTTATTTTTTGACCCAAATTTAATGTTTGGCAGCACCTGATTTCTTAAAACTTTATTACTGAATTGAACAGCTATGTTCCTGTCTTCATTTATTACTAATTTATGTTTATACAAATGCACACACACACGCACGCACGCACGCACACGCGCGCACACGCACACGCGCACACACACACACACACACACACACACTTGTAACATAAATTTGTGATTGATAGAACCGAAGGATCATTGTAAATAGACAAAGATGGTAAGAGCTTTTTGACATGAACCGTACCTTTGAACACTGGAGCTTGCGATTGAAGCTCTGCAATATTTCTATTCGTCCAGATGGATTTGTTCTTGTTCTGTCAGCCAATTCTCTGTTTAATTGGAAGTTTTCCCTCATTTCATCAGTAAGTCCTGTCATTCGACACAGCTCTGCACTAGATATATTTTAGAACCTTGCATTCTTTTCTTGCCCTTTAGTAGTGATATCAGCATAGGTTGACGCACATCCTTTATGTTGATGTTGTATTTCTGTGAAATTGTTTGCTAAATCAGTCTAGGCCACAAAAGTATGTAATATATATATAGCAATCATAACAAGTAGCAAACATTCTACAAATGCACTTTTGTCATTTTCCAGAAACATTGTAAAATAAATTAGGAACCAATTGCAAAATAATAATAACATTAACAACAATAACAATAATAGCAATTCACAATAACAACAATAATAACAATAATGATGAATAAAATTAGATTTAAGGAATATCAACTTCCCAACCTTAATTGCAACATTAAAAAAAAATTAGGTGTAGCAATTAATTCTCTCATTAGAATTCATGAAATCCAGAAACTATAGGGGTTCTGTAGCCATCGTTCCAAATTAGTTAACTTAATTTCAAGAAATTATATAGCCAAAACATTGCTAGAACACTCGTAACATGAGCAAAAGAGTATTTTTGCCAAATTAGACTGCAGTTAAGCTTAGACCCTTACTACCGAGATTGTTTACTGTTTATAATTTGTTAACATTTCAATTGTCACACAAACTGCACTTAGTAAGCTTTTTCAAGTGGACAATTAAATTGAAAGAAAGATCTGATACTTAATAACAGAAATTTTAAAATCAATTTAAAAAATGCTAATAGTGTGAAGCCTTTACTTCATCTTCTGCCAATCATAATTCAGTAGCATTAGTTTGAAATACGTTATCTTCGTTATTAATAAACATATCAATTTGTGTGAAAATAACTGGCCAATCACTAACAAATATACTCAATGATTTTTGTTGGGACATTGATGGAAAAGGACAATTTCATGCAGTCTTAGATTGAAGTTGAACAGAATTTATTCTCTCCCACTGATCATATTTAACCACTGTAAGGACTAATTCATTTTTTGATAATTGCTCTTTCACTTTCGCCACAGACTGAAGTGTTGTAGCTAGGACTCAACAAGTAATCAGCTTCCATGCCAAGTTTTACTGCTATACATTGCTTGTGTTGGAACAAAACATTTACTCCAACATTTATTTTGATTGCTATTTCAACATTAAATTGTATAAAATTAGAAATTAAAGGAAACATCATTTGTATTTATCACAATAATTATTTGTATTAAATGGATATATAATATGCCACTTAGGTTGGTATTGTGATACTGTTTCTTCATGTAGCTAATGTTATGTAATTTACCAAAGAATTTAGTACCTAAGTATTTTCCTTTCCTAAACTGAAGGGTTTGATAATGTTCTTCATTAATTTTGTTAACCCATAAAAAGTCTATAACAAGCTCATCATAAAATGCCTGTTCCTGAATCCACTTCATGTTAATCAAGATAACTTTTGCAGGAACTGTCTTCCCCTTTAAAGGTACAATGGGAATAATTATAAAAGTAATAAGAGAATACAGTAAGCTCTAAAAATAGTCAAATATTTGCAAATGGTTCACTATGTGAAGGCTTTAAAATTGTGTTCTAATTGCACGGGCAAGAAACAGCATAAAGAAATAATTACTTCAGAAATAAAGAATTTCAACATTCAAAGCAATAACAGAGAGTATCTTGGAAATAGTTTAGTCAAGTGCAAATTGCCAGCTTTAGTCAGATCTACGTTGTGTAATAAATTGTTATCCATCTTTTATGGTTTACCAGTTATAAACAAATCATCCGGAGTAAAGAAGACTTCAGAGGCTGTCCAAGACAGATATTTCATTTGTCATAGAAATATCTCAAACCTTTGGTAATTTAATCAGTTAGAATGTAACTATCAATTTTGAAGAACACCACAAATTTCAAAAAAATTTGTATGTGTAGTGTAGATTGGGGTAAGAGAATGTTTTGGAGTGTTCCTGTTGCATCTTTGGAGGACAATATTTAAATATCAAATCTGGTAACTAACCAAATTTTTGTTTTACAGTTACATATTGTCGCAAGGCCCTTCTTTAAATAAGCGCAACTGACACAAAGGGGCTGATAGTGTAGCATGGAGATAAGGGACAGATAATGCTGTGCGGGATTCAGGTTTGCTGAAACAGATAAAGATAGATAAGTAGAAAGTTCTAGTGACATCTTGATTGATAGAGAATATTCCACAATCGTCTGGAATCATGAATAAAAAGAAGCTGTGGTTAGTTTATTGGGGAGTCGTAATTAGAGAGTGTGATCAGGACTGAGTATTGTGTGCCTGCAACTGTGAACGCTTTTGTTTGTGGTCAACGTCCTTGGAAGATTGTAATTGTGTATGTGACATAACTCGGCTACTGTAAGAGTTGACCAAAGTGTGTTTCTATGGAAATAAAGAACATTTTGAATTTCTGCAAGTTGGACTATTAATTCTACGCACCCTCAAAGTCATAATATGCTTGTTGCAGGCACACATATGTGGACCTTTTCCTAAAAATATATATATAATTTTATTATTCAGGGGAGCTGCAAGTGTTTATTTCTAATAAAACAATGGAATTGAGGTTTTAGATGGAAAAAAATACCTTTCCAGCTTACTTGATGCGGAAAAGAAACTAATATACAATATAATGAACATTATATTTTCCCGCCTCGGTAGCATGGATGGTAGCATGTCTTCCTCACGTTCAAGAGGTCCTTAGTTTGAATCTCGGTCAGGGTGAGCTTCCTGGATAAGGTTTTTTCCGGGTTTTCGCTTATCCTGAACGACGAATGTTGGGACCCTGGGCTCATTTGAGCCTCATGTGATCCATTCCTCATCGTCTGACATGACTTAACGTTGGATGGTGTAAATTTAAAAAAAAATAGTTATACGAGGTCTGTTCAATAAAGAATGATCATAATTTTTTTAAGGTCATAATTTTTCGCACTAAAATTCAATATTATTATATTCTGTTAGCTTAATGTGAAACAAACACGCCATAGTAGTTTCATTGTTGGTTCTCCAGGTTCCCACCTGTGAGAAGCAGGCAAGTTCAGACATGTTCAGTATCGCCTACTGCTGCAATGGAGGTAACACGCAAGCAACAATATGTGGCTTTTAAATTCTGATTTCGTCTCAACAAATCTTCAGTGTTACAAGAGGCCTATGGAGAATCTGTTCTTCACTACAACACAGTCAAGGGTGGTTTAACGTGTTTAAAGGGGGGAGACACTCAATTTCAAAGGAAGGTGGACCGGTGCTCCAGTTACTGCTCTTATGGAAGAAAACATCAACACTGCTGCTGCCATTGTGAGAGAAAATCGATGAATTACCTTAAGATCACTTTCTGAAATACTGAACATTTCATTGTGTGCCACCCACACATTGGTGAAAGAAACATTACACATGAGACATGTTTGTGCGCAATGGGTTCCAAGACTGTTAATTCCCGAACAAAAGGACATTCGCATGCAGGTCATCACATTCTTTTATATTCATGCAATGGTTTATCATGTGTTGTACCTGCACACACATCAGTAACTGGACAATACTACAGGGATATCCTGAAAACTTTGCAGGTCCATATCAGATGCAAAAGACCACATTTCCGTGAAGCAGGATGGATGTTGTACCACAATAATGTGCAGCTACATATTGCCAATGTTGTTGCTGAATATCTTGCAAAGATCAACGTGAAGCGCATCCCTCACCCTCCCTATAGTCCGGTTTTAGCCCCATGTGACTCTTTTCTATTCCCTAACTTGAAGAAACTCCTTCGTGGGAGGCATTATCCATCATCACAAGCAGTGGTGAAAGCTGCAGAGGGGATTTTGAAGGATCACTCAATAAATGAATTCCAGCATGTCTTTGAAGACTGACAGAAACGTTGGGACAAGTGAATCGCATTCAGTGGAGACTATTTTGAGAAGGACCATCAAAATTATGAGGATGAGTAAAGGGACGTTGTCAAAAAAAAAATTGTGATCATTCTTTATTGAACAGCCCTTGTATTTGGCTAAAATCACAAATAAGGCTATATTCCATGAGAAACAAATAGACCTAAACATTTATTAATTTTTAGATGAGTCGTATTTATTAAACATCTGCTGCACTTTCGTACCTATTTTGAGGACATGTTTCGCAAATCATCGTTTGCATCTTTGGCTCTTATTGATCCAGTGGTGTGGGTAATTCTGGAGTTGCTGCTGCAATCTGTTGATTTAGATTTAGTGATGAACTTAAATGTGGGATTCTCTTCTGGCGGGATTTCAAAGTTCATTAGTTGGTTTTTATGTTTTTCTATGTATATTCTCTCCCATATGACGAGTTCACTATGTTTTTGTACGTATTTTAGTAATTCTGTGCAATCTTCAATTTCATGATTTTCAGACCAGAAATGAGCTGCTATTGCGGATTTATCAATATTTTTGTATCTTAAGTGCCTGAAGTGTTCTTTCTTTCTAGTGCATATGTTTCTTTTTGTCCTCCCTACGTAAATTTTTTCACAATCTTTACACTTAATCTTGTAAATGCCTAACTTTTCCTCTGATTTTATCTTATCAGTATTATTACTGTGGAGTAGGTTTTTTATGTTGTAATTGTTTTTTGCTGCCAATGTTATATTGTATTTCTTGAATATTTTTTGGAACTTTTTTGTGGCCCAGGGGTGGTAATTTATCAACAATTGCCTAAAACATAACATTTCTCCGAAATTTGTAAGAAAAATAGTAAAATTTAACCACAACAGTAGAGAACAATTAGCTGCTGAAAAAGCCATGTTAAAATCCGAAAAAGCAAATCACTACAGAAAACTAACTAATATAGACCTCTCATTGTACAACCTACACTTGAAACTGGTAAAATTACTAGGAAACACAGTATGGGACCATTTAGAAACCAAATCATTTGAACATATAAATTATAAAGTCAAAGAGAAAGTTTATCGTCAAAAGAAGAAACTAAAGCATAACCATAATCATTGGCAACCAAAACATAACAAAATTTCAGCAAAGAACACATCCCTAGACAATTTAATTAATCTCTCAAAGCAAAATTTTAACACTGAAGAAATAGATGTGCTTAACCAAGGCCTAAAAACATGTATAACATACTCCAGCAACCCGGATGAATTCATTGCAGATATAGAATTAGCAGTAGAAGGCTTGGAAACCATGGACAAAAATATAATTAGGAAAAAATCATCTCCTATATTGGAAAACTTAATAAATAAAACCCAGGAAAACATTTGAAACAAATTAAGATAATTAAATCTTTAAGGAAAAAGGATGTAATCTTCTCAAGGGCTGATAAAGGGAACAAAATAGTAATCTTAGATACAGCTACATACAAGAAAAAAATGTTAGAGTTACTACAACAAAAAGAATTCCAAGAAATAGATTCGAATCCACTCAACCGATGCATAAAAGATGTACAAAAAACCATCATTAATAGTAAAATTTTAACAACTGCAGAACAAAAAGCTATCAAACCGGACAACCCTACCCTTGCAAGACTATATGGTTTGCCTAAAATACATAAACCCAACATACCCATGAGACCCATTGTAAATAATATAAACACTCCTACTCACCTTCTGGCAAAATGGCTGTCCAAAAAATTTCAGTCGTTTCCACAATTCCATACTCTGAGCATAAATAACTCTTTAGACCTGGTAGAAAAAATTCAAAATCTTAAACTAAAACCTCATGAAACTTTAGTATCCTTTGATGTCCGCTCCCTCTTCCCTAGCATTCCATTAGACAAACTTTTGGTTCAACTAAAAAAAATGGCTAATTTCTATAAACCTAGATGCCAATGCAATAGAAGAATATTTGGCAATGACTGAAATATGCATACATCAAAATTATTTTGTCTTCGATGGAAAATATTATAAACAAATTTCAGGACTAACTATAAGAAGCCCGCTATCACCATTTTTGGCCAATCTATACATGAGCTTTTTCGAAACAAATATAACTAAAGCCTTCCCTCATATGTTTAAAACATGGTACAGATACGTAGACGACATCTTTGCAATAGTACCCTACAAACAAATAGATGATGATTACTTTCTTGGAAGTGTTGAAAACAGTGTTGTTATGATAAATTAACTTTAAAGAGAGTCGATTAAAGACACTAGACAACACTTACTTTTAAATTTTTCCGGAACTAGTTTCAGAGGCTTTGCCTCTATCATCGGCCGGCTCTCGACTGATTCTCGTTGGTGTAGCTGACGATACCTTGTCACAGGTCTCCTCTGGTGGCGGCTCAAGGAACTTGCAAGTTCCTTGAGCCGCCACCAGAGGAGACCTGTGACAAGGTATCGTCAGCTACACCAACGAGAATCAGTCGAGAGCCGGCCGATGATAGAGGCAAAGCCTCTGAAACTAGTTCCGGAAAAATTTAAAAGTAAGTGTTGTCTAGTGTCTTTAATCGACTCTCTTTAAAGTTAATTAAATAGATGATGCTTTGAAACTACACAACCTGCAAGAACCCAGCATACAATTCACAGTGGAAACTGAAGAGGACTGTACTCTACCTTTTTTGGACCTTAAAATCACAAAAAGCAATGAAAAACTAGAATTTGGTATCCATAGAAGAGCAACACACACAGATAATTACATCAAAGCAAATAGTTTCAACCCAATTCTACACAAACATGCCACCATCAACAGTCTCACACACAGATTAGTAAATCTACCCCTCAGCCAGCAAGAATATCAAAACGAATACCATCAAATCTTAAAAACTGCAATTACAAATGGATATGGAAAAAACCTTGTAGATAAAAAACTAAAATCATTTAAACTTCAAAAGAGATTAAAACAGATCACAGCTCTCACACCAATAAAACAAGAAATTAGATTTGCTAAATTTACTTACCACCCCTGGGCCACAAAAAAGTTCCAAAAAATATTCAAGAAATACAATATAACATTGGCACCAAAAAACAATTACAACATTAAAAACCTACTTCACAGTAATAACACTGATAAGATAAAACCAGAGGAAAAGTCAGGCATTTACAAGATTAAGTGTAAAGACTGTGAAAAAATTTACACAGGGAGGACAAAAAGAAACATATGCACTAGAAAGAAAGAACACTTCAGGCACTTAAGATACAAAAATATTGATAAATCCGCAACAGCAGCTCATTTCTGGTCTGAAAATCATGAAATTGAAGATAGCACAGAATTACGAAAATACGTACAAAAACATAGTGAACTCGTCATATGGGAGAGAATATACAGAGAAAAACATAAAAACCAACTAATGAACTTTGAAATCCCGCCAGAAGAGAATCCCACATTTAAGTTCATCACTAAATCAACAGATGGCAGCAGCAACTCCAGAATTACCTACACCACTGGATCAAGCTTTAGTCGCATAAGAGCCGAAGATGCAAACGATGATTTGCGAAACATGTCCTCAAAATAGGTACGAAAGTGAAGCAGATGTGTAATAAATACGACTCATCTATAAATTAATAATTATTTCGCTTCACTGTTGTGTTCCAATACAGTTAAATCTCGATAGACCTACACATAGTAATAAAACAACACAAAACCAACAACCAAGCATAGTGCTGGCAGACCATGCACAGTTGAAATGCATTTTTCTGCATACTCACACAGGAATTTTTAAACAGGATTTTATAGGTAGGGATTTTATGGGTATATGTCAAAAGTGGTTTATGAGGTAGCAATTATACTCCGATTTGTGTATGGCAGAATGCAAAGCCCAATATACAGTGGTAAACAAGCAGTTTCATTGGCTAGGGACATAATTTTGAGGCCAATCAGTTCTTGGCTGGATTAGATGTGTAGCTTAGCTCTTGCTGCTCTGAGGAGTTGCTCCAGTGTTACTGATGCTCTCAGGCCATATGGTGTACCTGAAATGGTCTTTTGGCATCTCTATGGTGTCATTACCTCAGGACATCCATCCAAAGTGCTTGAACGTTATGGTAAATTGGCAAAGAATTTTGTAGCCAGGCACCTACTTTCATCCTCCAGATGTGGAAGATGTTAGCAATCATGGAGCAGTCTCATGGGGAAGAAATTACCAACAAAATAGACAGACAGAACTCTTTATTCTGTGCATGTTGCAGCCATAGTAGATAGCTGTCTTGATCATGCACCAGATCTTGCAGGCACACAGCATTAATGTGACTACAAGTGCTCGCTAGAGGTATAAGATTAAGTGAATGAGCTCTGAACAAGAACCCAGGATAGGTACCAGTGAGGAAGTTGCCCCCTGCACACGCCGAGGGAGCCCTGTGTTTCTGAAAATTTAGACCTCTGTCCAAATTGACTCCCAGGAAATCAACTTTTAGAAGTTTTAATGATGAACCCAAAATTCTTAGTGATTAAATTGAGGATAACTAATTCTTATATCACTGATGGATTAGGGTTGATTCAGTCTGTTACTACTCTGAAGGATTGAAGATCACATGCTTATGAGTATGCATGTCCTCTACATATAAAAAAATAAACAGAGAGTGAGAGGTTGGCATGACTTCTGCAGTAACCTTCATATATAGAGGAATAAGTATTTTTGTTTTTTACTTGTTTGTGTCAACAGATTACATAACCTCCATACACTGTCATTAATGTTTTGTAAATTTAAAGTACAATTAAATTTGAACAGTCCTTAGTTATGTATATGTAACTTAGAGGAGATGGAACCTCTTTAAACAAAATGATACTCACCATATTGTAGTATTCAATATATGATATTTCTTTATCCACAAGCAAGAAACGAGATAATGGAGAACTGTCAAAACATACATCATCTATGCGATATGTCCGGTTATTATAGTCTGTTAAAACAGTGGCACCAATAATATCTTTGGCAAAAGCAACCTGCAAGAAGCAGAAAATTATTAGTAGTCCTAGTAGCAGTAGTAATAGCGGTGGTGGTGATGATTAATAAATAATAATTAATAATAATAATAATAATAATAATAATAATAATAATAATAATAATAATAATAATAATAATAATAATAATCATCATCATCATCATCATCATCATCATCATCATCATCATCATCATCATCATCATCATCATCATCATCATCATCATCATCATCATCATCATCATCATATTAATAATAATAATAATAATAATAATAATAATAATAATAATAATAATAATAATAATAATAATAATAATAATAATAATAATAATAATAATAATAATAAATTAGTAGAAATATTATTTACCTACCACATTTCTTTAGATTACATCATTTTAAAGATAGCTGCATGGAATTGATACACTTCAAGAAATCATTCCTATTAGACTGATGTTATTGTGTAGTATTGTTATATAACAATATTTTTTGGTATGCTAGAGAGTATTCATTATATTACATTGATATATTAGAAAACTGTATGCAGAATTATTATTTAGTCTTCAAGTCAATACAAGGTAATGTGTGTGAGAGGTTAGAAGTAAGCATTCATACGTATTATAATCTTTATCTCATTAAACAAAACAATTACAAAATTATTACTTAATGCATATTTATTGATACTGCACTATGGTATTTTTTATATATATCTTCATGGCATCTTTAACATATATTTGAGGTAAATTTTTATTACTTTTATCTTTTTATCTCTTGCAGGGTTGGAGAGTGAGTGACAGTGAAGAATGAAGAGTGGAACTGTTCATATCAGTAAACTGGCAGGGAGCTAAGTGAATCAGACAATGAAGTGATCGTTAAAAACTGGACGACGTTGTGCTCAGCGGGGGACCTTTTTAAGAAATCAGTTATTGGCCTATGGAAACAGCCCCAGAGTATCCATCACTCCCGGGTAGAAGGAGGCCCGGGTCCTTGATACTACGGGTCCAGGACTAATGGGAGTAGTTCCTCTGCACATAACTATAAAAGTCAGGAGTGGAGTCTGGATACTACAATGGAGGAAATAGTATAAAACATATTAGCTGAAATGAAAAAGATGGAATCAGAAATGGATATTACAAAAACTGAAATTGCAACAGTGAATTCCAGAGTAGAGAATATCTACATAGAAAAGAAGAGTATGAATTCCCCCTTGTCCATGATATTAAGTATTGTTGAAAATATATATTTAAGAATGAAATGAAGTGTATGAAAACTGAAATAGAGAAAACGAAATTCCAACTAGGTTTTGACACTGATGATAAATGCAATAAATGCAGGAGTGAAAGTCTTAAAAGACAACTTCTAGTTAATCTAGCATAGAGATTACACTGCTTGCAATTGAAGAGCACCTTTTTAGAACATGGGAAGTTTAACAGACAGATACAAGAATATTAAAGCATGACAAAAGCTGTAGTAGAACACCTAGGAACTCTACAACAGCAACATGCAGTAGGTTGGAAGGAACACAGAAGAGCTGGTGAATCGAGGAGCAGTCCCAAAGGACAGAGAATCTGGTATACCAACACTTGCTCCCAGAGTGCTGAAAGTTACAGAATGAGTGAAACAAAAGTTACAATTTCAACAAAACAAATAAAGGGACAATAAACTGGTCAGTGTGCTTTAAATAAGTATCCAACTGAAGATCTTATTTGCAAGAAATATATAATAAAATCCATAGGTTAGGTGTTTTTTTTCAAACTTCCTTTTAAGTTGTTAATGATGTTCAATATACTGCAAGTTTCTCTACAGCATAAAACACACAACTTACTAGTTGCAATTTTTAAATCCATGGTGTTCAATAAAGCAAAAACAATGAAGAACTTACCATAAGATCCTGCTTTGTTGATACCTTTTGACTCAAAGAAAGATACAAGTGATACGCAGTACCCATTCTCATCACTTTATGTGTAACTTCAGTACACAGCAGAAGACCACCCTCATGGCGACGGATGTAATATATCCGGGCCACAGCTCTATCTTGTGGTTAGGCATTGAGATTATAGCTTTTGCTTCATAAAAATAACGTCCAACCTTTAAAAATATAAGAGCTGTATAAGCATAATTTGTTGATGCAGGCCTTAATTTCTTTGGAGTAACAACAATGGTTACCTATTGGTTCAGAATGCCTTAGAAATATTCCACGGAAGCATATATGGATATAGGAACTTGGTGAAACATTGCTTGGTGAAATTTCAAGATACAAGAATCAAAAAATGAATTAGTTCAGATATAAAATAATTTAAATATGTAAATTTTGTCATACATGAAGTAGAAATCCATAAAACCAAATTATTTGGAGCTGAGATCCATTTGGATTTTTGAATATATATTCAGATTATGCAACAAAACTTCCAAAAAACCATTTTATATAGGATATAGGGTACAAATACCATATTAAGCTAGGTCTTATCTCACAGTTTCTGTACAGAATGGACTAACACTACTTCCTACAGTACAGTATTCATCAATTACTTTGTATAGCTTTATTTCATATCAGCTCCTGTATACTGTATTAGAATCTAATAAGTTTTAATTACTATATTATGATGAAATAGTTCTTTTGCTTTACTAGCTTTCCATCTATACTGTTTGGATTAAACCTTTTTCAGATTTATGAGTTTCATTTTCCATTGTTGTACCCTCTACACCAAGGGTATGACTTATTAAAATATAACAAACAACAAAAAGTAAAACTAACCCATTAAAGTACTGCATTGAAACCACAAATTAAACTCTAAAAGAGAGCAAAATAATCAACAAAAAAGAATTTCACAAAATTAAAAAAGATAATCCAACTTTACCAAGAGTATATGGGCTGCCAAAAATTCACAAAACAGGGAAAGGCATGAGACCTATCATCAGTAGCATAAATACCCCCACATATAATTTGGCCAAATGGTTACTAGATAAATTCAATAGTTTCCCAAAATTGGAAAGTGCCAATTTAAAAAACCTCTTTAGATCTGGTAGAAAAAAATCAAAGATATAAATTTGGACAAAAATGACAGACTGGTTTCATTTGATGTCACATCTTGATTTCCAAGCATACCAATAGAAACATTACAGACTGTATTAAAAAATGGCTAACTACAATATAAATGGAAGCACTAGAAGTAGAACACATTTCACTAACAAACTTATGCATTGAATAAAACTTCTTCAGCTTTAATGGAAAACACTACAAACAGAAATCAGGGTTATCAATGGGCAATCCACTTTCACCTTTTCTGGCAAACTTATTTATGAGTCCATTTCAAACACAAATTAAAAAGGCCTTCCCATTGATCTTCAAAGTTTGGTATAGGTAGATACATTGACGACATCTTTGCAATAATATCCAATAAACCTTTAGATGACGCTTTTTTTTTTTTTTTTTTAGTTAATTGATGGAAATTAATCATTTCTCCACACTAGCCGTACATAAGCTAAGGTTTGTGATAGAGTCAACATTATAAATTCAATGCCATGGAATGAACCATGAACCAGGAGATCCGTGGTTCAAATCCCGGCCATGGCATTGAATTTTTCATTTGACTCTATTTAGATGATGCATTAAAATTAAAAAATCTGCAAGAAAGGACTATCAAATTCACAATAGAAAAGGAAATCAATGGACAACTCTCTTTCTTGGATCTAAATATCATCAGGAACACAAAAATTAAATTTGAAATTTACAGGAAACCAGCACATTCAGAAAATTATATAAAAAATAATAGCTACAACCCAACTATTCATAAGCATGCAAAAATATACAACCTTACACACAGACTAGTCAACATAACCATGGATAAACAAGAATAAGTCAAAGAACAAAAGGCAATACTACACATAGGAGAAGAAAATGGATACAGCAAAAGCCTGGTGTTGAAGAACATTAGAAAAGCTAAACTAAAGAAAATCATTAAGGAAGCAAGCACATTTACAAAAGAAAAAGAAAGTAACAGCATTTTCAGTTCATTCACATATCACCCAAAAACATTTAATAAATTTAAAAAGATCTTCAAGGAACAAAATATAATCTTGGCACCTACTAATGGACACTCAATTTTAAAATTGCTAAATTCAAAAACAAAAGATGAAATCCCATCAGTTAACAGAACCGGAATATACAAAATAAATTGTAAAAATTGTGAAAAATGGTACATAGTTCAAACTAAAAGAAATCTAAAAAGCAGAGTCAAAGAACACTTTAGAAACATCAGATTGAAACAAGAAGAGAAGTCAGCAGTAGCATTTCATTTTTGGAATGAAAATCATGACATTGATCCAAATCCAAAATTATTAAAAGGAGTGATAAACCAAAATAAATTGACAACATGGGAGAACATATTCATATGGAAAAATAAGGATCGTGTAATAAACTTTGAAATCCCACCAGTAGATAATTTGACAAAAAAGATCATTAGTTCCACCACCAGAGAGAGGAGAGCAGACAACAACAGATGCCAGTTGGAAAGAGATTGAAAATGGAGGCAATTGCCTTTGAGTATAAACTTGAAAGAAGCGTAGGGACAGTGAAGCACAAATTAGTACAAAAGTGAATCGAGAATATATTGACACATTGCTTCACTCACACTGTTTATTTACAGAACATGTTTCAAGAGCTCTTGCTCCTATCCTCAGCTGATACTCGATTAGTGTAAGTTGTAGTGGTTTCTTCTTTCTCCGTATTGTCAACAGATGGCGTGATGTACTTGTCAAAGGTGTCCGGTGGTGGAGTTTCGAAATTCATGACTCTATGACGATTTTTGTTGATGAAGATTTTTTCCCATACGGAAAGGTCTATGGGGTGATTAACGTATTTTATTAGAGATGTTTCCAAATTGATGTCATGTCTAGTATTCAAAAAATGAAAAGCCACTGCTGATTTTTCTGTTTCACCATTTTTAATGTTTCTTATATGTTCTTTAGTTCTGATGTTAATATTTCTTTTTGTTTTTCCTATATAAATTTTAGGGCAAGTTTCACATTTGATCTCATAGATTCCTGGTTTTTCTTTGGTAGTGATTGAATTTTTGGGAGGGCCTTTTAACAAATTTCTGATATTAAACCTATTTTGAGGTGCAAGAGTTATGTTGTGTTTTGAGAAGACTTTTTGGAATTTGTTATAGGCTGATGGGTGGAAGATGAATTTTTTAAAAAGTTTTTTCTCTTTTTCTCCTGTAGGTTCTAGGGTGGTGGCTTCTTTTAGTTTCTTAGCTTTGTTGAGTCTGTTAACTGTTTTGTCTACTAAATTTGGGTTGAAACCGTTGGATATAGCTACTTTTTTTATGTGTAGGTATTCTTCTTGATAATCTTCTCTGTTTAGTGGAAAGTTGATCATCCGAAAGATTAAACTGTTGAAAATGGCATGTTGGTGTTGTTTTGGGTTGAAGCTGTTGTTCTTAATGTAATTATCTGTGTGTGTCGGTTTCCTGTAAATACCAAAAGTGAGTTTGTTGTTCATTTTTTTGATCTTGATGTCCAAAAAGGGGAGCACACCATCCTCTTCTGTTTCCAATGTAAATTTTATAGCTGGATTTTGTATATTCAAAAGTTTAAGACCATCTTGTATGAGTTTTATAGGTACTATTGCAAAAATGTCGTCAACATAGCGATACCACACTTTGAAATAATTTGGAAAAGCTTTTGTGATATGTGTTTCAAAAGCACTCATGAATAAATCAGCCAAGAAGGGAGACAATGGGTTGCCCATAGCTAGGCCCGTTTTTTGTTTATAGATCTGTCCATTAAAGCTGAAAAAATTTTGATTGATACAAATTTCTTTAAGTTGTGAAAGTTCTTCTATTTCTTCAGGTGTTATTTGTATTGATTCCAGCCATTTTTTGAGAAGTGGAATAAGCTCATTGGTAGGTATGTTTGGATATAAAGAAATGACGTCAAAGGAAACTAAAGCATCTGTAGAGTTGATCTTTGTGTCCTTCAGGAGATTTAACAATTCAAACGAGTTTTTGATACTTAAATTTTCAAATTTTGTGAAGGATCTGAAGATTTGAACCAGCCATTTTGATAGTTGGTAAGTGGGTGCATCAATGTTATTAATTATTGGTCTGAGGGTAATTTCAGGTTTATGTATTTTGGGTAAACCATATATGTATGGTGTTTTTGGACTGTCTATTTTATTGTTCAATTTATCTCTTTTAGTCATGATTTTACAATTTTTAATTGCTAATTCCACAGATTTGCATTCTTTCTTTAATGGATTGTTTTCTAGTTTAACAAATTCTTTTCCATTTAAAACGTTGTCCATTTTTTTGCGATAGTCTTCTTCGTCCAATATTACTATTTTGTTACCCTTGTCTGCTTTTGTGTAGACTACCGGTTTTTCATTTAAATTTTTGATTAATTTTTTATATGAATATCTTTTTGAATTTGCATTTTGAATATGATCTAGAGTTTCTAAGCACTGTGTTCTGATCGTAGATTTTTTGTTATCGGGCAAATTATATATCGCTATTTCAATGTCCGCGATATAGTTTTCAATGTTTTTTGTGTAATCTACACATGTTTTTAGGCCTTTGTTTAGAAAATCTATTTCTTTCTGCGTGAAGTTGCATGGCGATAGATTCATTACATTGTTAGGTTTTTGACATGAGAGTAATAAATCTTGCTTTTTATGTGGATTTGGTTCTTGCTTCTTTTGAAGATTCATGAATTTTTGTTTCAAAATGGCTGTATTCTTACGCATGGTCAAATTAAGAATTGACAGCATATTATTTTCTAAGTTAGACCACATACCCGGGTTCATACATTTCGAAATTTTTAAGTGTAGTTCGTATATTTTTAATTCTGTGGAATGTAACGAATTGTAGTGGTGGCTTATTTCCATTTTAATTACACGTTTTTCTGCTGCTTTTTGTTGTTTGCTATTATTCTTGTGTTTAACAATTTTTCTGCCGAAAATGGGTGTTATATTAAATTTCAAACATTTTTTTAGAAAACGTATGTCCGCAAAAGTATTTCTTTTCTTTTGCCTTTGAACCTAGTCTCTCAATAATAAAAACTAAGTACGAGTATCAATAAACCAACTACAAATAGTTTTTGCGATGACAAACAACATTAGAGATATTCTTTATATAATCATCATGCTCTTCAACCAAAAATTAATTCTGTTATTGTACAGCAGAAGATTCTGGGCTGTAAAGCTGTGTTTCACTAGGCTTCCTCATCTCTCTCTCAGATATTTCACTTGCAGCTGCGACAAGCATCATCAGTGCTATAGAAAAGTTCTACTTGTAATCTTCGTAGCTACTGAGCAGATGGCAGTAGCAACTGGCCAACGATGATGCTTGCCGCAGTAGCAAGTGAACTGTCTGAGAGAGAGAGATGACGAAGCCAAGTGGACCACGACCTTACAGCCCGGAATCTTATACTGTACAAGACTGACTGTGAAAGCCCACTTTGTTAATGATTCTGTTATTGCCTTTATAGTAAACACAAATGTTTGACAGGAAATTATTTTACATAAGTTACAGCAACTCAAATTTACAGAATTTTGGTTGTTGATGACTTTCAGTTTATGAAATTACTGATTGTAATCCAAATGCCATCTGTTTAATATTCCTGAAGAATATAACTTAATTACAGCAGATGGTCAATAAAACTAAAGCTCAGTTAAATGATATGTAAACTATAATATTCCTTACCTGCTGCAGATCAAGTGTTTCAAGGCAGATTTGCACAAGGATATTAAATGTCTGCATATAACGACAATCAGTGATGTTCATCTTTCCCTTCAGAGACAACTGTATACTATACTTTTGATTGTTATATTCTGCAGCCAAAACAAATACCTGAAAATAAAAATTACTTTTAACACATGGCAGAATTAAACAAATTATGAAAAGAGTGATCATGAGGAAAGATATTCAGTGCTTGTAATACAGACTCATTGATCATCCAGCAGGTTTTTCTGTTGTAATTTAGGTCCTCCAAGGTTAAGTCATTTCGGACGGTGAATGAATTGGGTGAAATGATGCTCAAATGAGTCTAGGGTCCATGGAGCTTAAAGTTCCATGCTCGCTGTGCACTTCTGAATTCTGCCCTTAGACCTGAAATTGCCTTTAAAGGTCAGGGCTTCCTTCATCCAACTTACATATATATTTCTGCAACAATGAGAGACACTAACTCAGCAGAAAAAAGTATGAAAATATCGACTGGATGTCAGAAGTTAGCTGTACACCAGAAAATATGTTTATTCTTGAAACTTTGTGAACTTCAGTTGTGAAATACTGTAATAAGAGGTACATACAGATGCTGACAGAGAGGTTTGTTTCTTTCCAGAGTGCATGTGAGACATAACATATACAAGTTTATTGCTTGGTAGCATAAACTAAACCGTAAGCTTACACAGCTATACATATGTACATACATATTGTTCTTATGCCCACAAAACAAAATGATTCAAATATTAGAGGTGTTCATTGCAAAGATTGACGAAACAAAGTAGTGAAACTTCAACATTTTATTAATATACTGTCTACTTTACTGATAATGTAGATGTATACTGCCTTCTCTGGGTTTTAAATCATTTTCTGTTTTGTTTAAATAACTTGGTATATATGGAAGATACGAATGTGTATTTATGAAGCATTTTTACAGCAGTTAACAATTTGAATGCCTTGATCTGTTTATTGGGTATTCAAACCCGGCCTGTGAGGGTTTAATTGGCCATCCACTGAAGTGGTTAATTATGTATGAGTTATCAATTGAGACCTTCCACTCAAAGAGTGCAAGTACTGCAGTAGCTTTGAAATTTCAAATATTTATTTCACCTTATCTTAATTTCCATTTTGCATAAAACCAAAGTATAATGTTCTCTCTCTGCCAGTACTGCCTACCTTAATGTTTCAACAATTTATCTTAGTACAATGCAAAACCTTCTACACAAACCTTCTTTATACAGAGTTTTACACTTGCCATAGAACTGGTATTCCTGCATTAATTTTAATATTAATAAAATGCTATCCCTCAGGAAAGACCATACTCGAATACAGAGCAATACTCATTGCTCAAGCCAGTAATAAGGTTCCTAAAGATCATCCCTCCTCAGTGATGGTGTGGTGGGGGGTGAGTTATTCCGGTACCACCCAGCTACATTTTTGCAAAGAGGGCGTTAAAACCAGTGCCAAAGTGTATGAAAGAACTATTATGCAGCTTATTGTCAAGAACTTGAGTGGCACATGTTTCAAAACCAACCATGGACTTTCCAACAGGATTCTGCCCCTGCCCACAAGGCCAGGTCAGCGTAAGCATGGCTTAAGCATCATGTCCGTGACTGAACGTTGCCTGATGTTTGGCCCAGTAGCAGCTCAGACCTGAATCATTGGACTACCGACTGTGGTCACTGCTTGAGGGCATCGCCTGCAAGAGGAGCCACCTCAACATTGGAAGTTTAAAGTGTTCCTTGTTGTCAGTAGTAGTGGATTTCCCCCTGGATGTCATCCATTCCGCCACAGACGAGTAACCACAAAGACTCAGAGCCTGTATCCGTGCAAAACGTGGTCATTTGGAATAGTGATTTGTCCTGTATGTAATGAATGCCTGTAGATAAAACATACTAAAAGCAAATTAAAATATTTTGCATGGTATTTGCATTTTTCACTTTTCAAGTTGTAACAGTATTTATGGCTAGACTAGGTAGTTCTGACATTTTCCAGGTAGTCTTATGAGGATTATTCCTTGAGAATCCTAAAAAGTAGTGGCCATTACCTTACCAGCTGACAAAATGGTCCTTGCCTTCTTTGGTGCACTTTCACCTGTCTTATTCCACTGTTTTGGCTGGTGTTTTGACTCTGACGTGTACTGATGAATACAAATTTCATCCACAGTCACAAATCAGTGCAAAAAGTCTTACAGACACTCGGCAGAAGTGTTCCTGGTAGACTAGAGCAACTGCAGCACCCATCTTGCACAGAGCTTCTTCATTGCCAGTTTTTCATGCAGGAAATCATGCACTTACTTGCTTGAAATCCCTGCAACCTCAGCAATCTCACAAATTTTGATTTGGCAGACTTGAATAACAAGAATGTGGATTTTTTTCAAAGGTGTCCTGTGTGGTAATCTAAATTGGACAATCAGAGCGCGAATCACCTTTGGTGCTTCTATCCCCAAGTTTAAATTCATTGATCCAAAAGTTAATAGTCTTTAATGTTGGTGCAGAGTCTGCGGTAACTTTTGTTCGATTCAGTTTTGACATGTGCGGCAGTCTAGTCCCTCAAATTAAAATGTTTAATAACAGCATGAAACTCTGTTTTTTTATATCAATTGCAGCTTCACACTGAGCAGTTCAGATGGCTGTCAACAATGAACTGTATATTGTAGCACATTCAAATATTCTGTACAACGTTTGAATAATCAAGCTTACCACCCACAAAGCTGCAACAAAAAATGTCCAACCCTTCATGGAAATTTACCAGAATTATGAAACAACCCTCGTAAAGTACTTTTTCAGTACAGGCATATAATTCATTGAACTACCAATTAAAATGAGATAGCCATCTTATTACACAAATATTTGCCACTAAGGCTTCACATATCTTAAGAAATTGGTGTTAATACTCCTTTCTAATGGAGATCAATTTCACAAACAAATTGCTTGCATTCTCAGTCCACAAATAAACCTTGTTGATTTCGAGATTTAACTGTATTGGAACACCACAGTGAAGCGAAAAATTATTAAATTTTAGATGAGTCGTATTTTTTACACATCTGCTTCACTATCGTACCTATTTTGAGGATATGTTTCGCAAATCATCGTTTGCATCTACGGCTCTTATGCGACTCAGACATGTTTCGCAAATCATCGTTTGCATCTACGGCTCTTATGCAACTGAAGCTTGATTCAGCGGTGTGGGTAATTCTGGGGTTGCTGCTGCCATCTGTTGATTTAGTGATGAACTTAAATGTGGGATTCTCTTCTGGCGGGATTTCAAAGTTCATTAGTTGGTTTTTATGTTTTTCTATGTATACTCTCTCCCATATAACGAGTTCACTATGTTTTTGTACGTATTTTAGTAATTCTGTGCTATCTTCAATTTCATGATTTTCAGACCAGAAATGAGCTGCTATTGCAGACTTATCAATATTTTTGTATCTTAAGTGCCTGAAGTGTTCTTTCTTTCTAGTGCCTATGTTTCTTTTTGTCCTCCCTATGTAAATTTTTTCAGTCTTTACACTTAATCTTGTAAAAGCCTGACTTTTCCTCTGGTTTTATCTTATCAGTATTATTACTGTGAAGTAGGTTTTTAATGTTGTAATTGTTTTTGGTGCCAATGTTATATTGTATTTCTTGAATATTTTTTGGAACTTTTTTGTGGCCCAGGGGTGGTAAGTAAATTTACCAAATCTAATTTCTTGTTTTATTGGTGTGAAAGCTGTGATCTGTTTTAATCTCTTTTGAAGTTTGAATAATTTTAGTTTTTTATCTACAAGGTTTTTTCCATATCCATTTTTAATTGCAGTTTTTAAGATTTGATGGTATTCGTTTTGATATTCTTGCTGGCTGAGAGGTAGATTTACTAATCTGTGTGTGAGACTGTTGATGGTTGCATGTTTGTGTGGAATTGGGTTGAAACTATTTGCTTTGATGTAATTATCTGTGTGTGCTGCTTTTCTAGGGATGCCAAATTCTAGTTTTTCATTGCTTTTTTTGATTTTAAGGTCTAAAAAGGGTAGAGTACAGTCCTCTTCAGTTTCCACTGTGAATTGTATGCTGGGTTCTTGCAGGTTGAGTAGTTTCAAAGCATCATCTATTTGTTTGTAGGGCACTATTGCAAAGATGTCATCTACGTATCTGTACCATGTTTTAAAAATATGAGGGAAGGCTTTAGTTATATGTGTTTCGAAAAAGCTCATATATAGATTGCCAAAAATGGTGATAGTGGGCTTCCCATAGCTAGTCCTGAAATTTGTTTATAATATTTTCCATCGAAGACAAAATAATTTTGATGTATACATAATTCAGTCATTGCCAAATATTCTTCTATTGCATTGGCATCTAGGTTTATAGAATTTAGCCATTTTTTCAGTTGAATCAAAAGTTTGTCTAATGGAATGCTAGGGAAGAGGGAGCGGACATCAAAGGATACTAAAGTGTCATGAGGTTTTAGTTTAAGATTTTGAATTTTGTCTACCAGGTCTAAAGTGTTTTTTATACTCAGAGTATGGAATTGTGGAAAGGACTGAAATTTTTTGGATAGCCATTTTGCCAGAAGGTAAGTAGGAGTGTTTATATTATTTACAATGGGTCTCATGGGTATGTTGGGTTTGTGTATTTTAGGCAAACCATATAGTCTTGCAAGGGTAGGGTTGTCCGGTTTGATAGTTTTTTGTTCTGTAGTTGTTAAAATTTTACTATTAATGATGGTTTTTTGTACATCTTTTATGCATCAGTTGAGTGGATTAGAATCTATTTCCTGGAATTCTTTTTTTCGTAGTAACTCTAACATTTTTTCTTTGTATGTAGCTGTATCTAAGATTACTATTTTGTTCCCTTTATCAGCCCTTGAGAAGATTACATCCTTTTTCCTTAAAGATTTAATTATCTGAATTTGTTTCAAATGCTTTTTTGGCTTTTTATTTATTTTATTTTATTTATTTTATTTTATTTATTTGTTGTATTTATTGACAACAGAGTTTATTGATGGACTGAGGAGGCAAGGGATTTGATTGTAAAATCGATCTCCATTAGAAAGAAGTATTAACACCAATTTAAGATAAGTGAAGCCTTAGTGGCAAATATTTATATTTGTGTAATACTTATTGCTTCACTGTAGCTAGCTTCATTTTCTAAGTAATCACTAGCCATCTTATGCCAAAAAAAGGCTCCTACACAACAAGGCTTTTAAGTCAGCATTCTTTTGTTGTGGCATCTACAGCACAACAATTTTTGCAATTTAAATGTATTTTCCTCCTCAACAGAATCTTCTCCTCATAAAGATTCCTCAAATGTCTAACATTAGAAAACGTTGGATCACTGCATCATCTGATTCACAGGCATCCACTTCAACATTCAGTTCTCCAGCTTCACCACACACAGCTTCTCCTTCCTGGACCACTAAGTCTGAACATTTAGGTAGGCCTAATCAAAATCCATCTCCAACAGAAACTTTAACCCTCTTCCCATTAAGCTATTGAAAATTTGTGATAGAGGCGTGATACCAGAGTAAAATTTTAACTTCAGCCTCTTTCAGACTAAAACCTGAGGAACAGAAACAAAACACAACCCTGAAAAAAGTCAACAAAACTGCAAAAAGTTGTGTTACCATAGGAGAAAATCATGCACAAAGAACCTGACTCAAAAAGGTGAGAAAGACACTGATTTTCAATATGAGAGAACCCATTACATCATTTGTGACAAAAATTTCAATGAAAACTGAACCAGTGCAGCATATGCACGGGTTGGACCCATGAAAACTGTGCCAGTCTTGAAGGGGATCCCCTTTATTATGAATGTGACATTTGTCTTAAAATGTAATACATAGATACATTGAAATAATGATGTGTTCTTATAACATTCAGACTGTACGATATAGGTCTCCTTGTTTTGTAACTGGGGAAGATGTGACATTTTTAAATATTTTAAATTCTCTCCAGTCAGCACTTACTGTGGTTAACATATTTGCTACAATTAAACAGATACAAAACATATGTACAAATACAAATTTTAATTAACTTTAAAGAGAGTCGATTAAAGACACTAGACAACACTTACTTTTAAATTTTTCCGGAACATGTTTCAGAGGCTTTGCCTCTATCATCGGCCGGCTCTCGACTGGTTCTCGTTGGTGTAGCTGACAATATTTTGTCACAGGTCTCCTCTGGTGGCGGTTCAAGGAACTTGCTGAACAAATCTTTCTGGGGGATGTCGAAATTGAATACTTTGTTCCTATTTTTTGAAATGAAGATTTGTTCCCATGTCGATAGTTCTTGTTTTCCTGATGTATGTTTCAGTAGTTTTGGTTCTGGATTTATGTTGTGGTTTTTTTCCCAAAAATGTGTGGCAACTGCTGATTTTTCTAATTGTTTATATTTTATGTTTCTAAAGTGTTCCTTTGCTCTTGTTTCTAAATTTCTTTTTGTTTTTCCAATATAAATTTGACTACAGTCATTGCATTCAATTTGATATATACCAGATTTTTTGTTAGATGGAATGGCATCTTTGATGTTTGAGCAAATTAGGTTTTTTAAGGAGAAATGGTTGACTGGTGCTAGTTGAATATTTTGTTTTTTGAAGACTTTTTTGAATTTATCATAGGCCCATGGATGGTAAGTGAATTTTTTGAAAATCATATTAGTTTCTGTAGCTGAGAGAGTTGTGGTTTCCTTTAGTAGCTTCTTCTTTTTTGCTAAGCTCACTTTTTTGCCAACTAATGATTTGGGAAAGTTGTTTTTTTGTGCTATTTCAATTATTTTGTTGTATTCTGTTTTGTATTCTTCTGCTGTGAGAGGGATGTTTACCAGTCTGTGTGCTAAACTATTGAAGATTGCCTGTTTGTGGGATCTTGGGTTGTAGCCATTAGTTTTTATGTAGTTGTCTGTCTGTGTTGGTTTTCTGTAAATGCCAAAGTTTAGTCTGTTTTTATTCCTCATTATTTTTAGATCCAAAAATGGTAAATGCTCATCTTTTTCTATTTCTACAGTGAATTTGATGCTTTTTTCTTGGATATTTAAAAGTTTTAGTGCATCACTGATGTGTTTTTTTGGTACTATTGCAAAGATGTCATCTACATATCGTTGCCAGAGTTTGAACATCCAAGGGAAACCTTTGTTTATCCTTATTTCTAATGCACTCATGGACAGATCGGCCAGGAAGGGTGATAGGGGGTTTCCCATTGCTAACCCTGAAGTTTGGTGATAATATTTTGTTTGAAACTGGAAGAAATTTTGTTCTATGCATAATTTGGTTAGTTCAATGTAGTCTGAAATTTCAGATGATGCCATTCCAAGTGATTTGAGCCATTTTTCTATCAACGGTGGGAGTTGATTAACTGGTATGCTGGGAAACAGTGATTTAACATCAAATGAGACTAGTGTGTCTTCTTTTAGTTCAGTATCCTTAATGTGTTCTATAACTTCATAGGTGTTTTTGATGCTTAGGCTGTCGAATTTTGGAAATGAATTGAATTTGTTTGTTAGCCACTTTGCAAGTTTGTATGTTGGTGAATTTATACTGCTAACTATAGGTCTCATTGTTATGGATGGTTTGTGTATTTTGGGTAAGCCATAAAGTCTAGGTAAGGTTGGGTTATCCGGTTTAACTGCATATTTGTTTGGCATTATGCTTGATTTTGCTATTGTTTTTTCAAATGACTGTATGCAAGTTTTTAGAGGATTTTTGTTAATGGTTTCATATTCATTGTCAGTTAGCATTTTTTCCATTTTTTCAATATAATCTGATTTTTCCATTATGACAATCTTGTTGCCTTTGTCTGCCTTTGTGTAAATAACGTTTTTCTGTTTCAAAGAATGGATAGTATTATGTTTTCTCTTCTGAAAGGATCTGTTCTCTATTTCCTCCAAAATGGCTTACCCAAAATACACAAACCATCCATAACAATGAGACCTATAGTTAGCAGTATAAGTTCACCAACATACAAACTTGCAAAGTGGCTAACAAACAAATTCAATTCATTTCCAAAATTCGACAGCCTAAGCATCAAAACACCTATGAACTTATAGAACACATTAAGGATACTGAACTAAAAGAAGAGGACACACTAGTCCCATTTGATGTTAAATCACTGTTTCCCAGCATACCAGTTAATCAACTCCCACCGTTGATAGAAAAATGGCTCAAATCACTTGGAATGGCATCATCTGAAATTTCAGACTACATTGAACTAACCAAATTATGCATAGAACAAAATTTCTTCCAGTTTCAAACAAAATATTATCACCAAACTTCAGGGTTAGCAATGGGCAACCCCCTATCACCCTTCCTGGCCGATCTGTACATGAGTGCATTAGAAATAAGGATAAACAAAGGTTTCCCTTGGATGTTCAAACTCTGGCAACGATATGTAGATGACATCTTTGCAATAGTACCAAAAAAACACATCAGTGATGCACTAAAACTTTTAAATATCCAAGAAAAAAGCATCAAATTCACTGTAGAAATAGAAAAAAATGAGCATTTACCATTTTTGGATCTAAAAATAATGAGGAATAAAAACAGACTAAACTTTGGCATTTACAGAAAACCAACACAGACAGACAACTACATAAAAGCTAATGGCTACAATCCAAGATCCCACAAACAGGCAATCTTCAATAGTTTAGCACACAGACTGGTAAACATCCCTCTCACAGCAGAAGAATACAAAACAGAATACAACAAAATAATTGAAATAGCACAAAAAAAGAACTTTCCCAAATCATTAGTGGACAAAAAAGTGAGCTTAGCAAAAAAGAAGCTACTAAAGGAAACCACAACTCTCTCAGCTACAGAAACTAATATGATTTTCAAAAAATTCACTTACCATCCATGGGCCTATGATAAATTCAAAAAAGTCTTCAAAAAACAAAATATTCAACTAGCACCAGTCAACCATTTCTCCTTAAAAAAACCTAATTTGCTCAAACAGCAAAGAAGCCATTCCATCTAACAAAAAATCTGGTATATATCAAATTGAATGCAATGACTGTAGTCAAATTTATATTGGAAAAACAAAAAGAAATTTAGAAACAAGAGCAAAGGAACACTTTAGAAACATAAAATATAAACAATTAGAAAAATCAGCAGTTGCCACACATTTTTGAGAAAAAAACCACAACATAAATCCAGAACCAAAACTACTGAAACATACATCAGGAAAACAAGAACTATCGACATGGGAACAAATCTTCATTTCAAAAAATAGGAACAAAGTATTCAATTTCGACATCCCCCAGAAAGATTTGTTCAGCAAGTTCCTTGAACCGCCACCAGAGGAGACCTGTGACAAAATATTGTCAGCTACACCAACGAGAACCAGTCGAGAGCCGGCCGATGATAGAGGCAAAGCCTCTGAAACATGTTCCGGAAAAATTTAAAAGTAAGTGCTGTCTAGTGTCTTTAATCGACTGTCTTTAAAGTTAATTTATCATAACAACACTGTTTTCAACACTTCCAAGAAAGGAATTACAAATTTTAATATTGACATTCCCAAATCTTTGTGAGAAAAAAACTTAGGTGTCCAATACTGCATAACCTTCCCACATGTGGGGAAAAAAGAGGGAGAAATCAAAATGCAAGAAGAGAGAAAAAGGCATAGACGGGGATACAGTGAGGAAACAAAACAATGAGGTAGAGAACAGTCAATATATTGTATGTAATAATGCAAACAGAGCTGTAGGTCCTGATAGTTTGTCAACATAGCTGATTTGTCATAGTAAAGACCCTTTATTAGTGCTATTTCATACTTACATCTAGATCATACTTTCTGGAAGTGACAAGAACAGATCCATCAAATATATATGTGCCAAGGCAGGTTCTATTTGTCCATATTAAATATTTCTTTATTTCCTTGGATTCTTCATCAGGACAGAAATCTACAACATACTGATACAAGTACAAATCTGAGGTTATTTGGACTGTAAAATAATTTGTTTCAAGAGATATTCCATCTCCAAATGCACCTAAAACAATAAACATTATATTAATAAAAACAAATAACTAGTTTGCAGATACATCTATGCAAATTATTTATCCAGCTGTATGCATTAAGGACAAGCCAACTCTATACTAAAATCCAATTAAAGTAAACTATGATAGATATCCCTAAATCTGATCACAAGATCTAAGGACATTCATTTATGCAGTGCTTAAGATATTCAAGTCTGATAGAATTAACATTTTTACTTTCTCTTCTATTTATACTTGGGATGAAGCAAATACAACAACTACTACTACAAAGTACTGTCTCACCCATTCCTTTCATTGTACAATATGATCTAACTGGTTAAAAGAAGTTAAGCCTTCAAAAAGAAAAACAAAAAAATTGCAATAAGAACAACAGTTATTAAGTATAACTCAACACTATAGCATCACAACTTCACTATTACTTATCTTAATCACTATCCTTTGGGACTGGTTTCGAAGCAACTTTTGCTTCATTTTCAACTTGTCAGCTTGACACTGACACACTGACTGGCTGCCCCTGACCACTTCCAGAGTCTGCCATCTACCAGGGACAATACAAACTTGTGTATTTAGGAATCAATCAGAGAGTTCAATGATCATTTGGTTCTAATTTTCTTCACTTTATGTACATTGGGATTAGATTGACCCTTGTACAAATGGCTCTCCAGTCATTTCATAACATTTAAAAAACATCAATTGTACCTAATTTTGATGGCCATTTTATTTCTCTCAGGTTTGCCATCTTCTCTTGAAATGTCTAATGCATTTTTGCTGTTCACATGAATATAATTGTAAAAGGAGGGATTAAGAAAATTTAAAAATAAACACAAATAGAAGTGGTAGATTTAGGTTTTTGGTTTCAAACAACAAAATAAATAATAAACAAAGCAGAAATCATTGGCAGATCCTTAAATGCATACACTCAGAATATATTATATAAACTTCAAATTCATGAATGCTAGACTAGCATATCACAAATAAAATCCTGGGAACACACATTATGAAATATAATATCAAATTATGAAATTATTATCATGAAATGATGATGATGATAATAACGATAACGATAACAGTAACAATAACAATAACAATAACAATAACAATAACAATAACAATAACAATAACAATAACAATAACAATAACAATAACAATAACAATAACAATAACAATAACAATAACAATAACAATAACAATAACAATAACAATAACAATAACAATAACAATAACAATAACAATAACAATAACAATAACAATAACAATAACAATAACAATAACAATAACAATAACAATAACAATAACAATAACAATAACAATAACAATAACAATAACAATAACAATAACAATAACAATAACAATAATAATAATAATAATAATAATAATAATAATAATAATAATAATAATAATAATAATAATAATAATAATAATAATAATAATAATAATAATAATAATAATAATAATAATAATAATAATAATAATAATAATAATAATAATAATAATAATAATAATAATAATAATAATAATAATAATAATATGAATGAAAATAATAAAATAATAAAACGAAATATGTTACGAGTTCAAAGACTAATGCTCACAAGGATGGCAAAAGCATATCGGACAATTTCCCATGAAGCACTCTGCATAATCACGGGAACAATAGCCATAGACTTAAAGGCAAGAAAGGTGGCTGAACTATTTAACATAGAAACAGGAAAAACCATCACTGAATACCAAATAGACCGCCCGGAAAATCCAAAGAATTGGCTCCACCCATCTGACTTCCATGGCACAAGAGATCCAAAAATAGGAAACAGTGCATATGCAGTGTGGCAAATATATACAGATGGAAGCAAAAGTGATGTAGGAGTGGGAGTAGGAGTAGCCATATACAGACAAAACCAGCTGATAAACCAACAAAAATACAAACTCAATGAAAGATGCTCAAATAATCAGGCAGAGCAACTGGCAATTGCAAAAGCGCTGGAATTATTAGAAACGACGGAGACTGAAGACACAGATAACAAAACAGTAACCATTCACACAGACAGCAGAATAACAATTGACTCCATAGACGATTGCAATAACCACAATAACCTAACAGAGAAAATACGAAAATCTGCAGCAATACTCAGAGCAAAAGATTGGAAAATACAATTCAAATGGTTAAAGGCTCATATTGGAATAGAGGGTAATGAGCTGGCTGACAGACTGGCAAAGAATGCAGCAAAAACTAATGAAATATACTACAACAAATTACCGCTCACAGCAATAAAACAAATCCTTCGGAAATCAACAAAAAACAAATGGCAGCAGAAATGGGAACAGAGTACAAAAGGCACAACCACAAAGGAATTCTTCCCAACAGTGGAAAGCAGACTCACAAACAAGTTCTACCTAACACCAAACATGACAACAATACTTACAGGACATGGAAATATCAACACTTATCTCAACAGACTCAAGATCGTTAGCAGCCCTGAGTGTTCATGCAGGAGAGGACTGCAAACGGTGGATCAGATAATATTCGAGTGCAGTGTGGTGAATAGTGCAAGAGAAACTCTTAAACATAGTGTTCTTAGAAATAATAACTGGCCAACACACAAACCAATACTAATTAAAAGACATTTAAAATCATTTACAAAATTTGTTAACTCTATAGGCTTTCAAGAACTAAAAGAAACTAATGTGTAATACAAGCAAAATACTAACAGGTTCACATCAAAACTGGAAAAAAAAAGAAAAAAGAAACCAAAATGGTGTTTTGAGAATATAACAAAGAAAACTTCACAACCAATTTATACAAAAATCACAAAAAGAGTGAACAGCATGTAGTACTACTTATGTAGTGGAGCATGCAGAGATCAGAAATAATAATAATAAAAAAAAAAATAGTAGTAGTAGTAGTAGTAGTAGTAGTAGTAGTAGTAGTAGTAGTAGTAGTAGTAGTAGTAGTAGTAGTAGTAGTAGTAGTAGTAGTAGTAGTAGTAGTAGTAGTAGTAGTAGTAGTAGTAGTAGTAGTAGTAGTAGTAGTAGTAGTAGTAGTAGTAGTAGTAGTAGTAGTAGTAGTAGTAGTAGTAGTAGTAGTAGTAGTAGTAGTAGTAGTAGTAGTAGTAGTAGTAGTAGTAGTAGTAGTAGTAGTAGTAGTAGTAGTAGTAGTAGTAGTAGTAGTAGTAGTAGTAGTAGTAGTAGTAGTAGTAGTAGTAGTAGTAGTAGTAGTAGTAGTAGTAGTAGTAGTAGTAGTAGTAGTAGTAGTAGTAGTAGTAGTAGTAGTAGTAGTAGTAGTAGTAGTAGTAGTAGTAGTAGTAGTAGTAGTAGTAGTAGTAGTAGTAGTAGTAGTAGTAGTAGTAGTAGTAGTAGTAGTAGTAGTAGTAGTAGTAGTAGTAGTAGTAGTAGTAGTAGTAGTAGTAGTAGTAGTAGTAGTAGTAGTAGTAGTAGTAGTAGTAGTAGTAGTAGTAGTAGTAGTAGTAGTAGTAGTAGTAGTAGTAGTAGTAGTAGTAGTAGTAGTAGTAGTAGTAGTAGTAGTAGTAGTAGTAGTAGTAGTAGTAGTAGTAGTAGTAGTAGTAGTAGTAGTAGTAGTAGTAGTAGTAGTAGTAGTAGTAGTAGTAGTAGTAGTAGTAGTAGTAGTAGTAGTAGTAGTAGTAGTAGTAGTAGTAGTAGTAGTAGTAGTAGTAGTAGTAGTAGTAGTAGTAGTAGTAGTAGTAGTAGTAGTAGTAGTAGTAGTAGTAGTAGTAGTAGTAGTAGTAGTAGTAGTAGTAGTAGTAGTAGTAGTAGTAGTAGTAGTAGTAGTAGTAGTAGTAGTAGTAGTAGTAGTAGTAGTAGTAGTAGTAGTAGTAGTAGTAGTAGTAGTAGTAGTAGTAGTAGTAGTAGTAGTAGTAGTAGTAGTAGTAGTAGTAGTAGTAGTAGTAGTAGTAGTAGTAGTAGTAGTAGTAGTAGTAGTAGTAGTAGTAGTAGTAGTAGTAGTAGTAGTAGTAGTAGTAGTAGTAGTAGTAGTAGTAGTAGTAGTAGTAGTAGTAGTAGTAGTAGTAGTAGTAGTAGTAGTAGTAGTAGTAGTAGTAGTAGTAGTAGTAGTAGTAGTAGTAGTAGTAGTAGTAGTAGTAGTAGTAGTAGTAGTAGTAGTAGTAGTAGTAGTAGTAGTAGTAGTAGTAGTAGTAGTAGTAGTAGTAGTAGTAGTAGTAGTAGTAGTAGTAGTAGTAGTAGTAGTAGTAGTAGTAGTAGTAGTAGTAGTAGTAGTAGTAGTAGTAGTAGTAGTAGTAGTAGTAGTAGTAGTAGTAGTAGTAGTAGTAGTAGTAGTAGTAGTAGTAGTAGTAGTAGTAGTAGTAGTAGTAGTAGTAGTAGTAGTAGTAGTAGTAGTAGTAGTAGTAGTAGTAGTAGTAGTAGTAGTAGTAGTAGTAGTAGTAGTAGTAGTAGTAGTAGTAGTAGTAGTAGTAGTAGTAGTAGTAGTAGTAGTAGTAGTAGTAGTAGTAGTAGTAGTAGTAGTAGTAGTAGTAGTAGTAGTAGTAGTAGTAGTAGTAGTAGTAGTAGTAGTAGTAGTAGTAGTAGTAGTAGTAGTAGTAGTAGTAGTAGTAGTAGTAGTAGTAGTAGTAGTAGTAGTAGTAGTAGTAGTAGTAGTAGTAGTAGTAGTAGTAGTAGTAGTAGTAGTAGTAGTAGTAGTAGTAGTAGTAGTAGTAGTAGTAGTAGTAGTAGTAGTAGTAGTAGTAGTAGTAGTAGTAGTAGTAGTAGTAGTAGTAGTAGTAGTAGTAGTAGTAGTAGTAGTAGTAGTAGTAGTAGTAGTAGTAGTAGTAGTAGTAGTAGTAGTAGTAGTAGTAGTAGTAGTAGTAGTAGTAGTAGTAGTAGTAGTAGTAGTAGTAGTAGTAGTAGTAGTAGTAGTAGTAGTAGTAGTAGTAGTAGTAGTAGTAGTAGTAGTAGTAGTAGTAGTAGTAGTAGTAGTAGTAGTAGTAGTAGTAGTAGTAGTAGTAGTAGTAGTAGTAGTAGTAGTAGTAGTAGTAGTAGTAGTAGTAGTAGTAGTAGTAGTAGTAGTAGTAGTAGTAGTAGTAGTAGTAGTAGTAGTAGTAGTAGTAGTAGTAGTAGTAGTAGTAGTAGTAGTAGTAGTAGTAGTAGTAGTAGTAGTAGTAGTAGTAGTAGTAGTAGTAGTAGTAGTAGTAGTAGTAGTAGTAGTAGTAGTAGTAGTAGTAGTAGTAGTAGTAGTAGTAGTAGTAGTAGTAGTAGTAGTAGTAGTAGTAGTAGTAGTAGTAGTAGTAGTAGTAGTAGTAGTAGTAGTAGTAGTAGTAGTAGTAGTAGTAGTAGTAGTAGTAGTAGTAGTAGTAGTAGTAGTAGTAGTAGTAGTAGTAGTAGTAGTAGTAGTAGTAGTAGTAGTAGTAGTAGTAGTAGTAGTAGTAGTAGTAGTAGTAGTAGTAGTAGTAGTAGTAGTAGTAGTAGTAGTAGTAGTAGTAGTAGTAGTAGTAGTAGTAGTAGTAGTAGTAGTAGTAGTAGTAGTAGTAGTAGTAGTAGTAGTAGTAGTAGTAGTAGTAGTAGTAGTAGTAGTAGTAGTAGTAGTAGTAGTAGTAGTAGTAGTAGTAGTAGTAGTAGTAGTAGTAGTAGTAGTAGTAGTAGTAGTAGTAGTAGTAGTAGTAGTAGTAGTAGTAGTAGTAGTAGTAGTAGTAGTAGTAGTAGTAGTAGTAGTAGTAGTAGTAGTAGTAGTAGTAGTAGTAGTAGTAGTAGTAGTAGTAGTAGTAGTAGTAGTAGTAGTAGTAGTAGTAGTAGTAGTAGTAGTAGTAGTAGTAGTAGTAGTAGTAGTAGTAGTAGTAGTAGTAGTAGTAGTAGTAGTAGTAGTAGTAGTAGTAGTAGTAGTAGTAGTAGTAGTAGTAGTAGTAGTAGTAGTAGTAGTAGTAGTAGTAGTAGTAGTAGTAGTAGTAGTAGTAGTAGTAGTAGTAGTAGTAGTAGTAGTAGTAGTAGTAGTAGTAGTAGTAGTAGTAGTAGTAGTAGTAGTAGTAGTAGTAGTAGTAGTAGTAGTAGTAGTAGTAGTAGTAGTAGTAGTAGTAGTAGTAGTAGTAGTAGTAGTAGTAGTAGTAGTAGTAGTAGTAGTAGTAGTAGTAGTAGTAGTAGTAGTAGTAGTAGTAGTAGTAGTAGTAGTAGTAGTAGTAGTAGTAGTAGTAGTAGTAGTAGTAGTAGTAGTAGTAGTAGTAGTAGTAGTAGTAGTAGTAGTAGTAGTAGTAGTAGTAGTAGTAGTAGTAGTAGTAGTAGTAGTAGTAGTAGTAGTAGTAGTAGTAGTAGTAGTAGTAGTAGTAGTAGTAGTAGTAGTAGTAGTAGTAGTAGTAGTAGTAGTAGTAGTAGTAGTAGTAGTAGTAGTAGTAGTAGTAGTAGTAGTAGTAGTAGTAGTAGTAGTAGTAGTAGTAGTAGTAGTAGTAGTAGTAGTAGTAGTAGTAGTAGTAGTAGTAGTAGTAGTAGTAGTAGTAGTAGTAGTAGTAGTAGTAGTAGTAGTAGTAGTAGTAGTAGTAGTAGTAGTAGTAGTAGTAGTAGTAGTAGTAGTAGTAGTAGTAGTAGTAGTAGTAGTAGTAGTAGTAGTAGTAGTAGTAGTAGTAGTAGTAGTAGTAGTAGTAGTAGTAGTAGTAGTAGTAGTAGTAGTAGTAGTAGTAGTAGTAGTAGTAGTAGTAGTAGTAGTAGTAGTAGTAGTAGTAGTAGTAGTAGTAGTAGTAGTAGTAGTAGTAGTAGTAGTAGTAGTAGTAGTAGTAGTAGTAGTAGTAGTAGTAGTAGTAGTAGTAGTAGTAGTAGTAGTAGTAGTAGTAGTAGTAGTAGTAGTAGTAGTAGTAGTAGTAGTAGTAGTAGTAGTAGTAGTAGTAGTAGTAGTAGTAGTAGTAGTAGTAGTAGTAGTAGTAGTAGTAGTAGTAGTAGTAGTAGTAGTAGTAGTAGTAGTAGTAGTAGTAGTAGTAGTAGTAGTAGTAGTAGTAGTAGTAGTAGTAGTAGTAGTAGTAGTAGTAGTAGTAGTAGTAGTAGTAGTAGTAGTAGTAGTAGTAGTAGTAGTAGTAGTAGTAGTAGTAGTAGTAGTAGTAGTAGTAGTAGTAGTAGTAGTAGTAGTAGTAGTAGTAGTAGTAGTAGTAGTAGTAGTAGTAGTAGTAGTAGTAGTAGTAGTAGTAGTAGTAGTAGTAGTAGTAGTAGTAGTAGTAGTAGTAGTAGTAGTAGTAGTAGTAGTAGTAGTAGTAGTAGTAGTAGTAGTAGTAGTAGTAGTAGTAGTAGTAGTAGTAGTAGTAGTAGTAGTAGTAGTAGTAGTAGTAGTAGTAGTAGTAGTAGTAGTAGTAGTAGTAGTAGTAGTAGTAGTAGTAGTAGTAGTAGTAGTAGTAGTAGTAGTAGTAGTAGTAGTAGTAGTAGTAGTAGTAGTAGTAGTAGTAGTAGTAGTAGTAGTAGTAGTAGTAGTAGTAGTAGTAGTAGTAGTAGTAGTAGTAGTAGTAGTAGTAGTAGTAGTAGTAGTAGTAGTAGTAGTAGTAGTAGTAGTAGTAGTAGTAGTAGTAGTAGTAGTAGTAGTAGTAGTAGTAGTAGTAGTAGTAGTAGTAGTAGTAGTAGTAGTAGTAGTAGTAGTAGTAGTAGTAGTAGTAGTAGTAGTAGTAGTAGTAGTAGTAGTAGTAGTAGTAGTAGTAGTAGTAGTAGTAGTAGTAGTAGTAGTAGTAGTAGTAGTAGTAGTAGTAGTAGTAGTAGTAGTAGTAGTAGTAGTAGTAGTAGTAGTAGTAGTAGTAGTAGTAGTAGTAGTAGTAGTAGTAGTAGTAGTAGTAGTAGTAGTAGTAGTAGTAGTAGTAGTAGTAGTAGTAGTAGTAGTAGTAGTAGTAGTAGTAGTAGTAGTAGTAGTAGTAGTAGTAGTAGTAGTAGTAGTAGTAGTAGTAGTAGTAGTAGTAGTAGTAGTAGTAGTAGTAGTAGTAGTAGTAGTAGTAGTAGTAGTAGTAGTAGTAGTAGTAGTAGTAGTAGTAGTAGTAGTAGTAGTAGTAGTAGTAGTAGTAGTAGTAGTAGTAGTAGTAGTAGTAGTAGTAGTAGTAGTAGTAGTAGTAGTAGTAGTAGTAGTAGTAGTAGTAGTAGTAGTAGTAGTAGTAGTAGTAGTAGTAGTAGTAGTAGTAGTAGTAGTAGTAGTAGTAGTAGTAGTAGTAGTAGTAGTAGTAGTAGTAGTAGTAGTAGTAGTAGTAGTAGTAGTAGTAGTAGTAGTAGTAGTAGTAGTAGTAGTAGTAGTAGTAGTAGTAGTAGTAGTAGTAGTAGTAGTAGTAGTAGTAGTAGTAGTAGTAGTAGTAGTAGTAGTAGTAGTAGTAGTAGTAGTAGTAGTAGTAGTAGTAGTAGTAGTAGTAGTAGTAGTAGTAGTAGTAGTAGTAGTAGTAGTAGTAGTAGTAGTAGTAGTAGTAGTAGTAGTAGTAGTAGTAGTAGTAGTAGTAGTAGTAGTAGTAGTAGTAGTAGTAGTAGTAGTAGTAGTAGTAGTAGTAGTAGTAGTAGTAGTAGTAGTAGTAGTAGTAGTAGTAGTAGTAGTAGTAGTAGTAGTAGTAGTAGTAGTAGTAGTAGTAGTAGTAGTAGTAGTAGTAGTAGTAGTAGTAGTAGTAGTAGTAGTAGTAGTAGTAGTAGTAGTAGTAGTAGTAGTAGTAGTAGTAGTAGTAGTAGTAGTAGTAGTAGTAGTAGTAGTAGTAGTAGTAGTAGTAGTAGTAGTAGTAGTAGTAGTAGTAGTAGTAGTAGTAGTAGTAGTAGTAGTAGTAGTAGTAGTAGTAGTAGTAGTAGTAGTAGTAGTAGTAGTAGTAGTAGTAGTAGTAGTAGTAGTAGTAGTAGTAGTAGTAGTAGTAGTAGTAGTAGTAGTAGTAGTAGTAGTAGTAGTAGTAGTAGTAGTAGTAGTAGTAGTAGTAGTAGTAGTAGTAGTAGTAGTAGTAGTAGTAGTAGTAGTAGTAGTAGTAGTAGTAGTAGTAGTAGTAGTAGTAGTAGTAGTAGTAGTAGTAGTAGTAGTAGTAGTAGTAGTAGTAGTAGTAGTAGTAGTAGTAGTAGTAGTAGTAGTAGTAGTAGTAGTAGTAGTAGTAGTAGTAGTAGTAGTAGTAGTAGTAGTAGTAGTAGTAGTAGTAGTAGTAGTAGTAGTAGTAGTAGTAGTAGTAGTAGTAGTAGTAGTAGTAGTAGTAGTAGTAGTAGTAGTAGTAGTAGTAGTAGTAGTAGTAGTAGTAGTAGTAGTAGTAGTAGTAGTAGTAGTAGTAGTAGTAGTAGTAGTAGTAGTAGTAGTAGTAGTAGTAGTAGTAGTAGTAGTAGTAGTAGTAGTAGTAGTAGTAGTAGTAGTAGTAGTAGTAGTAGTAGTAGTAGTAGTAGTAGTAGTAGTAGTAGTAGTAGTAGTAGTAGTAGTAGTAGTAGTAGTAGTAGTAGTAGTAGTAGTAGTAGTAGTAGTAGTAGTAGTAGTAGTAGTAGTAGTAGTAGTAGTAGTAGTAGTAGTAGTAGTAGTAGTAGTAGTAGTAGTAGTAGTAGTAGTAGTAGTAGTAGTAGTAGTAGTAGTAGTAGTAGTAGTAGTAGTAGTAGTAGTAGTAGTAGTAGTAGTAGTAGTAGTAGTAGTAGTAGTAGTAGTAGTAGTAGTAGTAGTAGTAGTAGTAGTATTCATCCGTTAAGTCAATACAATGACATTGGATACGTCAATACAAATATTTAGAACAATACAAATATTTAGAACAATACAAATATTTAGAACAATACAAATAATATAAGTATAAAAATAAAAAAAATAAAAAATAAGTTGCATCAAGTGTAATTAATAAGATCTAAGCATGAACTCATAAATATATATAGTTGCATGGCTCTACAACTACACAGCATTTAAAATGCATCACAAAGGATAAAGGACATGATTACGAACAACCCCAGAATAACAACTCTGGAGGTAGGTCAGGAGCTAAACTTATCTCATGCAACTGTAGCCAGGCACCTAAAGAAACTTGGTAACGTATATCTTTGGGATGTGTGGGTTCAGCATGAACTGAGTGAACAAAATTTAGTTCAGCGCGTTTCCATCTGTGACGCATTGATAAGACGCAATGAAACTGCCCCTTTTCTGAAACAGCTGGTTACAGGAAACGAAAAGTGGATTATGTACAACATCCGAAAGAGAAAGTCATGGCATAAGAAAGGGGAACCGCCACTCTCAATTCCAAAACCAGGGCTTCATCCTAAGAAGATTCTGCTGTGCATTTGGTGGGACTGGAAAGGAATTATTTATTACGGATTTCTTCCTCCTGGGGAGACCATCAATTCAGAGAAATACTGTTCTCAGTTGGATCATCTGAAGGTTGCCCTAGAAGAGAAAAGGCCAGAGTTAGCATCTAATGGTGGAGTCGTCTTTCATCAAGACAATGCTAAACCACACACTTCTAAGGTTGCCCTAGAAGAGAAAAGGCCAGAGTTAGCATCTAATGGTGGAGTCGTCTTTCATCAAGACAATGCTAAACCACACACTTCTATGGTAACTCGTCAGAAATTACGGGATTTCGACTGGGATGTGTTACCTCACCCGCCTTATTCTCCAGACATTGCCCCATCCGACTATAGTTTATTCCGATCCCTGCAAAACTTCCTTAATGGTAAACGTCTTACTTCCTTGGAGGATTGCAGACTCGCCGTAGAAGAGCTCGTCAACCAGAAAACTGCAAGATTTTGGAAAAATGAAATTGATAAGCTTCCTGAGAAATGGAGGTATGTTATTGATAATAATGGTGCATACTGCACAAAATAATGTTTGTTTTGAAAAGTTCATTGCCTTGTTTACTTTCTATGACCTTGCATATGTAAACAGATTACCCCTAGATAATAAGGCAACTTCGTTGCCGTAGTTGTGATACAGGTATACAGTGCAGGCGTTCTTTGTTGTAAACATGTAACAAGAATCGAACGAATTTATGAAACAAACCAATATTTATATTTGTGTAATATTCCCTTCTAATGTTCAAGCAACTGACGTCAGCTTCACTGTTAAGAAGGCAAGTAACTTAAACATTGTCTGTGTTACAGCATACTGATGCAGGTGCAGAGGGTAGTGGACAGTCACTTGTTTCACCTGGTTCCTGCCTGGAAAACTTTAGAGACACACCATTCATAGAATGTCATGGAATGGGTCGCTGCAACTATTTTACCACAGCGTTCTCATATTGGTTGGCAACAATAGAGGAGCGAGACATGTTTAGGAGGCCTAGGCAGCAAACTTTGAAGGCTGGAAGTCTTGAAACACGTATTAGTCGCTGTGCAGTCTGTATCAGGCGTCAGACAAGAAACAACAACAGGAATGGGAATGGGAATGGGAGTGGAATATTGACGCTACCAACAACTGGTGAAATTAGACCTCCAAACAGACGCATTGGCTAAACTTCCTGTGATGTAGACTAAACGGTTCTAATTTGTGAGAAATTAAGAATTCTCAGCTGTACGATGAAGTATGTTATTAAATTCTAGATCCTTACACTACAAGCTTCCTTGTATTTTAATTGAAAAATTCGGAACTATGTAGTGCAAGTGGTTTTGTTCCCTAGGCTGGAACAGTTGGTTTCTGTGCGTTTGTTGGTCTGGAGGACACACAGACTTAATTGGAGAACAATCTGGAATCTGCTATCACTTTAAGACAGAACCATTTGTATGTGCGTGTGTATGTGTTTAGTTTTAAGATTATATACAGGGTGAGTCACCTAAAACTACCACTGGAAATGTCTTTGAAATGAAAATAGAAATTGAAAATTGACTTTCACTGGCTTAAAGTTATAGGGGAGAGGTTCAAAAAAGTAAGTAAATGTGGTTTTCAACATACTAAGTTTTTTAAAATAGAAACTTTATATTAAATTTGTACATTTGATAAGAAAGGAAATATTTTAAGAATGGCAATTGTTGCATTAAAATAGGACAGATATGTACCGTGAAATTGCAACATAAAGTTAATTATTAAATTATAGATGAATTGTATTTATTACACATGAGCTTCACTTACATACCTATATTGAGGACATGTTTCGCAAACTATCGTTCGCATCATCGGCTCTAATGCGACTAAAGCTTGATCCAGTGGTGTCGATAATTCTGGAGTTGCTGCTGCCATCTGTTGATTTTGTGATGAATTTAAATATGGGGTTGTCTTCTGGCGGGATTTCGAAGTTCATTAGTTGGTTTTTATGTTTTTCTATGTATATTCTCCCCCATATGATGACTTCATGAGTTGACGAGTTAGAATATACATAGAAAAACATAAAAACCAATTAATGAACTTCGAAATCCCGCCAGAAGACAACCTCACATTTAAATTCATCACAAAATCAACAGATGGCAGCAGCAACTTCAGAACTACCTACACCACTGGATCAAGATTTAGTTGCATAAGAGCCAATGATGCGAATGATAGTTTGCGAAACATATCCTCAATATAGGTACTAAGTGAAGCTGATGTGTAATAAATACGACTCATCTATAATTTAATAATTATTTCGCTTCACTGTGGTGCTCCAATACAGTTAAATTTCGATACAAAGTTAATGCTTGACTTACAACAAAAGACTTATAAATTTTTCTTTTCCTTGTTTTTAGTGAATGAAGAATAAAACTCATATGTTTTTTCCAGGACAGTTGCTAATAAAAAAATAACTTAAAGAATACTTGTTGTTGCATTTTAATACATTAATTACTTTTTGCGTAATTATTAAGTGCAACATTTGAGAACATTCAAATGAGGTTTGGTCGTGCCTCGGTTATCAACTTTATGTCATAATTTTGTTGAATGCAGTGCACAAATACCATTCTTAATATTACTTTCATGTTATCAATTAAATAAAACATTGATAGAAATTTCCTTTAAAAGAAATGTAAATTTCTGTTGAAAATAATATTGCATAGTTTTTTTAATAACTTCATCTTTACATTCATACTTGTGAAAATCAGTTTTCAATTCCTATTTTTGTTTCCAGGGCTTTTTATTCCAGACTAAGAGGTACCAGAGCTGACAAATCAAAGAGAATATGTAAATTAAATGTTAAATAAATTTTTATTATAATAAAAGAGGTTGCAACAAAAAAATTATGCATTAGGCACATGGATTATAAAACAAACTGAAAGGCATAAATAAGAATACTGAATTTTTAATCAAACACCAAGCAATATCTGGTTCTGTTGCCAACTTAAAATAATTTAAATGGAATACATTTTAACGTGAGATTTCCTATAATAATTCAATATAGGTACTTTTGAGTTCATAGACCTAGAAAGAAGTTACAAATGCAATTTCCAGAATGCAATTCTGCTGGGAGGGGCGGGAAACCCTGTTTCGGAGATAGTTGCAGTGGTTGTTTTAGGTGACTCATCCCACTATACATCTGCTAAGTGAGATAACTAGATCTGTAGTAAAGACAATATTTCTATGCAAAACATCCACTTTCTTTAACGAAAACATTATCAGAAATAAGTAAGAGAAAAGGTCTCTAATTTCTAGAATAGTTAGAGTTTTTTATGAAGTCATTATATACTGATTTTGTGCCACTGGCTCACTGCCATTCATTTTATGAACTTATTTCCGCATTTACTGAGTGCCATTAATGCTTTATATGTAATTCCTATTTTGCAACACAATCTATTGTACAGATTTTGTATATGTAGTTAGCTAGTAAGAAATTGAAGACTTGTGGTGCTATAAATATTTAATAACTCTTTTTTTCTAAACTAAGTTAAAATTAACTCTTGACTCTCATCTGTATAAACTCTAAGCAGCCTTTATAAGGCAATCTGATTTTCACTGCCATGTCGCTGCCAATGTAAATGTCGTCCATTAGTAGTCCCTCGGATTGTGAGCGAATGGAAGTCATTTGCAGTGGCAGTTACAGTTATGTAACATAAGATACTGCACATCTCGGTGTGAAAGTAATTTAATAAATACAATGTAAAAGTTAAATAAAAGTAAACTTTTGATTATAATTTGCTCAATTTCTTTGTTGCTGTAATAAAATGTTAAAGCGTTCTTTCTCCCTTCCTCATTTTTTGTTTTAATTTGTTTTTGTTCATTTAGCATGTTCATTTAATCTGCTGTCTTGTAATTCCATGTTTGGTTTTCCTATATGGTGTTACCTGTCAGTTCCGATTCAACTCCAGAGGCATATTCTCCAAGAATGCAATGAATTCATTAACTGCATTGTAGAGTAACGAAATGACTGACATAAATCTACAATTAAAATAGCACTAATATAGTCACCAAACAGGTGAGGATGAGATCGAATGATCTTGAAAACATTTCAATTATACAACAACAAGTAAGTGAAGTTTGAGTGTAAACATAGTGACTCATAAATCAAACTTAAATATGAAGAATACTTCACTATTAAAGGCTTCTGCCTTTAATATTTATGACTAATATAGTTGTGAGTCGAAAGACTATGACAACTTTTACATTGGAAAAACTAAAAGAATTTAAACATTAGGCTTAAAGAGCATTTTAGGAAGTTCAAGAACAAATAAATAGATAAATTGGCGGGAGCATACCATTTTTGGAATGATAATCACGATATAGAATAAGAAATCCACTTATTAAAAGTGTTCAGGATCCAACTACATTAACCACATGGGAAAAGATATTCATAAAGAAATACGAAGGAAAACTGTTCAAATTTGACACCCCCTTTGAAGAGAACCTGAACTTCAAGTTCATCAAGATACCAACAGCCCCTATTGCCTCCAAGGAGTTCATCAAATGAAAATTCAACAGTCGACTTTAGCTGAGAATGTTAGAAAGGTCCTAACAAAACGAGTTCTAGGTGAACACTAACAATAAATGAAGCATTGAGTACTTGACAACGAAGTGTGTTGACTGAAGATGTGGGCAAATGTCCATGAAATTAATTTCGTAGAAAGAAGATCGAAGTATTGTCATCAACTTCTAAAGATAAGTGGAAAATAATTACTAAATATTTTTATTTGTATAACATTTATTATTCCACTGTAACTAGCTTCATTTTCTGTGTAATTGAGTACTAGTTTGATTCAAAATTATTTTAATTTTGTACTTTAATGTATCATAGTCGTTACTCATAGGAATAAAATAGCACTATTTAAATGACAGAGGAATCAACAGTAACTCACAAACTAAGAGAGAAAACTATGAATCCCACTTCAAAGAAGTGTTTACTGGTCTGCCTCTAATAGCAAAAAAAAAAAAAAAGCTTAAGCCTGGGACACTTTGAAGTAACTGACTTGAATGGAATCAAATGTGCCTACTAATGCAGATCTTCCTCTAATGAAAACAGGAATGGTGGATGGTGTGCTTGTACAGGTTTCATTCTTCTAACAGCCTAGAGAAAGTGCTGAGTTATTCTCATCACTAAGGACCAGAGGAATGTGCATTTTTCCATAGGTATAATGAACTTGAACTGTGCTGTTATCGCTCACACATGTAAACAACTGCAGGTAGGTATAGCCTGACCATGATAACTGCCTCACTGCGAGAGGAAGCAAAACAGTCATGTTATACTGCACCTTGACCTTGTGTCTCCATACACTTGAAAGGCAATGCTCCACTAGTTCACAGATTTCAGTGCGGTGTATTTAAGATGTGAACAGTGTTTGAGTGAATTTTAGCAAACTCTACCATTGAAAATTCAAAGTGTGTGTGATTCTGAATGTGATGTAACATTAAGTACATTTAATAAACCTTTTTAATTATATTCATTCCATGAAATGTTAGTTAAAAAGCAAAACCTACTCCAAGTTTAAAAAACTTAAAGATGAAGAATAGAGTGAAAAACTTCTTGTGTACATAAAAATACAATAATAAATAATTTTACAAACAAACTAGTCAACATAACCATGGATAAAGCAGAATACTACAAGGAATAAAAAGCCATACTTCACTCAACAGAAGAAAAGGATACAACAAAAGCCTGGTACTTAAGAAAATTAAAAACGCTAAGTTATAGAAAACCATTAAGGAAGCAATCACATATTCCTATGTATTCTGGACTCATTTTCGGGTACTCTGCACTCAGCTATACTCCGCACCTGATTTTTGGCACACAGGCCCCACATAGAGTAGAGATGATGCCATCAAACTCTCAAGCAGGTATGAGCATAGTTATTAGCATATATGTACAAATAGTCAATCATAAGCACTGACTACGTTAGCTGCACTCCCAGATGTTGACAGTACAGCAAAATTATGTGTACACTTAAGTATTACCAGTGACTTGTAGGAATATATCCATAGTATTAAATACCCAAAAATGTCTATTTAACAGTAAAATAAGCAGCTTCTCCAAAGGTTAACCCGGCCATACCAAATCAGCTTCCCTTTAGGGCCATGCTCTTCCTAATACAAGTCATCAGTATGTGCCTCACTCTGTGCTACTTTCCACATCAATGGAGGAAGGTCTGGATGATTTGCATTTTGAAGTCAGAGAAACACCCGGTCCATCCCACCAACTACCAATCCCATTGTCTCCTTTCAATCCTCCTCAAAGTTTTCAAGAAGCTGTTTCTAGCCCACTTATCCCCCTTATTATGGGACATTCAAGACATCCCTGCACACCAGTTTGGTTTCCATCTTGGGCATTCAACTTCCCAGCAGTTGCTGCACATGGTGGAAGCCACTGCTCTGGGTTTCTGGGCATCGAGAAGGCCTTCTCTACGACCTGACTTACAGTTCTCCTGCATTAGCTCATTCACCTGGAGCCACCTACACACATAATCCACTTACTTCACTCCTCCTTGAAACACAGATCTTTCATTGTTTTATTGAAGTCCACAAGAAGGTCCATCAGAGCCCCCAAAGGCTCTGTCCTGTCTCTCACGCTTTTAACCGTTTACATGGTCGACTTTCCCACTGATCTGCACGTAAATGTGGCACAATATGGTGATGACGTGCTGCTCTTCACTACAGATAAACATATCCGCGGAACCTTTAAGCCCATACGAGACACCTTCGCCTCCTCCAAGAATGGTGCAGCCATTGGCGTCATCAATTCGGAGAAAAGCCAGGCCATCTTATTTATCAAGTGCCGCTTTCCCGCCAACTTCCCCACAGTTACATTATTCCAGGCGAAGATAGAGCGGAAATTGTGAAATGTGTAGTGTTTAACGCCCGCTTTTACTACATACGGCACCGCAGGCGGTGACACTGATGATACATGAGATGAAGATGGAGCACCGGTGGGATGAGATGGCGGGGGAAACCGGAGGTCCCGGAGAAAACCCGCCCCAGCGCCGTGTTGTCCACCACAAATCTCACTTTGCGGTCGCCTGGGATCGATCCCGGGCCGCCTTGGTGAGAGCCAAGCAGTCTAACCACTGAGCCACGGCGCGGCCTAGATAGAGCGGACAAATTCCATCTTGTACTTGGGCGTGAAGGTGGATTAAGGCTTAACTTTCGTGGAGCACAACCGGGATCTGTAGCATCAGGCGAGTTTCGGCCTTGCTGTTCCCCATACTATGGTCCGGGATGTTGGATCCTTTGAATATACACCTTTTTCAAGCTCTCGTGATGCCGCTGCTGCTTTATACATGTGAAATATGGGGCATGACCGCTGGTTCCAAGTTGCTGTGACTTCATCGTGTGCAGAATAGACGCCTTCGGACATAGCCGGTAATCACAGAGCACCTACAACAGTCCCTAAAATATAATTCCAATACATCCAAGAATTAGTCTGAACTTTAAAATTAAATCAGTCATTTGAAAAAAAAATCTAATCCAGCTGTTGAGGAACTAAAAGTGGTACCCCTTACCTCATTTTCACCTGCAATCTGTAAACCCACATCTCGTCACTTCGTGGTGGAGCCCAATAGGGCAGGTACACACATGGCAAACCTCGGGCTGTCCCTCAGCCTACCATTGGTGATAGCCAGATTGTGGTGGCAAACTAGGATCGAGAAGGCAAACATTCTTTATTGTAAGAATACCACCCTAACTGGCGGTCTGTGGTGAAGTTAGCTCTAAACTAAGGTAACAGACAGAGGGGCTCATTATGCATACAGTCTGGAATAGTGACATCACATTCCCAAGTTATCTATAGCCACTATGCAGCAATGCATCAGAGCTCTGATTCAAAATTATTGTTTATACCCAATAACTCGGTTTACAATTATTTACCTACAGTTTTAATGAAAGTGATACTTTCTTGTACTGCACTTGGCTGCGAAGAATTACAAAAGAAAAGAAGCGTTTTAAATCTCATTGTACTGTTATTATACAAATATTGTGACCAAACTCGCGTGATGCAATTAGCCAAGTCATTGTTGAAAGAGAAAGATTCTAGAAATCAAACTCATATAGCTATTTGGCCACGCATTTGAAGAGGTTTTGACTGTCTACTGCTCGAGAACATTCGCCATTTGCTTCAAGAGGACTAGACAGGAAAGGATAGCTCGTCAACTCGATGTTAATTTCAAAATAATTCACGTAAATGACATTTAGAGCCACAACAATATCTCATAACAACATTATTTGCACAAACTATTTAAAAAGATGTTCATTCATGGAACGTAAGTAGACAATCTTGCCAAAGTTATAAAAAGGAAGCATTAGCATTTTGATTTTTTGCTGACATAAAGAATGTCGTTAGCATCCATTAATGTTAAACTGTGTTTCTCTTTAATGATGATGACGATGACGATGATAGAAATAATAATATATTTATTCACTTATAGACATCATTACAAATGTTTCAAGCTTTGTAAATTCTAATACATTTATATTGGTATTTACAATTTTACATATTTATAATTTTTACATATAAAATTTAATACACAATTGTATCAAAGATATTTGTAGGTAGTACAGGTACACTATAATTCATCTAATCTATACAGGCATCTTTCAATTAGATATGTCTTTAATGCTGGCTTAAATTTATTCTTATTTAACTGTTTAATTGTGTAGGGAGCTTATTGTACAGCATACTGCTGTACTCGTTACACCTGTGCGTAACAAGAGTACGGATGTAATAAATATCTATTTCCGTTTCCCTGCTCGTTCTGTATGGTACAGTATATTACAAAATAGGATGGATTATTGATAAGATTGCCTAAATCGTTCGTAATTGGTACACATATCTATATTTTGGCAACCTTTAATTATATATGGCACCATCAATACAATACTTCACCGGCCGCATCTGCTGTTAACGATGTTCAGTTGTTAATTTGTCAAAGCACAGGCGGCACAGGCCTTCTTCACTCGGAACGTTCATACCATGAAATTTCAGGGGTCAAGATAAAGAGTGTGAGTTAAACTCTGTTCTTGTAGATATAGGTATACTAAAGCTCTCTATATAAGAAATTACAGATTTAAGAAAATTAAAACTGTACTTCAAGTTTATGTCTTAAATAAGTTATTTTTAATAAATAATATCCATTTCCAACACTCATGTTTTATATTCTTATTGACACATTTCAAATATGTATTACACTGTATCAACCAAGCCTTATTTAATTAGTAGACAAATGTCTTCAAATGAATAATTATATAGTATATATAAAATATATTTATAACAGAACCTTATTCTGTTCTCTTCGGTATATGTACTATTTCAAATATCTGTAAATAAGTATTTAACAATACCATTTATTTGCCGTGTTATTAGTTTTTATTTATCTATAATATGTGTGTAAATAGTATTTATTTGAGTAACAAATATCAAAGCCGTATTTGTATGCACGTGCATTATATGTACAATAAAATCTGTGTCCATCTGGGTAGCGTAGATGGTAGCGTGTTGGCCTTACGTTCAAGAGGTTCCGAGTTTGAATATCAGTCAGGGTACCTGGATAAGGTATTTTTTGCCGGGGTTTTCTCTTATCCTGAGAGACAAATGTCAAGTAACTCTAAGCTCTATAGACCCTGAGCTCATTTGAGCATCATTTCAATCACGTTCGATTTGACTTAACGTTGGATGACGTAATTATTTTAAAATTGAATCTATATAGAATAAACGAAAGCATCATTCAGTGAAAATGTAGAATTATTTCTATTTTCATAGAAAGTGTTGTCCAAATTGTCTGAACAAATATAAACGATTGGAGCAACAACTGCTTTGAACAGTTTTGTATGGAAACACTATAGATAGTGTTGACAAAAAAAAATCCACTCCGAATGCAATGAAATCAATAAGGTGTCAATGTGAATATGACACGTGATTGCGCATGCATGCTCATTACAGGTAGATTCTCGAGTGTGGCTTCATACTTTCATGAATTGCGCTTAAGTGCAACATCGTTACTGCTTCTTAATGTATTGAGCAACTGGTTGTTTCTTGGATTCCCATGCCAGTGGTCCCGTATAAAACACAACGAAATCCACGTCTTCCGTTGTGGAATGAATTGGAAAGCGAGCATCATAATGCGCAGTAATTTTTCACTTACTATAACAACTTCCCTTTGCATAATTATTCTCTAGTATCTTATATAATTTTTATTGGCATATGTAACATTTTCTTCATTTGAATTTTCTGCAAGCATAATTTATGCAAATATAGGTAATGTGTAGATTGATTTTCTGTGTTAAATACAGTAAATCTCCCGAAGTTTGTCCATAAGGAAATCTGTTTTCCGTCATCACTTTATCATTCCTCATACACTGGAGTCTACTCGTATTGAATTCTTCCCATTTCTGGTAAAATTTAGAATGTTGTAGAAAGTTTTATTTTGTTTTCGTCTTTTCTTTATTTTCATCCTTAATATGAGTTTACAGTTTCATCTAAAATTCGTTTGTTGACAACTTCAACGATGCATTAATTTCTAGTGCCTTCTGCAAACAGGATTTCATCAACACAACTACCTGTCCAGAAATAATATTCTCGTTTTTTTTTTTTTAAATAAATGGTACAGTTTCATCTACCAAGGAAATTAGAAAAACCAAAAGGCTTCTTCTATGGATTAATCCACATTCAAATTTATTCGCATTATAAACCATTTAAGCATTATAGAATAATATATCACTCATTCCTTTGTTACGGCAATGAAGTGGATTAATTTATTTTTCAAAGATGAGTTACCACAACGGTTACACAACGCATATGTCAGTGCTAAATTTTACCCTTAGAAGATTCACCCATCTGTCAAAGCCATTCCAGTTCCTTTAAAGTTCATGGTCAACCACAGGGCAGGCCATTCCCGCCTTCCCGCGCAAAACACTGTCACTCCTGACTGAGGGGCGTGACGTCACTGAGAATACAACGCAAAAGCGCTTACACGTGAATGTGCGTAATGCAATATTATGATTGCACATAAGATAAGGCGCTGATGCATGCAAATTCCACAATCCTTCTGATGAAATAAACGAGATGCAGTTGCTTATGAGCTATTGTAGTTATTTGCTGTGTTTTTTGTCGTAACATTATGAAAACCATTGTGCTGTTGCTGAAAGCAAACATGCTTCGTATAAAACTACGAATGTGATTTTCCATTGTTTGCCTAAAGATCGAGAACTACAGCGCAAGTGGGTTTTGCGCTGTAAAAGGGCTGATCTGGTTAATGTGAATAATGCAAGGATTTGTTCCGATTACTTCCTGCCCGAAAACTATGAACGGGATTTAAAAAACGAGCTGTTAGGTTTGCCGCTGAAAAGAAAATTAAAGGGCGACACTGTACCGTCATAGAAAATTCCTAATTGGCATGGGGATGTATTTGAGGCGGTAGTAGCAAGTACCAGCAAAACCAATTTGCAGGTAATTATCAGATACACATTCCATTTATGTATTTGTTGCTATGTGTACACTGAGTTTATTCGCTCCTTTTTTATAAGAAAAGTTTGATGCGTGGAATAATAATAATAATAATAATAATAATAATAATAATAATAATAATAATAATAATAATAATAATAATAATAATAATAATAATAATAATAATAATAATAATAATAATAATAATAATAATAATAATAATAATAATAATAATAATAATAATAATAATAATAATAATAATAATAATAATAATAATAATAATAATAATAATAACAACAACAACAACAACAACAACAACAACAACAACAACAACAACAACAACAACAACAACAACAACAACAACAACAACAACAACAACAACAACAACAACAACAATAATAATAATAATAATAATAATAATAATAATAATAATAATAATAATAATAATAATAATAATAATAATAATAATAATAATAGTAAAACTGTTTTTATTAATAGGCAATATCAGCAAGAGATCGCCGGTGCGAAGTTAGGACCGTGCGAAAGAGGGCGCTGTCTATTATAGTATGTTTATCTCCCCCCCCCCCCCCAAAAAAAAAAAAATTGACCCGTCGACCAGCACGGAGGTAGCTCCTGACCACTCTGTTGTTGCTGAAGAGGAAATAATTAGACTAAAGACTCAGATGCAAGCCCTGAAGAAAGAAAACAGTGCTTTGAAACGGCAGAACAAGGTACAGAAGTAATATTTTGTAGCTTCCATGGACAAAGTGCTGCGAAGTTTAATGGAGTGATGCAAAACTTTATTTCTATAATAAGCTCCAAGTTTCCCGAAATTCATCACAAAGTGATCTCTCTTAATGTGAGGACAAGAACCTTCATTAGAATTAGGCACTTAAACAAAAGAGCGAAGGCAGAAATGATCAGGTAACTTGCAGCCAAGAAAAATATTCAATGGGTTGCTTCGTCATCTTCTTGAGCTACAGTGAGTAAGTGCATATGAATAGTAACATGTTTTAAACTCTTAATACAACTACTAGAAAGAACCTTCATTATAATACACAAGTGGATGTTTATTCCTTCCGATTTTACACGTAGCAGAGCTTAAATAACACATACTGAGGGGCTAGTGTTTAACTCTCGCGGTTGAACTGTATTCTCAGTGACGTCATGCGCGTTAGCCAATGGCAGCGTGACTCTCCGGAATGGCCTACCTGAGTACTCTAGTTGCCTTGGGTCAACCATTCCCCAACCACATGTGCGTGAGTCATGTGTATTTTCGTGACGTAAGTTTTCTTCCGCCCACCTTTTATGCATTTCCTTTCATGCTCTACCAACATTTTACACATAACCATAACCCTCTTTTACTATTTGCTTTAGGGACTTAAAATGAAAGGAAGAAAATTAGTTGTTATAGCTCTTAACAGTAAAATTTGTATACTAAAAATATTTTCCCTCCGCTTTTAGAACGTCTCGTAATGAATATTGATTTCTTAGAATGTTGTATGGATATTTAGTAATATTCTGTACTGCAATGTTGGCAATAGTGTCTCGGACCCAGTGAAAGATGGCGCCGGTAGGTGAAAATGTGGAAATAAATGGGTTTTCATCAAAGAAAAAGGATGAAACAGATAATAAAGAAAGTTTATGGTATGTCATTTCATAAAAAATATACAATATTAATGGTATGATATCTGTATGGCTTGTCGCGTAATTTATGTGAGTCTTTGATGGGCAACTCAAACTTTAGTGTCCAAGGCTCTTGGATAGGTCAAAATAATGGGAATTTGGAGCTTTTAACTTCACATTTATGGTTTGTGTAAACGAGACCCTTATTGTTTTAAAAGATTTGGACTATGTATCACCTGCAGTTAATGCTGATAATGTCTGAATAAATCTGTAATATTAACCCAGTTCCGAAAATAATGCAACAATTTTGACATTTTGTAAATGTTCATAAAGTATAAGGTTTAGTGGACTTAAGGAATGGTATATGTATTGTTTTTTAATTCTCCGATATGATATTACACCTTAGCCGATGACTATAAGCCGTATAGAATTTATGTTTTACTTGTGTTTCTTTCACAGGTCAGCTATTTTAGGTGAAGTTCAAACACGAGGTAACACGAAGTTACCGTCGTGTAAATCGGTATTAGTTTTAGGTAAGTAAATATACAAATCAGCTATTAATGTAGTACACATAATGAATTCTGGTTTCTTGTGTAGTGGTTGCAATCAGCATGGATAAATAAATGTCTGTTACATTTTAACTAATAAACACTTAACGTACTATTGTTCAATATGCATACTCTTCGAGAAATAATAAACATACTTGAGATATAGGCGGGACGCAGCCCTAAACATTAGTCTCAGTGAATTTTCTCATTGGCTCCTGATGGCAACATTGGGCTTAATATTAGAAAATAGATCCTGCATTTTCCTTATGCTGTCACTTTTAAAATGCATTAATTGATATGTTTAGTGATTTTAATTGTTATTTTTTTTTTGGAAGTAGAACATGAAATGAGTTTACAAAAACCAAACAGTTACCGGACATTGACTGCATAATAGATATTTCACAGAGCAGTACAAAAGTCTGTTTCTTGGAGTGGATCCAGTATAGCAACATTATATTAACAGTAACTGTCACAAGATTCAAGCTTTGATTCATGCAAGATAATTCATTTACATTACTAAAAGAAAACTGTGTTGGGCAGAAACTGTCTGCTAACACCAATCATTAGTGTTCTCCCCATGAGTATCCTCTATTTCTGCACAGTGTTAGAATTCCTTTGTAAACAAAGTTTAAACTTGTTTGTTGTGTTACTTCATATAAAAATAGTTATTTTCACATGCAAATGTTATTGTTATAATTAAACTTGAGTGTAAATATAGTGACTCATTAATAAAACTCAAAAACTTATAACTATTATTATTATTTGTATAGCAGTATGTATAGATTGGCCTGAAAGTTCGCTACATTTGGTAGAATTTCAATTTGCAACAATATAGCTAGCATCTACAACCATAGTGGACAGCATCTTAAGCAACAATGGAAACTTACCAGTGTTTTGGGTTGATTGTTTTGTAAGTTTCTGAGTTCAGTTACGGTGTTATAAATATCTGCTAACTGACAAGCAAATACTTCTTTACAATGCAGAGGTAATAATTAAAGCAAACAGTTGTAACATAAATCACCTAGAAGTATGCCAAAATCAGGCCCTGCGACTAATAACCGGTGCAGCAAAATCGACTCCAATCATGGCATTGCAAGCCTTAACTCGAAACTATCCAATACATCTATCTTTAGAGGAGCAGGCGGTTAAAAACATCAAAATCGGAGAAAAGATTACTATAACCAATCAAGATGAAAACACAAACAAGTTTCCTACATAAAGTTACGGAATTAAAAACAGATGTGAATCTTCCTAGTTCTAAAGAAAATATTTTAATCAAAGAAAACCCACTGACTTTTGAACCAATTAATATTCAATTAGATTTAGAACAAATAGTTATGAAATCTGAAACTTCCAAACCTGTACTAAAAGCACTAGCATTAGAAACTGTGAACAATAGATACCCACCTAAAGAATGGTTACATATCTACACAGATGGATCTAACTTGGACAACAACTCAGGAGCAGGAATTAAGTGTGCTCTGTTCTCATTCTATCAACCAGCAGGCTACCACTCAACAAATTTTGATACAGAAGTAAAGGCTATTCATATTTCACTCCAACACCTTCTATGCAGATAGCTAAATTAAAAATGCTGTCATACTTTCTGATTCTAAAGCAGCATTATGTGCAATAAGTTCATATAAAATGAGGTCAATCCAAATTAAAGAATGTCACAAAATGATCCAACAACTTCAAAAATTACAGAAAAGAATTATATTACAGTGGATACCTGCACATTGTGGAATTGCTGGAAATGAATCAGTTGATTTTCTTGCCAAAAAAGGTGCAAATTTAATTCAGAACAAAAGTAAAAACTTACCCTTTACATCCATAAAAAGATTAATAAAAAACAAATATAAAAACAAACAAAACCAATCAATATCTAACAAAGCCAAAGATAAAAAATGGAACATTTTAATTAAAAATCCAGAAATCATTCCAGAAATCCGACGCAAAGCTGCAGTAGCAAACTTTAGTTTACTTACGGAACATGATTATTTGGCCAAACACTTACACAGAATAGGAATTTATACAAGTCCAAATTGTCCTCTGTGCAACAAAGAAGAGGAAATGACTGAAGAACATCTTCTAACCTGTGAAGCCCTACCTGCCGGACCCACTACTCAGAAATATTGGAGAGCAAGAGAGCTAATGGCTTCATTGCCAAAGCCTAGCATTTGAAAACAACAACAACGACTTTTCTGAAAACCTGGAAACCATTGACAGACTCTTTTAAGGTGTTCTCATGTAGAAAAATTAGTGCAGGCGGCATCAAAACACAGTCATAATGACAGTACTGGGCATAAAGGATGGCTTCTGCCAGCCCAGCGGATAGACAATAAGCACTAAAATGGCACTCTTTCGGTTGTAGCTACACTGATGTGTCAGGCTTTACATTGCTTTGTACGCCTTTGCTTGGCTGTAACTTCTCTGCTCCTCTTCTTATAAAAACATCCCTTGGTTACGCTTTAGGACCTTCAAGCCAAAGGAGAGTATTACTCTCAAGTTGGTTGATGCCGTAGCATACTATTTGCCGTGATAATTGGAAACTGAAGGGAAAGTGGAGCAAAGGTGAGGAGACAAAATTTGATATAGTATAATACGAAGGCTGATCAACAAAGACTGAGACTGACTTTTTTCACAGATGTTTATTACTGCAATTCAATGTTTATATGATATTTTTCAAAATAGTCCCCTCCTACTTCAATGCACTTTTTGTAGCGTCTCTGCCAGTCCTTGAACACGTGCTGCAGACCATTTTTTGTCAGGTCCTTGAGAATTGCCTCACTTTTCTTGAGCTCTGCTTCATGGAGGGGATGCATTTTTTAAGTCGATTATCACCAGTGATGAGTCATGGCTGCATCGTTATGATCCTGAAGAAAAACAAGCCAGCACAGTGTGGAAATCGCCAGGTTCTCCAACACCAGAAAAGGCAAAAGTTGTTCCATCTGCAGGGAAAGTGATGATCACATTTTTTGACTGTAATGGAATGATTTACCAGCATGCAGTTCCCCCTCACACTACTGTTACAGCAGCATACTACACGTTGGTACTGGCTACACTGAGGAAGCACATTGCGAAGAAACAACCAGAGCTTTCTCGGACTGGGTGGCAACTTCATCATAACAATGCATGGCCTCATGACACATATGAAGTCATGCTCGATTCAACATTACCTGTGTACCACATCCACCTCATAACCCCAATCTTGCACCCTGTGACTTTTTTTTTATTCCCATCACTAAAGGTGTTCAAGGACTGACATAGACGCTATGAAAAGTGCATTGAAGTAGGAGGGGGCTACTTTGAAAAAGATCATGTAAACATTGAATTGCAGTAATAAACATCTGTGAAAAATTATTAATTTTTAGATGAGTCGTATTTATTACACATCTGCTTCACTTTCATACCTATTTTGAGGACATGTTTCACAAATCATCGTTTGCATCTTCAGCTCTTATGCGACTAAAGCTTGATCCAGTGGTGTGGGTAATTCTGGAGTTGCTGCTGCCATCTGTTGATTTAGTGATGAACTTAAATGTGGGATTCTCTTCTGGCAGGATTTCAGAGTTCATTAGTTGGTTTTTATGTTTTTCTATGTATATCCTCTCCCATATGACGAGTTCACTATGTTTTTGTACGTATTTTAGTAATTCGGTGCTATCTTCAATTTCATGATTTTCAGACCAGAAATGAGCTGCTATTGCAGACTTATCAATATTTTTGTATCTTAAGTGCCTGAAGTGTTCTTTCTTTCTAGTGCCTATGTTTCTTTTTGTCCTCCCTATGTAAATTTTTTCACAGTCTTTGCACTTAATCTTGTAAATGCCTGACTTTTCCTCTGGTTTTATCTTATCAGTATTATTACTGTGAAGTAGGTTTTTAATGTTGTAATTGTTTTTTGCTGCCAATGTTACATTGTATTTCTTGAATATATTTTTGGAACTTTTTTGTGGCCCAGGGGTGGTAAGTAAATTTAGCAAATCTAATTTCTTACAGTCCTCTTCAGTTTCCACTGTACTCTACCTTTTTTGGACCATAAAATCACAAAAAGCAATGAAAAACTAGAATTTGGTATCCATAGAAGAGCAACACACACAGATAATTACATCAAAGCAAATAGTTTCAACCCAATTCCACACAAACATGCCACCATCAACAGTCTCACACACAGATTAGTAAATCTACCCCTCAGCCAGCAAGAATATCAAAACAAATACCATCAAATCTTAAAAACTGCAATTAAAAATGGATATGGAAAAAACCTTGTAGATAAAAAACTAAAATCATTCAAACTTCAAAAGAGATTAAAACAGATCACAGCTCTCACACCAATAAAACAAGAAATTGAAGATAGCACCGAATTACTAAAATACGTACAAAAACATAGTGAACTCGTCATATGGGAGAGAATATACATAGAAAAACATAAAAACCAACTAATGAACTTTGAAATCCCGCCAGAAGAGAATCCCACATTTAAGTTCATCACTAAATCAACAGATGGCAGCAGCAACTCCAGAATTACCCACACCCACCACACCACTGGATCAAGCTTTAGTCGCATAAGAGCCGAAGATGCAAACGATTTGCGAAACATGTCCTCAAAATAGGTACGAAAGTGAAGCAGATGTGTAATAAATACGACTCATCTAAAAATTAATAATTATTTCGCTTCACTGTGGTGTTCCAATACAGTTAAATCTCGATATCTGTGAAAAAAATCAGCCTCAGTCTTTGTTGATCAGCCCTCATAGTTACTGAGGCTGCATCTTGGCCAATCAGCTGGATCCGAACCCAAGTATGCGAGATTTGTGAACAACTCGGAGCTTGGGTGGGTTTTCTCCGGGACCTCTGCCATCATTTCGCCAATTGCTCCATTATCATCTTTACTTTCATCCACCTTGTCCGATCATCTGCTTCTCTTATTCCAGGAACCAGGCTGATCACTCAATCTGGGTTTCTCTGTCTGATCCACAGTTGTGGTTACTCAATCTGATGCCTAATGGCATAAGTGACAGAGAACCAAGAATCCCCTAACAGCACTGTAGTGGTATATTAGGAAAGTTAAAGAAAGAATGAAAGATAATTGCTGGATATTTCTTATTATTAGTTTGAATTTTCAAAACCTTATACTTTGCTCAAATGTGTAGTCATGTTTTGCTTCTGGCCATGCAGAGAGAGCAAAATTTTAAAGCCATTGCATAGCATTCAATTTGACCATCACTTAAGCTTAAGTGTTCCCCTACTCAAATTACATGTTGCTAGTGTCCCAAGAAGGGCCAGAGTAAATGGAATAACAGTCCACAGTAAGCTGGTTTGCCAATTCATTTCAATCTGATCTTCCGAAAGGTAGGAACATTTATACATTCAGCAGAACCCCTGCACAAACTTCACCAGTGATACTAATAAAACACATTTCTTTTTTCACTTAATATGGCACTACTGAGAACAGTCATGCAAGGTGTGACTTGATTGGTTCATTATGAAGTAAAATAACATCCGTGTCAGTGGCAGTTTGCGGACAAGACACAATGGAGCAACGAGAAACATTCCGTACTGTTTTAATTGCTGAAGCAATAAAAAAAGTCATGAAAGTTCTTTCCTTCTGTGCAATAATAGAGAATGAAAATAAGCAACCAGTTATACCACTAACTCGTTCTTTGGAATGTGCTGCATCTGCTATAGGAGTACATGTATCATAAAATGAATTCAAGAGAGACCTGCTTACAATCCAAGTTTTAAAACAAAAAATATGGCCTGCTTCATTATGTGCCGTTATTCCTCCACTCGCAGCAGATAGGAAGCACACAGACTGTTTGGAAGATCCAGGTCGAGATTTGATTAAATAAGAGTCATGAGATCTGTTCTCAGGTGAAGATTTTTGGTGACAGAAATAAAATTTTATATGACTCCGATTTCGTAATATATTATTTAATTGTATTATCTGGATTACAATTCACTCGAACTTTCTTTCTTAATCAGTCACTGTAAATTACCTCCAACACATCGATAAATCCTTATTTTTAAGTTAATATTTGTGGCAATATAACAGGTTGTCTCATTTCTCGATGATTAATCAGCCCCAAAGTTGGGAGTGATCTTTGTGACCATCCCTCTTAATCATTGCAGGTAGAATTGTTTCTTGATGATTGAGTTTGATATATTATTTAATTTGATTGTATAATCTAACGTCCACTCGTCACTGTTACGAATACCAAATAACTCTTTTTGAAGGCAATAAAACTTTCCGTTAACAATTATATTCACCGCAACATTTTTTTCATCGTCATGAAACCAGATTGAAGAACATATATCTATCTCAAGATTAGTAACTATCGTTACTCCTCTATTAATTTTGTGATTGGCCGATGTACTGCTACGTCACCACATTACGTAATACAATTATTACTACGGCCAATCACAAAATTACACATATATTTGTTTTTAATATTGTCATTACATGGCCTATTAAGTCATATCAGAAAACAATATTCATATAAAAAGTTCTAACTAAAACATATCCTTACAATTATTACATTTCTCAAAATGTGCATTACATAAAAAAATAAACCTTTTGTACGCAGTTGAGAAGAAACTCCCCATTGTTTGAAACTTACACTTTCATTAAAAAGTGAACTAAAAGTTCTCAATCATCCTTATATCAAATGTTACTAGTATTGTGTTTTGGTTTTCGGAAATGTCAAGACATGAGAAGAGAACTCATAGAAAGGAATGATATCAAACCTTGTTTCTGCAAACTTCTTAAGAGCCATGAAAAAAAGAGAAAGAAGGGGGGAGAAAACCATCCAGTCATTTATTTAGATGAATCCTATGTGCATGAAAATTACAGTGTGACTAAATGTTGGCAGAGTAAGCATGACTGTGGTGCTTTAACATCCAATAACCATGGCAGGAGATTCATTGTTGTTCATGCTGTAGGAAAAACTGATTTGAACATGTGGTAGCTTTGACATTTAAATCAGAGACATCAGCATGAGACAACACAAGAGACACATACTAGGAAGCAGACTGCTTGATAAATGAGCAGATAAGTTTAGTTATTAACTTGCATAGTGTACCCGATTGCCTTTTTTGTGTTGGAGCCGCAACAAGCTTGTGCAGGAAAGAAAGACAGAGTGGCGTGCAGGAAACAAAGAAACAGATAGTGATGCGCAAATTGGATGCTTGTCAAGAGAAAGAGACAAGAGATTTTAGTTAATTCATGGAAATTAATCATTTCTTCACACTAGCCGTATATAGTCAACATGAAAAATTTAATGCCATGGCTGGGATTTGAACCACCGATCTTCTGGTTTCCGTCCAGTCGCTCTAACCCATTGAGTTACCATTGCCAATGTGCCGTCCTGACATTAAGTTCTCCATTTGACTCATATATTTCCCCGGTAAACCATTAGGAGCTCTTGCATCCGAGATACACCGTTTGTGGTGACTTACTATCGCAAGTGCTTGAGTCCCAGGCTTCATCATTTAACTCTTATTATTTTAGTTAATTGATGGAAATTAATCGTTTCTTCACACTAGCCATATATAGGCTAAGGTTTTTGATGGATAGAGTCAACATGAAAAATTCAGTGCTGGGATTTGAATCACAGATCTCCTGGTTTCCATCCAGTCGTTCTAACCCATTGAGCTACCATGGCCAATGTGCCATCCTGACATTAAATTCCCCATTTGACTCGAATATTTCCCCGGTAAACCACTAGGAGCTCTCGCGTCCGAGATACAACATTTGTGGCGACTTACCATCGTAATAGCTTGAGTCCCAGGTTTCATCATTTAACTCTTATTATTCTAGTTAATTGATGGAAATTAATCATTTCTTCACACTAGCCATATATATGCTAAGGTTTTTGATGGATAGAGTCAACATGAAAAATTCAATGCCATGCTCGGGATTTGAACCACAGATATTCTGGTCTCCGTCCAGCCGCTCTAAACCATTGAGCTACTATGATCAACGTGCCAACATGACATTCTCCAACTGACTCGTGTATATCCCGGTAAACCACTAGGAGGTATCATAAACACATGAGACAACTACCTTAATGGCGACTTAATATGCTGTAAGTACTTTAAGACCAGGGCTTTATAGTTCGGACCACTATTAGGTTTCCATTAATTGTTCTTTCACACTAGCAGTGTGTAGGACGCACTATGAAAGAGTAGAGCCAGACTGAAGAATTCAATGGCATTGAATTTTTCAGTGTGGCTCTACTGTTTTCTACATTACATCGTCATTCTTTTTTAAATAAATTTCTCTTAAAATAATAATTCTTTCATTAATTTTAATTAAAAAACTAAACTTAAAATAACTACTTTCACCTCTAGAAAATCATTGAACTTTTCCCCTGCATCTCAGCTCTTTTCCTTTCAACATTGTGTGTTGGTCTATATCCTCAGATCAAGAGCAAACATCTTCCATTCTTCATGCTCATACCTTACCTAATCCACTCTTCAACTGATCCTTTTTTCTACTTAACCATAACAATACATGTTTTTGTAGATTTCTTACTGCTGCTTTTAATTTTAGGTGATAATGAATCAGGGAAGACAACTTTAATTGCAAAACTTCAAGGTGTTGAAGATCCCAAAAAAGGCTCAGGTTTAGAGTTTGCTTACATTGATCTTAGAGATGAGTATAGAGATGGTAAGTACTTTGTAAGCATTGTTTTGTGGCTATTACTTTTTACTTAGGTATTTGATATAATTATGTAAAGAACTGAAGCTTCTGACAGTGTAGCAAATTAAGTATTAAGAATAAACCAAACACTTTAGCAACAAAAACTTCACAATTACTTATCTGTTTTTAATATCCTTTGGGACCGGCTTTGAAATGCATCTGTTACATTCTCAACCTCCTGATTGACTAAGCCTTGGCCTATTCCAGAAGTTGAGGAATAGCTCGCTATCTTACTGCCATCTACCAGGGATAACACAAACTTATTAATGATATCTACTGGCGGGATATGAAAATTCATCACACGTTCTTTATTTTTCAAAATAAATATTTTCTCCCAAAGCATTAAATCTATCGGTTCATTCAATTGTTTGAATAATTTAACTTCTGGATTAACTTCATGTTTAGATGACCAAAAATGATCAGCCACTGCTGATTCATCTGTTTAATAAAGAATGATCACCTTTTTTTTGACATTGTACCTTTACTCATCCTCAAAATTTTGATTGTCCTTCTCAAAATAGTCTCCCTTGAATGCGATGCACTTGTCCCAGCATTTCTGCCAGTCTTTAAAGACATGCTGTAAACCATTTTTTGTGTGTAATTTACGTCCTCCAACGTTAAGTCATATCGGACAATGAATGTAATGGGTGAAATAATGCTCAAATGAGCCCAGGGTCAATGGAGCTTAGAGTTACCCAACATTCGTCTTTCAGGATAAGGGAAAACCCCGGAAAAACCTTATCCGAATAACTCACCCTGACCGAGATTCGAACTCGGGACCTCTTGAACGTGAGGCAGATATGCTACTGCTATGCTACCGAGGCGGGCAAACCATTTTTTGAGAGACCCTTCAAAATCGCCTCTGCAGCCTTCACTACTGCTTTTCATGATGGATAATGCCTCCCACGAAGGCGTTTTTTCAAGTTAGCGAATAGAAAAAAGTCACATGGGGCTAAATCCGCACTATAGCGAGGGTGAGGGATGCACTTCACGTTGATTTTTGCAAGATATTCAGCAACAACATTGGCAATATGCGGTCGCACATTATCGTGGTGCATTATCCAGCCTGCTTCATGGATATGTGGTCTTTTGCGCCTGATATGGACTTGCAATGTTTTCAGGACATCCCTGTAGTATTGTCCAGTTACTGATGTGTGTGCAGGTACAACATGCTGATAAACCATTCCATGAATATCAAAGGATGTGATGACCACAACTTTCCCAGCAGAAGCAACCACTTTTGCTTTTTTGGGGGGTTGGTGATGAAGGAAATTTCCACTCTGAGCTTTGCTATTTGCTCTCAGGATCAAAATGATGTAGCCAAGTTTCATCAGCAGTGATTACGTTTGAAAGAAACTCCGGATCATCCTCTAACATCAACTTTAACTGCATGTTACCTCCATTGCAGCGGTAGGCGATACTGAACATGTCTGAACTTGCCTGGTTCTTACAGGCAGGAACCAGGAGTACCAACAATGAAACTACGACGATCGACGAATTACCTTAAGATCACTTTCTGAAATACTGAACATTTCATTGGGTGCCACCCACACATTGGTAACAGAAACATTACACATAAGACATGTTTGTGAGTGATGGGTTCCAAGACTGTTGACTCACATGCAGGTCTGGATGCAGTTAAAGTTGATGATAGAGAAAGATCTGAAGTTTCTTTCAAACGTAATCACTGCTGATGAAACTTGGCTACATCATTTTGATCCTGAGAGCAAATCTCCATCACCAAGCCCCAAAAAAGCAAAAGTGGTTGCTTCTGCTGGGAAAGTTATGGTCATCTCATTCTTTGAAATTCATGGAATGGTTTATCAGAATGTTGTATATGCACACACATCAGTAACTGGACAATACTGAAGAGATGTCCTGAAAACATTGCAACTCCATATCAGGCGCAAAAGACCATAATTCCACGAAGCAGGCTGCACCACGATAATGCATGGCCGCATATTGCCAATGTTGTTACTGAATATCTTGCAAAAATCAACGTGAAATGCATCCCTCACTCTCGCTATAGTGCGGATTTAGCCCCATGTGACTTTTTTCTATTCCCTAACTTGAAGAAACGCCTTCGTGGGAGGCAATATCCATCATCAGAAGCAGTGGTGAAGGCTGCAGAGGCAATTTTTAAGGATCTCTCAAAAAATGGATTCCAGCATGTCTTTGAAGACTGGCAGAAATGCTGGGACAAGCGCATCACATTCAGGAGTAAAGGTATATTGTCCAAAAAAAAAATTGTGATCATTCTTTATTGAACAGCCCTCGTATTTTTTCCCAAACCATTTAATTGTATTAATAATTAACTTCTGGCTTTATTTCATGGTTAAATGACCAAACATGATCCGCTACGGCCGATTTATCAGTCTGTTTATACCTAATATAAAAAAAGTTCTTTCATTCTGGTTTCTAAATTACTTGTCATATTTTCAATATAAAGCTGATCCCAATCTAAAGAACTAAATGCCAGATAAATGTCAGATTTTTCACTATCAGTAATTTTATCTATTTTAGAGAAGTGCAGTAAACTTTTTAATATTATATTTGAGGAACCAAAGTTACACCAAATTCTTTAAACATTTTTTGAAAATGTTTTTTAACCCAACGGAGCTAAATGCATGTTCTAAAATTATAATTGTCTTTTATTTTTTTAAGGGTAGAAATATCATTAACAGTTTTTTTTATATTAATTTTTTTAGTTTTTTGTGTATATAAAGTCCTTATTAAAACCATTAATTAAAGCAGTTTTAATAATGTATATTCTGTATTAAAATCCTCCTTGTTTAGAGGTATGTTTATCAACCAGTAAATCAAACCATTATAAAAGCAAATTTGTGTGAAAAAGGGTTGAAACTTTTATTTTTTATATAAATATCAGTGTGAGTTGATATCCTATAAATGTCAAAGTTTAATTTATTGTTATTTTTATTATCTTTAGAGCCAGGAAAGGCCGCGCCGTGGCTCAGTGGTTAGACCCCTTGGCTCTCACCAAGGCGGCCTGGGTTCGATCCCAGGCGACCGCAAAGTGAGATTTGTGGTGGACAACACGGCGCTGGGGCGGGTTTTCTCCGGGACCTCCGGTTTCCCCCGCATTCTCATCCCACCGGTGCTCCATCTTCATCTCGTGTATCATCAGTGTCACCACCTGCGGTGCCGTATGTAGTAAAAGCGGGCGTTAAACACTACACATTTCATTTCATTTAGAACCAGGAAGGATTTTAAAAACATAAGTAATAGTGAAGTAGTGTTGCTAAAGTTTTAAGTTTATTCTTAATATTTGAATATTAATTTTCAATAATAACTATGGTTAATGCGCTAAGGTATATAAATTGTACAATTAACTAAAATTAATACATAATTGTTCTTTTGTACAAGGCCATGTGTAGGACAGTGATTGAAAGGAAAAAACAGGTTTAAATTTCAATGCCGTAACTAGGATTTGAACCATGGATTTTCCAATTTCAGTCATTGTTATAACCAACAGAGTGCCATTGCAACTGACCAATACAACATTAATTTGTCGGATGTACTAAAATTTTTTTTTTCCGGTAAATCACTAGAAGTAACATACTCTAATGGTAACTTACAATTGTAGTGACCTTGTTGTACACATGGCCATAGGAAAGAAGAATCATTATCATTGATTGACCTAGTAGAGATTACCTTTAAAGATCAGGACTTAAAGTACAGCTTGAATGCATCTGCTTTGTCATGGTGGCCACGCCGTGGCTGAGTGGTTAGACCACTCGACTCTCACCAAGGGGGCCCATGGTTCAATCCCAGCCAACCGCAAAGTGGTGGACAACATGGCCTGGGGAAGGTTTTCTGTGAGATTTCCTGTTTCCCCCGCCATCTTATTCCACCGGTGCACCATCATCTCATGTATCATCACTGCATGTAATATGTGGGCTTTAAACACTACACATTTCATTTGTCAAGTTATGAATTTCTAAATTAAAAATGTTTTGAAATGTTCTTGCATTTGTATATTCATTTCATATACATATATGCAAAGTACGGACTCATTTAAGCTTTAACCAGCCACTATATAATTTTTTTAAATAAGGTAAGCAGCACATGTTAAATATGTCAAAAATTTGAGGAACTATTTCTTGCAGATATAGAATAAAAAATGTTATATGAACATAGGTCCAGAAATTGTTAGAGCATTTTTGCTACCCCATACAGCACTCAATGAAGAACCATGGGAAAACCGGAAAGCAGATGTTCAAAATGGCCTCCATTAGCTCCGGCATTCCGCTGTCGCATGGACTCCCTAATGCGCTGAGTTAGACCTGGAGAATTTTGTATTGGGGCCGTGCCGTGGCTGAGTAGTTAGACTGCTTGGCTCTCACCAAGGCAGCCTGGGTTTGATCCCAGGCGACTGCAAAGTGAGATATGTGGTGGACAACATGGCGCTGAGGTGGGTTTTCACCGGGTCCTCCAGTTTCCCCTGCCAGCATTCCACCAATAGCTCCATCAACATGTTTCCTATCAATCATCTAGCCTTCGTATAAACATCCACTTCTTCACCCTCACACCAGGTATTGGGCTGATCACCCATCCTGGATCTCTATCAAAAAGGTTCAGAGCTTCGGTTCCTCAGGCCCGCCTTAAGGGATAGAGGAATAAGAATACCCTAACACCACTGTAAAGTGTTTTACTAGGGACAGGATTAAGTAGAAGAATTTTGTATTGTCTGGCAGCCTTCCACAATAGAAGCATAAAGAGTCTCCACATATGGAACTGGAGTTGCATAAACAAGAGATTTTAAATAAAATAAAAAATAAAGTAAAACAAAAACATCCCCTCAAATAAAAATCTAATAGGTTAAAGTTAGGTGAGCATGGAGGCCACACGCCTGCCTTGGTAGCGTGGTGGTAGTAAGTCGGCCTCACGTTCAAGAGGTCCCGAGTTCGAATCTCGGTCAGGGTGAGTTATCTGGATAAGGTTTTTCTGAGGTTTTCCCTTATCCTGTAAGACGAATGTCGGTAACTCTAAGCTCCATGAACCCCAGACACCCCAGACTCATTTAAACATCATTTCATTAATTCCATTCATCGTCCGATATGACTTAACATTGGAGGACGTAAACTACACACAAAAAAAAAAAAAAAAAAAAAAAAAAAAATGGACAGAAAGTCTGAAGTGAGGAGCTCCATTGAACATAAGTACATGTCTAGCTGTACATGCTGTACAGTGACAACATGAATTGCATCACCATTCAATTTAGCCAGATGCACATGGGAAAGTTTACTACTATACAACTAAACCACTGATCCGTTGTAGGGTTATGGCCACAGGACAGCCATGTATTACACATCTTACCATGTAAGCAGAGTTGTAGAAACGGAGCTGTATTATGAACATTAATAATTTCCGGACCTACATTATTTATATAACATTTTTATAACAATATGCAAGAAATGTTTTCCTAAAATTTTGACATACCTTTTTGTTACATCCTGCATTGGTGCATAGGTGATCTGAAAAGTATTCCGACCTAATAAAGTTACAAGTCATTTTTTTCAGAATTTCTTATTATTCAACAGTCTCCATGTAACTCTACACACTTCTCCCAGCGATGCTCCCATCTCTGTAACCCGTCCAAAAAGTACTCAGCATTTTTCTCTGCAAAATAATTGTTCACAAATGTGATTGCCTCTTCTTTTGACGAAAATCTCTGCCCGAGCGCAATTTTCAGATGGGAGAACAAAATGAAGTTGCTTGGGACTAGATCTGGTGAGTAATGCGGATGGTCAAGCAGTTCAAACAGTAATTCGTGGATTTTTGCTATTGTAACCGCTGAGGTGTGAGACGGTGCATTGTCTTGGTGAAACAGGCTTTTCTTTTTCTGCAAATGTGGCCGTTTTTCCGCAAGTTCTGCCTTCACCTTATCAAGTAATGATGTGTAGTATGCTCCTGCAATGATTTTTCCTTTTTGAAGATAATTGATTAAAATAACTCCATAACTATCCCAAAAAACAATCGCCATCACCTTCCCAGCTGAAGAAAAACAGTTTTTGGTGTTTTTTGGAGCCAGTTTGCCCTTTGCAGTCCACTGTTTGGACTGTATTTTTTTTCGGGCGTATAATGGTGTATCCAAGTTTCATCTACAGTTATTAATCGGCGCCAAAACTCAGGTTTATTGCACTTAAACTGCGCCAACAGAGCATTGGAAATGTTAATTTGAACACGTTTTTGGTCTAACATGAGCGAACATGGCACCCAATGTGCAGGCAGCTTTCTCATGTCTAAATGTTGATTTAATATGTGACAAACACGTTCTTTTAACATGTTCATAGCCTCTGCTATCTCTCTCACTTAAATTTGGCAGTCGTCTAGCACCATTTGGTGAACTTTGGGGATGTTTTTGTCTGCAGTTGCAGTTTTTGGACTTACCGAAGATTCGTCTTCCAAGCTCTTATGGCCATGTTTAAATTAAGCTGCCCAAAATTTCACTGTAGTAAATCATGGTGCAGAGTCTCCATACACAGAATCCAACTCATTTTTGATTTGCATAGGCATATAGCCTTTCAAAAATAAATATTTAATGACAGCTCGATACTCAATTTTTCCATTTTCATAAAAACACTCAACTCATTCAAACGACTGTTATGCAACAACTGAGCGTACAAAATGGCTGAAACTTTGGTGAATAGCTGTCAACAGATTAACGAAATTCACTAGCTTTTATTTACGAGTACTGCCTCTTCATGTTGAGGTCGGAAACTTTTCAGACCTCCCTCGTAGAAAAGAGGAGCAAAACCATGAGCGTCCAAATGAAGCACTTGTTAAATCTTTTCATATCTGGTGTACATTTAAGAAAATAGTAGCCTTTAAATGCTTACTTCACTCTTGATAAGCAACGAGCTATGCTCACAATTCTTTTTTTTCCAGATCACACACGCCTGAGCGTTTGGGTGTTGGATGGAGACCCTTCTCATGCTCAGCTTTTAAGGTTTGCACTTTCAGAAGAAAGCTTCCCTCATACTTTAGTAATGTTTGTAGTGGCTATGACAACACCATGGGGAGTCTTGGACCAATTACAAACTTGGGCTACAGTATTACAGGATCACATAGACAAACTGAAATTAAGTGCTGATGACTTACAAGAAGCAAAACATAAATGTAAGTACTCAATACTCTATCTCTTCAGCATATTACATCATAAACGCAACACAAGCATGGCAAAACAGCCTGCAAGCGGGCCAGAGCCTGCCAACCCAACTGTCGGCCCCATGCCCATATATGCAAGGCAGATATCTATGCGTGATTGGAGAAATTTAGTAACAGTGATGTCAAAATTAATAGAAAAACTATTTGTAGTCGGTTTATTGACACTTCATCACCTATGTTTTTAAATTATCGAAGGACTAGTTTCGGAAGCCTTTGCCTTCATTTTCAACCTGTCTCCAACTCAAGAGAGAGGTTGAAAATGGAGGCAAGGGCTTCCGAAACTAGTCTCTCGATAATTTAAAAAGTAAGTGACAAAGTGTCAATAAACCGACTACAGATAGTTTTTCCAATCAGATGTGTATGATTTTGAGCTTTCTACCTTTCTTCCTTTTTTGACTAGAAAGTCAACTGTTTCATTAACATAAATTCTGCAATGTGTTGGTATCCATTGAAGTGCCCGCCTTGGTAGCGTGGATGGTAGCATGTCTGCCTCACACTCAAGAGGTCCTGAGTTCGAGTCTCGATCAGGGTGAGTTACCTGGATAAGGGTTACCAGGAGATCCGTGGTTCAAATCCCGGCCATGGCATTGAATTTTTCAGGTTGGCTCTATCTAAAATTTTAGACGATATACGGCTAGTAATAGGAAATTATTAATTTCCATCAATTAACTTAAATAATAAGAAAGAGTTCAATGATGAAGCCTGGGATTCAAGTACTTAAATGGTTCATTGCCACAACGGTGTATCTCGGATGCGAGAGCCCCTAGTGGTTTACCAGAAAAATATATGAGTCAATTGGGGAATTTAATGTCAGGACAGCATGTTGGCCATGGTAGCTCAATGGGTAAGAGCGACTGGATGGAAACCAAGATCCCAGCCATGGCATTGAATTTTTCAAGTTGACTCTATCTACGGTTTTTTCTGGAGTTTTCCCTTATCCTGGAAGACGAATGTCAGGTAACTCTAAGCTCTATGGACCCTGGGTTCATTTGAGCACCATTTGATCTGTTCCGGTCATCATCCGATATGACTTAATGTTGGAGGACATATATCACAAAAAAAAAAAAAATCCATTGAAGTATTAGTCTTTTATTTAAATTAACTCTTTTATGATTTGATGACATTCTGCAATATTTATATTTTTAGATGTTATGTAAGATGTTATTGATATTATAGCTGCTTTAGTGTCAGATAATACACCTTTTTTCAAATTTATTTATATGATATAGAACATTTTGTAAACTCTGAAGAATTGCCAAAATTTCTTCATTAAAATTTGTAGAATTTAAACTCAATCTTTTGTAGAAAGAGGTGAAGTAAAAATGAAGAATGCATAATGTTTCAGATATAAAAAAATGGCAGGACTATGTGGAACCTGGTGATGAACTTGAGCAGGGATCACCCATGAGGAGAACGTCTCGCAATTTGGATGAAGAAGACACAGAAATCCTTCCTCTTGGTGAGGGTATCCTTACTAGAAACCTAGGGTTGGATGTAGTTGTAGTTGTAACCAAGGTGAGGACCTTTATGAAATGTTCATTTATTTTATTTATTAAGTGTCATGTTTTACTATGGTCCTAGTTAATCATAACTACTTCAAAATACATAAAATACAATAATACATATTCTATAGCATCTATAGATTGAGATCAAATCAAATTTTATTGACACAATAACATTTACATGTTTGAGCAAAGCTTTTAAACTGGGTCTCGTCAGTATACATATTGCAGTGTAAAACTACATATAAAATTAATTATTAATACAAAAAAATAAATATGTTTGCTATTGCTTAAAACTATACAGCTAACAAAATCAATAAGTTTGTCATCTTGCATATATTCTGTAACAGAGTAATAAACTTTCTTAATAAGTAGGTTCTTAACATGTTTTTTGAACAGTATTTTACTCTTTTCTTTCTGAATTGACAGTCGTAGTTTGTTGAATACCTGAATTCCCATATAGTAGGGGCTTTTTTCAAGCAAGGCCAGTTTATGGACTGGAAATTTTATGCTGTTTTTATGTGTGTATCATAGTCATGCTGGTTTTGACTGATCAGAAAAGTATCCTGGTTGGTATGTACATAATCGATTAAGTTGTATAAATTATGGCTGTATATGTATTCCTAATTTTTTAAATAATGGTGTACATGACTCTCTATAACCTACATGCGTCATTACCCTTATTATCCTTTTCTGAATTTTAAATACTCTTTCCCGCCCAGAACCATTACCCCATAGAATTATGCCATATGCAAGTACTGATTGAAAATAACTAAAATATAATATATTTCTTATTTCTAGACTAGTTATCTATGCAAGTCAATACATATTAAAGTAAGCCGTATTTAGTTTTTTTACAATATAATCAATGTGGTTGGTCCATCTTAGTCGTTCATCTAAAATTATCCCTAACACTTTATTTACATTATTTGCACTTACATTTGAGATGTTTTGTATATTGCCTGAGGTGATAAATTGGATTATGTTGATTTTTGTTTTATTTAATTTCAGACCATTAAGTAAACCATTTTTCCAAAGATCCTATGGCACTATTTATGTTGATTTTTAGGTTTTGAATAGTTTTGTGTTTTATAGTTATGGTTGTGTCATCTGCATATAAGATTGAACTACCATTTATGTTCATGGCTAGATCATTTGTATAGAGTATGTATAATAATGGCCCTAACACTGATCCTTGAGGGACACCCGATATGATCTGCATTCATTGTGAGTGGATATACCCTGATATCCCTTCAACAGTAATCTTTTTGTTTTCTATTGCCAAGATAAGATTCAAAATATTTCAGACTATCACCTCTTATCCCATAGTATTCCAACTTTTTGAGCAGAAATTTATGATTCACACAATCAAAAGCTTTAGATATATCACATATTACAGCAGCAGTAAAGTTCTCTTCATCTAGACTTTTAGATACTTCATTTACAAGATCAATCAAGGTTGCCTGCCTTGGTAGCGTGTCTGCCTCACGTTCAAGAGGTCCTGAGTTCGAATCTCGGTCAGGGTGAGTTACCTGGATAAGGTTTCTTCCTGGGTTTTCCCTTATCCTGAAAGACGAATGTCTGTTAACTCTTAAGCTCTATGGACCCTGGGCTCGTTTGAGCATCATTTCACTCATTCCATTCATCGTTCGATATGACTTTATGTTGGAGGACGTAAATTACAACAACAAAAAAAAGGGGGGGCAGAGGTTGTTGAATAATTTTTTTAAAGCCGTGTTGACATTTGTTTAATAATTTTCGATTCTCTAGATGGGCTATTCAACGGAAATATACTAGTATTTCAAATATCATGGAAAAGCTGGTCAAGATGAATATTGGTCTATAATTTTTAAATTCATCGGCACCACTTTTGTGTATAGGCATAATTACCGCATATTTCATTCTTTCTGGGAAACTGCTAGTTGCAAATGATTGATTGAAAATTCTTGCTAATGGGTAAGAAATTTGATTTTTTATTTTCTTTATTATAAGGGGAGGTATTTCATCCCATATGGCAGATGTCTTTGGTTTTAAGGACTGTATTATCCCTCTCTTTTCACTATCTCCATTTAGTCTTTACTATATATTTATATTTTTTATTTTTTTATTTATTTGTGTACTAAGCTATTACAATTGTTGAGCTGATCACCAGTATTTGGCCCAGGCCATTAATTGTTGGGCAGCCCGTTGAATTACAAAATGTGGTAGTACACTACTTACATTTCTATTACTACTAACATTACTACCATTACTACTATTGCTTACACACTATTGTTCATTTCCTTTTTTCACAGTCCACTTCCATTTATTTTTCACTTTATCTAAGAACTGACCTACATTCTTGAGATTTTTATCTATAATTTTACATATATCAGGACTTCGCTTAATTTTTCTCCAGATGTATTCTTTTCGCCAAATCTCTATTTCCCTGCATTCAAAAAGGATATGTTCCACGTCTTCCTTACCCCCACACAATGGGCACTTGTCTTGCACAAACCCATTCCGCTGCCCTTTTAGCCTCCACACTCCTGCTCTCAGCCATGCTATCCCTTCCTTTCTTCATTAATGGTTTTATCTATATACTGCTCCCTTCCCCAGCCACTTTTTAACTCAACATATTGTAAATATTAAAAGCAGAAGCATTATTAACAGTGAAGTATTCTTCATATTTAAGTTTGAATTTATGAGTCACTATGTTTACACTCAGTCTTCACTTACTTGTTGTTGTATAATTGAAACGTTTTCAAGATCATTCGATCTCATCATCAGCTGTTTGGTGACTAAATGAACCTGCCTCTTCTTCCACTGCCACGGAGCTCCGATCACTCTGCCATCTGGTGTTAGTGGCACTAAGTTTTAATACTTCATTTAATGCCGGGATTTCAAAATTTATAACTTTATCACGGTTTTTGTTTATGAAAATTTTTTCCCAAATATCCAATTCTATGGGTGTACTTAAAGATTTTAACAGTTTAATGTTGTGGCCAATGTTGTGGTTTTCTGTCCAAAAATGGTGTGAAACTGCAGATTTTTCTGTTTGTTTCAACTTAATGTTCCTCTGGTGTTCTTTTTGCCTGGTTAACATGTTTCTCTTAGTTTTTCCTATGTAGCTTTTTTCACAGGTTTCACAATTAATCTGATAAATTCCTGATTTCAAATTGTTGGGAATTGTATTTTTCAGTGGTTTATTTAGCAGGTTCCTCAGACTGAATTTGTTTTGGGGTGCTAGTTTTAAGTTTAGTCTCTTGAAGATTCGTTCAAATTTTCTAAAAGCCCATGGATGGTAGGTGAATTTTCTATATTGCCAATTTGTGTTATTAAGTGGTGTGAGAGTGGTATTTTTTGATCTTATCTTCAGTTTTTCTTTCCTCTTCATCATATTCCTTATGATGGCTGGGTTGAATCCATTTAATACCGCTATGTCTTTTATGTGTTGTTGTTCTTTCAAAAATTCATCCTTACTCAGTGGGACGTTGTATAGCCGGTGAATTGGACTTCTAAAGGCAGCTAGTTGATGTGAAACTGGGTTGTATTCATTTTTCTTTATGTAATTATCTATGTGTGTGGGCTTCCTGTATATTCCAAAATCTACACCATGATGATTTCTGGTTATCTTGAGGTCCAGAAAGGGTAGGGTGTTGTCTCTTTCCACTTCCATAGTAAATTGGATGTGATTATCTTGCAGGTTTAGTAATTTTAGAGAATCTTCTCTAAGTTTTTCCGGAATGATAGCAAAAATATCATCAACATATCTCTGCCAAAATTTATAAATCTGTGGGAAGGCCTTTACTATGTGTGTTTCAAAATAGCTCATGTATAGGTCTGCTAAAATAGGTGAAAGTGGGCTCCCCATTGCTAAACCTTTTGATTGTCTGTAGAATTTTTGGTTAAACATGAAGTAATTATTCCTTATGCATAAATCTGTAAGATTGATAATATCATCTATTTCTCTGGGGTCCGTTGTAGTCTGGGTTAGCCATTTTTTGAGGAATGTAGGTATTTTTTCTACTGGAATATTATACCAATGACCTCTTTTCACTTAACTGGCTGAACAGTTTTTGAATCTCTGTATCTTCAAATCTTTTTCTAACATCCCTCCAGAAACCTTTATAATTTCTATCTCTTTTTCTCCAAATATCCCCTAAGCCATTATTTTCTAAATTGTTTCGTAGAGTGCTTGCCCAGCCCGAGCTTTGCAGACTTGCTTCTTGATATTAGTCTTTTCTATTCTCAGAACTCTCCTAATCTTAAAATCTTATGATCCTCATATATTTTTCTCAAAGCCTTTTCTTTGTTCCTAAGTGCCCATTTCCTATTAATTAAAATTTATCTCCAGTTATTAGTGGCCCTACATTGAAAAATGATACAATGTTTCACCTTACTTCTCCCTGCACATTGAATATATTCCTGGGATGACTAATTGTTGTACCCCCTGTCAAAACCAAGCATTGTCAAATTCAGTTTCAGAGTTTCCATGTCTCTCACATTTGAAGTGATATACTAACTTTTGATGTTTGTAATTATTGTGACTATCTTAAGATTTTAGTAAGGATGCTGCCACTCTTGATTTGGATAATGTTTCAGACGGACTACATGACCACCCTGGAGAAAGATTATGATTACAGAGATGAACATTTTGATTTCATACAACAGTGGATACGCAGGTTTTGTCTTCAATATGGGGCAGCTCTCTTTTATACTTCAGCCAAGGAAGACAAAAATTGTGATCTCCTGTACAAATATCTAACGCATCGTATCTATGGTTTTCCTTTCCGAACACCGGCGCTTGTCGTTGAAAAAGATGCTGTACTTATGTAAGTGATCAACAATAAATGTTTAATTAATCAAATGTATCTTACATAAAAGACATTTAACAGCTCTGTGTCTGCACAAGTAAATCATAGGCTACAAGGGTGGTTTGATAGGTCTGTAACTTTGATGGGAGATTGTGTACAAATCACAAGTTTCTTGTTGGTACCGAAGTCATACATCTTTTCTGCTAATATTGAATAGAAATTAGCTCACATCAATAGCATAGATGGTAGCGAGTCTGCCTCATGTTCAGAGGTCACAAGCCATTTCACAGAATTGTTTAACATATTTCAACACAATCCAAATTAGGTTTTTGCTAATATACTATACACACATTTTCTTGAGCAGTGGTTTTATGATATAGTGCGGGCAGGGAGAAGAAGAGAGAGCTAACATGCTCTTGTTTCTGCAGTGTGGTCAACAAAGAAAAATACATTTCAGCAAAATAGCATTTAAACTAAGCAAAGATATGCACCGCAAGTGTGAGATATGTGGACCAACAGTGAATTGAACTCAATACAATAAGCTATATGTTTATATACTGTCACCCGAATGTCGGAACTCCCTATAGAACCGGCCGGCAGCAGCAGCAGAAGACGGAGGCATTCGGACACGCCCCCTCATTTGTCTTATAGCGGTAACGAGGGGTGGCTGGAAAAACATCACTGTGCCGTCTCTTTCCGCTCCCCCTGAGTTCTCGAACTTACGGGATATTTCATCTAATCCGGAACCTTCTAGATTGGCCAGTTGGTCCCATATAAAAGCAACGCGCCGGGCTGGAGGAAAGTCGGTGTTTGACGAGCAGCGCAGGAGCGCCGTGCTAGTGAACGGACGAGAAGACTGTGTACATGCATCGGAAGGGTGTACGTAACTGTGAGCATGCAGTGGAACTGTAACGGACGAACTGGTGAATCGTAATTGTGTGCATTACGTAATTCTGTGTAATTGGCAAGTGTTCAACTGTAAGTCGGGGGAAATAAAGAACATTTGGAGTTTGTGCAATTGGACTTTTAATTTTGTGAACCCACAAAGTCACAATAGTACTATTTATGAAACATAAAAATCGAAAACAAATATTATGACCGCTATAAATACTCACTCACTTTGTGATTCTTTGATTTCCAATTTCGGTGCATCACTTTCATCGCTGGTGTTCTCAGATGTGTTGATAATTTGATCAATTGCATTTTCTATTAAGCCATTGTTTCTCCAATATTGCATTTCCAGCTCTTGGGCCTTCTTGCAGAATCCTTCCCAATCTGTTGCGGCTATGGAAGAGAATGCCTCTATAGCAAGTTTCCACAGATTTGTGACTGACATCACCAGTAACGTTGCGTCCTCTGAAAACATTCTTTATTTTTGCCTATGCCAGTGTAATTGCATTCAGATCATAGTTATATGGAGGTAGACAAATAATAGTGTGTCCTCTTTCGACAGCCATAGTATCCACAACATGCGTCTTGCTCTTAGATTTGTTGTAAACTGGTTAGCTACTCAAAATTGCTTAAAACTAAATATGGTGCACATGGACTCTGCACACAGAAACAAAGAGCATGCGTGAAAGCTTAGCATATTAGCCACTAGATGTCAGAGTATATAGCATATTTCATGTTTCAAAGTTGTCATCTGCGTTTACGCAGTTAGGTGAAACCTACTGAATGAGGACTTGGAACACGAGCATCCAAGAAAACTTGCGCACATAGTATCACAGTTGATGAAACTTGGATCACTACTATCAACCTGAGACAAAGCAACAATTTGAGCAGTGACTTTCCTTTGGCGAATGTGCTCCACAGAAAGCGAAAGTGATTTTATCGGACAACGCAGCTCCCTCTTGGGATTATCTACGTGTGACATTTATTCACTACTTGTAAAAGGGTAAATGAATACAAGTTCATAATTTGCTGCAATACTGGATATCAGTTTTATGAGGAACTGTTAAACATGAAACAGTTAATACAATTTTGTGCTTCATTGTATCATAGTCCTTAAACAACAGAATAATGAAACAGTTCAAAGTATAAACTTGAAAGAAGCGTAGGGACAGTGAAGCACAAAATTAGTACAAAATTGAATCGAGAATATATTGACACATTGCTTCACTCACACTGTTTATTCACAGGACATGTTTCAAGAGCTCTTGCTCCTATCCTCAGCTGATGCTCGACTAGTGCAAGTTGTAGTGGTTTCTTCTTTCTCCGTATTGTCAATAGATGGCGTGATGTACTTGTCAAAGATGTCCGGTGGTGGAGTTTCAAAATTCATGACTCTATGACGATTTTTGTTAATGAAGATTTTTTCCCATACGGAAAGGTCTATGGGGTGATTAACGTATTTTATTAGAGATGTTTCCAAATTGATGTCATGTCTAGTATTCAAAAAATGAAAAGCCACTGCTGATTTTTCTGTTTCACCATTTTTAATGTTTCTCATATGTTCTTTAGTTCTGATGTTAATATTTCTTTTTGTTTTTCCTGTATAAATTTTAGGGCAAGTTTCACATTTGATCTCATAGATTCCTGGTTTTTCTTTGGTAGTGATTGAATTTTTGGGAGGGCCTTTTAACAAATTTCTGATATTGAACCTATTTTGAGGTGCAAGAGTTATGTTGTGTTTTGAGAAGATTTTTTGGAATTTGTTATAGGCTGATGGGTGGAAGGTGAATTTTTTAAAAAGTTTTTTCTCTTTTTCTCCTGTAGGTTCTAGGGTGGTGGTTTCTTTTATTTTCTTAGCTTTGTTGAGTCTGTTAACAGTTTTGTCTACTATAACAAATTCCAAAAAATCTTCTCAAAAAACAACATAACTCTTGCACCTCAAAATAGGTTCAATATCAGAAATTGATAAATTTTATGTCCACAAAACATTTCTCCGAAATTTGTAAGAAAAATAGTAAAATTTAACAACAGTAGCGAACAATTAGCTGCTGAAAAAGCCGTGTTAAAATCCGAAAAAGCAAATCACTACAGAAAACTAACTAATATAGACCTCTCATTGTACAACCTACATTTGAAACTTGTAAAATTACTAGGAAACACAGCATGGGACCATTTAGAAACCAAATCATTTGAACATATAAATTATAAAGTCAAAGAGAAAGTTTATTGTCAAAAGAAGAAACTAAAACATAATCATAATCATTGGCAACCAAAACATAACAAAATTTCAGCAAAAAACACATCCCTAGACAATGTAATTAATCTCTCAAAGCAAAATTTTAACAATGAAGAAATAGATGTGCTTAAGCAAGGCCTAAAAACATGTATAACATACTCCAGCAACCCGGATGAATTCATTGCAGATATAGAATTAGCAGTAGAAGGCTTGGAAACCATGGACAAAAATATAATTAGGAAAAAATCAGCTCCTATATTGGAAAACTTAATAAATAAAAAGCCAGAAAAACATTTGAAACAAATTCAGATAGTTAAATCTTTAAGGAAAAAGGATGTAATCTTCTCAAGGGCTGATAAAGGGAACAAAATAGTAATCTTAGATACAGCTACATACAAAGAAAAAATGTTAGAATTACTACAACAAAAAGAATTCCAGGAAATAGATTCAAATCCACTCAACCGATGCATAAAAGATGTACAAAAAACCATCATTAATAGTAAAATTTTAACAACTACAGAACAAAAAACTATCAAACCGGACAACCCTACCCTTGCAAGACTATATGGTTTGCCTAAAATACACAAACCCAACATACCCATGAGACCCATTGTAAATAGTATAAACACTCCTACTTACCTTCTGGCAAAATGGCAATCCAAAAAATTTCAGTCCTTTCCACAATTCCATACTCTGAGCATAAAAAACTCTTTAGACCTGGTAGAAAAAATTCAAAACCTTAAACTAAAACCTCATGACACTTTAGTATCCTTTGATGTCCGCTCCCTCTTCCCTAGCATTCCATTAGACAAACTTTTGATTCAACTGAAAAAATGGCTAAATTCTATAAACCTAGATGCCAATGCAATAGAAGAATATTTGGCAATGACTGAAATATGTATACATCAAAATTATTTTGTCTTCAATGGAAAATATTATAAACAAATTTCAGGACTAGCTATGGGAAGCCCGCTATCACCATTTTTGGCCAATCTATACATGAGCTTTTTCGAAACACATATAACTAAAGCCTTCCCTCATATGTTTAAAACATGGTACAGATACGTAGACGACATCTTTGCAATAGTGCCCTACAAACAAATAGATGATGCTTTGAAACTACTCAACCTGCAAGAACCCAGCATACAATTCACAGTGGAAACTGAAGAGGACTGTACTCTACCTTTTTTAGACCTTAAAATAAAAAAAAGCAATGAAAAACTAGAATTTGGCATCCATAGAAAAGCAACACACACAGATAATTACATCAAAGCAAATAGTTTCAACCCAATTCCACACAAACATGCAACCATCAACAGTCTCACACACAGATTAGTAAATCTACCTCTCAGCCAGCAAGAATATCAAAACGAATACCATCAAATCTTAAAAACTGCAATTAAAAATGAATATGGAAAAAACCTTGTAGATAAAAAACTAAAATCATTCAAACTTCAAAAGAGATTAAAACAGATCACAGCTCTCACAGCAATAAAACAAGAAATTAGATTTGCTAAATTTACTTACCACCCCTGGGCCACAAAAAAGTTCCAAAAAATATTCAAGAAATACAATATAACATTGGCACCAAAAAACAATTACAACATTAAAAACCTACTTCACAGTAATAATACTGATAAGATAAAACCAGAGGAAAAGTCAGGCATTTACAAGATTAAGTGTAAAGACTGTGAAAAAATTTACATAGGGAGGACAAAAAGAAACATAGGCACTAGAAAGAAAGAACACTTCAGCACTTAAGATACAAAAATATTGATAAGTCTGCAATAGCAGCTCATTTCTGGTCTGAAAATCATGAAATTGAAGATAGCTCAGAATTACTAAAATACGTACAAAAACATAGTGAACTCGTCATATGGGAGAGGATATACATAGAAAAACATAAAAACCAACTAATGAACTTTGAAATCCCGCCAGAAGAGAATCCCACATTTAAGTTCATCACTAAATCAACAGATGGCAGCAGCAACCCCAGAATTACCCACACCGCTGGATCAAGCTTTAGTTGCATATGAGCCGTCGAAGCAAACGATGATTTGTGAAACAAATCCTCAAAATAGGTACGAAAGTGAAGCAGATGTGTAATAAATACGACTCATCTAAAAATTAATAATTTTTCGCTTCACTGTGGTGTTCCAATACAGTTAAATCTCGATATATTTCTTTCAGTGTTTAAAAGAGTTATTTCAAAGGTTTTAATTCAATTAAAATGCAATTTAGGAAAAGGAGGTCTTAAAAATTATTTCATCTTCCTATAAATCCATCATTGCTTCTTATCCACGACCACATCCTGGAAATTATACTGGTCGCCAATTTAGAAAGTGATTGACATTTCGTATGGAGAGAGAGGCGACGTTGCCGCTTATTGCTGCCACGTGGAGAGCATGATAGGATCACGCGCGCGAATGTGATTCATTTGTGACAGCAATGGGTATTTATTATTATTATTATTATTATTATTATTATTATTATTATTATTATTATTATTATTATTATTATTATTATTATTATTATCATCGTCGTCGTCGTCGTCATCATCATTATTATTATTATTTATAATACTATACACAAAGACAATAGTAAAGTCGTGGATCTACATGCAAACGCTAGAATATGCAAGAACACATTAATGTAAAGACCATCATAACATAAGAGGCATACCTGTGACATTTTGATGCTTATTGAAGTGGGGAAATGCCGCCTACATACTTTTTTCCGGGAGTTTCTAATTTAGACTCCGATGCCTGACTTTCTTCTTTAAAATACTTAAGTTTCCCAGTCTTAACCACAGTGTTCTTACTAATACCTACAGCACGTCAAGTCCTATCAAGCACCCTAGAGAATGGAATAATAGGCTTCCCTTTGAATTTCTCCTCTTCGAAGTATTCTCTCACGGAGCATATTATTCGTATTTCCCGTGTGTGTCCTTTAATTGGAACACCTTTACCAAATATAGTTTTATTTGGTTCCCGAGCACGTTCAGGTTTTCGCTTGTCACTATTTTTAGACATAATTAAACATTCATTAAAACACAATTGCAGATGATCACAACATATGCACAGATACACAAACTCACGCACGTGTAAACCAAGGAAAATTGTCACAAAATGCAAAGAAACTTGCCAGTACAGGATCTCTAACTGTTGTAACCTGATATAAAATAACAGCAACATATACGTGAAGGCATTCTGTTTACGCAGCGTTTGCATAACTGGCTTGCCCGCACACTATGTTAAGCACGTGTTAGAATATTGCCAACGAAGGTTAAGCGTCTAACATTGTCATGGAAACATTTCGGCTCCAATTGGTCCTTCTAATGGTTACTATGACAACTGTTATGACGTACTCATCTCCTCCCGTTTATTTATAGCATTTTTCCATGTGCTTACTAACTGCCAATGACATTCTAGTTTAGCGACCAGTATAGATACTATGCTAACACAAGAGTAGCCACGGTAAATTACAGAATCGAGCTTCGAGAAAATCAACGTGGTGCTCAGAGATAATCCACCATCTATGCACTGGAACTTCTGCTGCAAAGAGAAGACCCATTAGATGAAAAGGACTCTCTTCAGTATAATGCACCAGACTGTGCTTCTGCCATTACCTCTTCAAAATTTTTGGAATCGGGCTGTGAACTGCTACCTCATCCACCATATACTCTAGGTTTGGCTCCAATTGACTTCTTCCTCTTTGCAAATTTGAAAAACTGTTTTTGTGGCAAGAAATTGTTTAATGAAAACATCAATGCAGAAACAATCTTGTATTTTGCAAACTTTCAAAAACCTATTTTTTGAGAGGATTAAAGCAATTGGAGAAACAGTCAAGGTGCATTGAGTTGAAAAATGAACTATGTTAAGTAATAAAATTGATTTTTTTTTTTATGTGGTGAAAAATATGTTACATTGTTTGAAAAATCATGCACTTATCAAACTGCCCTCGTAGATGCTTCCCTTGTTTTTTGGATTAATTCTAATTTTGTAGATATTTATAAACTTAGCTTTTTATAAACCCTTTTGCAAATGTTCTGTAAGTAGTTACATTTTATATAGCTTTGTTATTTATCATATTTTCTGGTTTTGTATGTATTAATGAAGTTATCTTTGCATTTATTTAGACCATCGGGTTGGGACAATATGAAAAAGATCAGCATCCTCTACGAAAACATGCAAAGTATGAAGCCAGACGATTACTATCGTGATGTCATAGTGCAGCCAGTCATCAGGAAGGTAGGTTTGGTTTCTACTTTGTAGAGGCTGGTTTATAGTAACCCTAAAACATAAGCAAAATAGTATACAATATTTGGGTTCACAATATCCTGGAAATTGAAATGAGAATGCCTGTTGATAGTTAAGTGTTTATAACTGACCAGTGATATGTTTTCAGCTGCTTCTAATTCAGCCCATATCAGATTCGATAAACATTTCTCGAATGCAGTTCCATTACTATTTGTGACTCCTGTAGTTGTACCAAGCTTCACTTCTTTGTTACGAGGCGTATCCATAAAATAAGGTCTCCAAGGTGCTGGAGCCGTGAAGAACGCTATTACGCAAGATCCAGCAACACTGGCGTGTAGCTTGGTTTCACCCCTTCAAATCCCCACCATAACAAACCCGTTGCAACCATTAGTTTTGGCTGGACAGCCGTTTGTGATGGAGCTTCCCATCACTTCCGCTGCCAAGTGCGAGTTGCGTGCAGTGATCTGGGTTTTGAGTGCCAAGGGCACTACTCCTACTGAAATTCATCGTCAGTTATACAAAGTCTATGGACCACAGTGTATGGACGTCAAAAATGTGTGAAAGTGGGTCAGAGTTCAAAGATGGACGTACAGACGTTTATGATGAACAGTGTGCTGGTCGGCCTTCGGTTTCAGCCGAAACAATTGCAAAAGTGGAGCAAGAAATGCTTAAAGATCAGTGTGTGACAGTTTGCGAGCTGTGCGAACTTATCCCTGAAGTCAGTAAGACTACAGTTGACAAGATTTTGACCGAAAATTTGCATTATCGCTAGGTGTGTGCGAGGTGGGTCCCCAAAATGCTCACCAGATGGGGCATCCTCACCCATCCCCCCTACAGTTCAGACTTGGCACCTAGTGATTATCATCTGTTTCCTGAGTTGAAGTCATACCTGGGTGGAACACATTTCCAGACCGACGATGATTTGAAAAACGAGGTTGAGTGCTACGTGCGCAACTTGGCGGAAGAGTGCTATGAAAAGGTTATACAAAAACCGCCACAGCGCATGCAAAAGTGCATCGATTGCAATGATGATTATGTTGAAAATTAGCTGTAAGTTCCATCTTTCCATCAATGTATTAAATAAAATTGGAGACCTTATTTTATGGACACGTTTCGTAATTGCATACATTAAATTTATTTGTTATTCTTGTTAATTTCTGCTGAATTTTACTTCTATTTCATGAGGCAATAGCCAACTTTGAGTTGCATATTGTAGCAGCAATTGAGAGATTTGAACCACAATCAATGTGTGGTTGTGATATTTGACAGGAAGTTTTGAAGTAGTTCAAATCAGAGATTCACTTCAGTGGGACACTTACGCATCAGTCAGAAGTATTGTGACGTCAATGTTTGTGGTCTCCCAAGAAATTACATCACCATTGCTGTTTGTTTTAGAAGGAAGAAGTTGAGTTGGGAAACTCAGCCGCAATCACAGAGAATCGGGAGTATGGGAATCACCTCAGTGCTTATTGGCTGACAGGAGGAGAGGTGACATTAGGCCAGGGCAGAACTGTGTTGTACTACCCAAAAGGCATTTCTAGACTATGTTTCTAGTAGGATCCATTTCCAGAAAGATGTACTGCACCCAGCAAGTATATAAAAGCTGATGCAAGACCAAGAAGAGTAAGTGTGAGTAGAGTAGTAGAGTGGGAGCAGTATGGTGCTTCGAGCTAGTGTGGTATGTTCCAAGCTCTGCTGTAAGGAATCGACAGGTCATGGAACAGTATAGAAAGCAGTGTGCATGTGTCACCAAATACGGCTCAGGGTGAGGAATTACCAAGCTGTGGAACCAGCAGCAAAGCAGTTTACGTTTGAATATCAGAATAGTATTCAGAATGTGTGTGTAGTTCCTTGTTAGAGGTCAGAAAGAGTAGTAGCACAAAGGATGCATGCTTCAGAAACTTCATCTTTGGTCTCACTGGTTTCAGGTATGGGATAAGAAGCCATGATGGTGGAAACTTCAGAGAATTTTCAACTAAATGGAGGAGTTTGAATCAAAATTGGAATTCATCATTGACAAGATGATGAAAAAGAGAGAAAGAGAAATCAAATCCTGGTTAGAGAAGTCTCATTTATCATTAAAAGAATATATTGTCGCGAACACATTGTTGTGGCGAGGCGAGGCAAGGCAGCGCAGCCGATGAATTCAAAGGGACGGACAGTACAGTGCGGAGATAAAAGCTTGCCAAAACAGTGGGGGGAAGGAGACAGATTTCTGGAGAATATATAAATATATATAAGCTCGAGGGTATCTACCAGGGCAATCCACACAGAGTGAAGATTGACCTCCCCTCTAATGACCAGGGAGTTACAGAGCTGTCCCAAAAGGGCGCCCAGCGCCTCCATGGGGCTTTTCATAGGGCAAAACCTAGGGGCTAACAAGCCCCCCCATCTGCTCCTGTGGACTCAAGATGGGATGGAAGTGGATACGCCACTTATGCGTGCCAACCCCAAAGGGGAAGGCTGTTGATTAACCTCGGTGGGTCCGCCTGGTGATCTAGCACACCTTCTACTAGCTATGCTGGCTAGTACGTAGGATGGCTTCCCTCAACCCCGTCCGAAGACGTACCCGATCTCCCACAGGTATCGGGAACCACTGCCCCCTCGAGTCCAACCCAATCCAAACAACTCCCATTCAGGGAGGGGCTTGAATGTTTGGGAGATTTCTGGAGAGTTCGTCTTTCTTCTAATGCCATCTTGATTGAAAACATTCCATGAATTTCCGGAATAGTGAGTAAGCTATAAAAGGAAGCTGCCGCCTGCCACGTGGGAACAGTTGTTAATTGGACTCATGTGCGTGAACAGCTGTGTGAACTTTGTTTGTGGTCGATGACCTTGCCAGTTGTATTGTGTATGTGGCATAATTCTGCTACTGTAAGGGTTGACCAAGGTGTGTTTCTACGGAAATAAAGAGTAATTTTTAGTGTTTGTAACCTGGACTTTTAATTTCACGAACCAACAAAGTCACAATATTATTCTCGAAAAAAGGAAAAAATTTGCGAAAATTTGCAAAAGAATTGCTAAAAACAAAAACTCTTGCATCTGCTCATTATTAGCTGTTATAATGCCTAAACTTTCAGTCTCTGGTTATAACCATCTAAGAATATACAGTAGAGGCTGACAACTGCATGCATAGCCATAGTGTTCCTGTATTGGAGTTTATGTATAGTGCGAAAGGATATTGCCACTTTTTGCAATAGCAATGCCAGCAAGGATTTGAGCATCTTGTGTTTTTTTTTTCCTCGTTTTTATAGAGTACTTCATAGCTTATGGAAACAATATTACTTATTTTTTTTAAATTAAAATACTGATGTTCTGTTAAAATTAAACCTTAAGTGAATGTTAAACATTAATGTTTAATACAGTAAAACTTACCTTCAACGGACCTCTGGTTAAGCAGGAATCTGTCTTAAATGGTAATATTTTATACTTCCATGAATTTAGGGTTGAAAAGCAACCTAAATTACCTTTATTAAATGGAAACTGTCTTATGCAGATAATGGAAATCAAAATACACATATTAATGGAAAATTTCCAGTTCCAGAATTAGAGTTGAAATTTTTAGGCACCCAGTGAAAATGTGCATTGTCTGCTTTAAGTACATGATGTTTCAGTCAGGGGCAGTTGGTTCTTCCTTTATGCATTTGAACCGCCGAGTCACGTACTTTTTATTTTGAATAACTTACATGGTTCTCGTAAAAGCTATTTGTAGTTGGTTTATTGACACTCATCACTTTTTTATATTATCGAGGGACTAGTTTCGGAAGTTCATAGTTCCACCACCAGGGAGAGGAGAGTAGACAACAGATGCTAGTTGGAGAGAAATTGAAAGTGGAGGCAAAAGGCTTCCGAAACTAGTCCCTTGGTAATATAAACAGTGACAAGTGTCAATAAACCGACTACAAATAGTTTTTACGATTAATTTTGACATTACTGTTACTAAATTCCTCTGATCACACATTACATGATTCTGTTTTATGTTCTAGCATTTAATTTTCGTTTATAAAAGTTCTCCAATTATATTTTGTAATGGAGCTGTTCTCTTGGCACCCAAGCATTGATAATACAGCTAGCTTACTTCCTGACTAGTGGTTCGTTATTAAAAGACCAAGGTAACCGTAACACATGTGGTGGGTGAGGAGAGGTTGGAGGGACAGAATGCATTGCTGGTTACCATGGCTACAGATTAGATTAATAGAAGCTGTATATTCTGCACCAAATCGTGTTGCCAAGACAATACAGGATTTCTTCCTACTTTTTCTTCTATTTGAAAAGAAATTTGTTGGTAGAAATGGTAATCCGCTTAAAGCAGGCCCGCATGTCATGTGCTACTGTTTATTATCAATTTGCATCCTGAGTAAAAACGTAATTTTTTTATGTGATCAGTGATTATTGTCTGATATGTGAAATGTTGAATTTTTCATATTTAAGGGATTTACAATGAATCCAACACATGACTTGGTGTATTCCATTCTCCAACACCCTTTTCTTTATGGAAAAAGGATGACAAACACGATGTGATAAATGTCGGTAGGCCAACACCAGTGCTATGTTTAGAAAAATTTTGCAATGGAGCATCTTCAAAATACACCAGGACATTTAAGACTCGTTGGTATGAGGAACATAATTATTTCGGATTGAAGGAGCTGGGAAAAAACACTAACAAAATTTCAGACGCTCTTCGGGAAAGTTAACATCTACATATTGTAAAATATAATGAGAACGTTAAGCTTAACAGGCTTTTCATGCAATATCCCATTAGAGAATTAGACAAGAAATGACTTCTCATGGACATAATGAAAGTGAGGACTCTTTATTTAAAGATAATTTTAAGGAACTTTTGGATTCATATACACATTGAAGCCCCATAGAAATTCAAAACCACTATTCCAATATAAAATCCGTTTTTGCAATACTGATTTTGCAAATTTAGGTTAGCCAATTTTCTGAGTCACCTAATCAATTCACCGAGAGCCGCGCCTGGTTTCAGTTGAAACATAATCATGTTGCTGTTACCTGGCCTATCGAGAATGGGGATACGGTAATGATGGTATGAATACAGTAACAGTAATCCTTCACTGCATAACATTACACCTCTAAACTTAAACAAAGGTCGTAGTTTATTTCCTATAGTCTCCATGGCTTCGAAAACAAGAATTGTATTAGATCTTAACACAATAGTGGAAGTGATTTAAGCTAGCAAGCAAAACTCAAGTTTAGAAGTTCTAAAGAAGAAAATGGAAATTCTGAAGCAAGGGGAAAATTCTACTAATGGAGAAATAAAGAGAGAGCTTCAGAAAATTGAAAGCCAGGACATTAATGAAATAGTGTGGGAGTGGTTTGTTAGTGTTACGGCAAAAAATCACCACATATTGGTGCCTATGTTACAGGAATATACTAAAAACATATTAAGAAAGACTGGGCATGACTGAATTCAAGGCGTCTAATGGATGATTGGAGATACATTTTAACAAACTTCTGGTGAATTAAATGACATTAACACTGAAACCATTGCTGATTGGATTGCTAAACTATGTGATAGGGTTTCTAATAGGAATGCTGCTGTTCCGCACTGTATTGGTACAGGACTTCGGCATTGGGATGCTGCAATATCCAGTCCTTGGGGCTGGAGCCGATGTTCTAGGTTGCAGTGTCCTCTCGTTACCCATAGCAGCTATAGTTGTTGCATGAAAACCTCTTAACTCGGGTGTAGCATTGGATGGAAATGGTATGAAAGTAATTTAGTAAATAAATTGAATTGTTTAACTTCTTTTCAGATATTCCAATTTTATCGAGATTTAACTGTATTGGAACACCACAGTGAAGCGAAAAATTATTAAATTTTAGATGAGTCGTATTTCTTACACATCTGCTTCACTTTCGTACCTATTTTGAGGACATGTTTCGCAAATCTTCGTTTGCATCTACGGCTCAAGTGCGATGCAAACGAAGATTTGGGAAACATGTCCTCAAAATAGGTACGAAAGTGAAGCAGATGTGTAAGAAATACGACTCATCTAAAATTTAATAATTCCAATTTTAATTCCTTCAGAAGTGAACATAAACACATAGTAATACAAAATTAATAAATGATTTCAGAAGCATCGCTACTATTTTAAAATAATGCTTTTCTCGTTGATTCTACAAAGATTGTTTTGTTTCCATACTCGACAGCATCTATGTGCAGAAAAGTATTTTACTTCTTTATTCCCCAATGACGATTTTACGCAGAATCACAATTTTCTCTATTACTCAATGGCATCTAACCTAGAATGAACTTAACTCTAGTTTATTTGAGAGTATTGAATGAAGTTACGCTTCTTTACTTCCCGACATCTATGCACAGAATAATATTTTGCTATCGAGATTTAACTGTATTGGAACACCACAGTGAAGCGAAAAATTATTAAATTTTAGATGAGTCGTATTTTTTACACATCTGCTTCACTTTCGTACCTATTTTGAGGACATATTTCGCAAATCATCGTTTGCATCTACGGCTCTTATGCGACTGAAGCTTGATCCAGCGGTGTGGGTAATTCTGGGGTTGCTGCTGCCATCTGTTGATTTAGTGATGAACTTAAATGTGGGATTCTCTTCTGGCGGGATTTCAAAGTTCATTAGTTGGTTTTTATGTTTTTCTATGTATATCCTCTCCCATATGACGAGTTCACTATTTTTTTGTACGTATTTTAGTAATTCTGTGCTATCTTCGTAGATGCAAACGATGATTTGCGAAACATGTCCTCAAAATAGGTACGAAAGTGAAGCAGATGTGTAAAAAATACGACTCATCTAAAATTTAATAATATTTTGCTTCTTTACTGTCTGATCACTATTTTACCTTCAGTTCTTTTTAATCCCATTTCCCTTCTACTTCTATTTTGAATAATTTTCAATGAATTCTTTTCTCAATAAATTTAAAACAAAATTAAAATATTGAGAAAATTTTAGGGGTTCTGAATTAAAACAGCGGTCACAATTATCTTAAATAATCAAAGAATACAAACCTGAAAACAGCAAACGGCAATGAGACAAGATTTTTTTCCATACATTACCAAATAAGTCATTGTGTTTAAAAGGTGAGAAATGTTTGGGAGGAAAATTGTCCAAGGAAAAATTGAATGTTTTCCTATGATTTTTATGTCAGGTGAAATGGAAAAATCCTTTCATTAAATGGAAATCTGTCTTAGCTGAAATTTTTTAGACTCCCACTTGATTCCACTGAAGACAAGTTTTACTGTATACAGTCAGAGTACTGTATTCTAATTTTATAGTTTTGTTGACACTTGCCCATTGGTAGATCTAACCAAGTGTCACAGTAGGTCAGGTGAGACAAATGTAGTATGCCAAGTGTCTTGGTAAATTATGATCTAAATGTATAGAATTAAGCTTTTTCTTGTGACTTACATAATCCCCTCCTATAATGAATCTTTTTTCTGTTTTAACGGCTTTGTATAAAGTATAAAATGTTAAGCATACTTTATAATTATCTTGTGATAGCCTGTGACGAGGGAGTCAGAAATGCAAGCGGAGGATGAGCAGTCATTCTTGACGAGACAATTGCAGCTGTTGCAACAGGGTGCACCAGCATTGCGTCAAGAATCTCCATTAAGGACACCTGCTGGGGTACAGAAAAGTGCAGACAGGCGTGCCACAGGATCACGTGGGGTACAGGGACAACTTGGTTTACCTAAAAAGGTGAGCATTGATACACTGGAAACACAGTATTTGCTGGCAAAGTTATTAAATTCAAGCCCATAGATATTTCATTCAAAGTATAACTAAAGTAACCATAAACCTTCATCATGGAAGATGTTGCAAATGATTACCTTTTTCTTCCACAAATCTCTCACACCTTTTTACAAAATTTGTAGCAACACTCATTAATTCTTAATGATCACATACATAAAATCATGGTTCATCCGTAAAAATAAATTACTGTAAGCCAATAAAACCATCATTAACATTATCTAACAGCCAATTGCAGAAATGAACTATACTCACGTTATCAGATGTTACAATTCTTATACTACAGTTATAGGATTTTCATCTTAAACATTAAGTAATGTTGAAAGCTGAGGTTTGTGAAATTCCCACTTTCTGCCTTACGTTCAAGAGGTCCCGAGTTCGAATCTTGGTCAGGGTGAGCTACCTGGATAAGGTTATTTCCGGGGTTTCGTTATCCTGAAAGAAGAATGTCGGGTAGCTCTAAGCTCTATGGACCCCAGGCTCATTTGAGCATTTCACCCATTCCATTCATCGCCCGATATGACTTAACGTTAGAGGACGTAAATTACACACAAAAAAAAAATCTGTGGACTCTGTTCGAAGCATTTTCTTTGTAAGAACACAGAAATTCAGAAATTTATTTTCGGTTCCTTTCAAGAAAAGATCACAATTCCTATATCTGTTCACAAGATTATGAACTGCATCTCAATGAGGTGCACAAACGGCAGTGTAGCGGAATTTTATGGTGATGATGATGGGATGGGATTATTCTCACCTGCACTTGTCCTTTGTTGCCGCTGTGGTTGTGGGTTGTATTCAGCCCTCCGGGAAGAAAATGATGAAGTCATGGGTTGCTAATTCTTCTTAGACCAATGTGGCACTTAGATGTATTGATGTATATAAAATCTCCGGATTACTTCAGTCGTTACTTGAGAATCCTTTTCTCAGGCTATAACAGTAGTTTCATTTTATATTTAGAAAGGGTTTGAAAAATTTATAAATTTATAAAAAAAGAATAGTGTAAAAATATATGTAATTTTGTAATTGGCCATAGTAACAATTGTATTACGTAATGTGGTGATGTAGTAATAAATCGGCCAATCATTTAAAAGTAATATATGGGTAGCGATAGTAACAGAAAATCAATAATCTGGCTCAGAAAAAAAAAGGACACGGAGAAGAAGTTTTTAAGATGAAAGTTTTTATTTCGAAGAGTGGACGTGTAGGACGTGTAATTAATGGAAACTATTTATTAAGGAAGTAAGGATTTAACTTTAAAGAGAGTCGATTAATGACACTAAATAACACTTACTTTTAAATTTTTCCAGAACATGTTTCTGAGGCTTTGCCTCTATCATCAGCCGGCCCTCGACTGGTTCTCATTGGTGTAGTTGAGAACCAGTCGAGGGCCGGCTGATGATAGAGGCAAAGCCTCAGAAACATGTTCCGGAAAAATTTAAAAGTAAGTGTTGTTTAATGTCATTATTCGACTCTCTTTAAAGTTAAATTATCATAACAACACTGTTTTCAACACTTCCAAGAAAGGAATTGCAAATAAGGATTTATCGATATGCTGGAGGTAACTTGCAATGATTGACGAGGAAAGAAAGCCTGCTTTAAAATCCAGATGATACAATTGGTGACATGAAGAAACTGATAGCCGCACAAACTGACAAGAGATGGGAAAAGATGATGCTGAAAAAGTGGTATACAATATTCAATCATTGCATGAGTAACTGAATAGAAATCCTGTTACATATGGCACCCGAACAGGGACCCGAATAAGATGGAGAGAAATTAGCAATGAATAGAAATCTGGTTACAAAGCGAAAGAATCATTTAGTTAAATAAACTCGAAATTAGTAAGTTTTGTTTAATTTATTAACATCCAGACTTGTAATTTAATTGCAATGCCATTTTTTATACAACTTGTTACATAAGAATGCTATTTCTTCTCTACAATTTTCTTAAAATCAGTTTTAATTATTTTTAATATTTTAGTCCTCTCACTTCCATATTTCACAATCCAAAACACATCTGTTCTCTTCGACGTTACGCAATCAAAAGACGCTTTCTTTCTTAGCTGTTTTACCAGAATTATTGATTTTTCATTCTCCCATTGCCATCACTACCAATCAAACTTAATTTTTGCTGGTCCACGTCACACATTACGTAATCTCATTTTTAAAACTAACAATCATAAAACATTCACATCATATCAGTTACATGTTGCGTCATTTCATGAATTTTAACAATTTCTTTTCTTACTCATTTTAGCATGTCTAAATCGTTTTTTAAATTACATATTTAAACAATTTTACAATTCTCTGGGCCTAAACCAAAACCGCTACAGCAGGGTATCCGTCCCTAAATCGCCCTGTCATTTCTCAAGCTCTGGAATAGATATATGTTAACATAGATGTTTTAACATTAAGTTTTTTTCAATTAATAAGCACCTTTGAAACATGTTTTATCAAATGATCAAGTATTTCTCTTAGCAGTAGTCATAGTAGCAAAGAGAAACTCCTTTGAAATATATTGATGATACATAGTATTTACAAATATAATAATTTGTAACTTAAAACTTCACTTATCTTAGAAGGAATATGTAACTTTTTTTATAAATTGTTTGGGATCGCGATTTCATGGAAATTCTTCCACATCGTCAGCTGGAACAACAAACATAACTGTCGTCATCGCTACAAACACTAGATGTTACTATGTTCTAGTTAGTATTACCAAAATCTGAAAATAAAACAAATTTAAAAAAAGAATTGACTCGTTATTTCAAAATTCATTACACGATGTTTCTTTTTTAAAATAAATATCTTATCCCAGACCATTAAATCTTTCAGACCATTTATTTGTTTTAATAATTTAACTTCTGGATTTATTTCATGGTTAAATGACCAAAAATGATTTGCTACGGCCGATTTATCAGTTTGTTTATACTTAATGTTACGAAAATATTCTTTCATTCTGGTTTCTAAATTAATTTTGTCTTTCCAATATAAACTTTATCACAATCAAAACAAATTGATAAATACAAGATTTCTTATTAGCAATTTTATCTTTTATAGAGAAATGCAATAAATTTTTAATACTATATTTATTTTGAGGAACTAAAAATTAAAAATTTATTGCATTTCTCTATAAAAGATAAAATTGCTAATAATAAAAAATATGGTATTTATCAATTTAAATGTGTCGATTGTGATAATGTTTAAATTGGAAAGACAAAACTAAATTTAGAAACCAGAACGAAAGAACATTTTTGTTCATTTAACCATGAAATAAATCCAGAAGAAGAAATATTAAAACAATTAAATGGTCTGATAGATTTAATAGTTTGGGAAAAGATATTTATTTTAAAAACCAAACATTGCCTAATGAATTTTGAAATACTGACAGTCGATTCTGTTTTTAAATTTGTTTTATTTTCAGATTTTGGTAACACTAACAAGAACATATCAACACTTTGTAACGATTGCGACAGCTGAAGATGTGTGTAAGTAAATATGAAATCGCGATCCTGAAGAATTTGTAAGAATTATCATCATTTCTTATAAGATAAGTGAAGTTTTAAGTTACAAATTATTATATTTGTATATCCTTTGAAATATATTGATGATACACAGTATTTGTTTCATTGCTCTTGTTTACTGATCTTGGATGCATGTTTTCAGATTGATGGCAGCAAAGCAGGAGTTACAGGCAGTGGGGAAGGAGTGCTGGAAAACTTCTTCAACTCATTGCCCTACAAAAAGACTGGAGCTGGTACTACAACACAGAAAATGCCAGGTGATAACTATAAACGTTAATATGACATTACTGTAGCAAAATAGTGTGGTACATTAGTCACCATCAGCATTATCTCTGTGCATGCTACTGCTTTTGCAGGTTCAGAAGTAAAGGAAAAGACACAGTGGCCTGTCACAAAGGAAATACAATGAAATAAAAGAATTCTGTATAGTCCGACATATGCTGTAAGATTTTCCAAGTTACACTGAAGTTGATACAGTTTCTGTTTGGAAGCTGGCTAAAGCTTACATTTAAGATGTGCTGCATCAAAATTACATAATAAGCCGAAGTGTCCAAGCTTGTTTCCTGACACAACTTTTTTTTACCCATTCATAGGTGAAAACTGATCAAGCATCAGCTTTGGTTCACAAACTTCCTCACAACATTCAGTAATAGTTGATATGAATTGTTTAACATATTTAAATTGCATATTTATAGTATATTGGTCCTATTTTTTGTGACAGTTTTTGTTTGATTTATTTTATGAAGCATACATCATTGACTAGGTATCTCTGTATAGCCTATGAAGTGGCGGTGTTTGCTTTACTATTTCTTTATTGCAGTATCAAGAAGATGTTCAAATATTTGTAGAATATAGCAGTACAGTCAGTATAGATGATCAGTACAATGTAACAGTACAGATTTTCGAGGATTCTAAATTTCATGTCATCACAAAATTTTTAAGTTTTGTGCCCGATTTCACCAACAAAATGTTAACATTGACGTTAACATATGTAACGTAACAATTGTCACAGCACTAACACTACTGTTAAATTTCTTGCATTTCACCAATCTGTTTTCTGAAAATGTTAACAAACACGTGTTAACGCCAGGAAACTTGTAAAAATTACAGCTATAGAAGGCTATAGATGAGTCGTATTATTTTCTGAACGTACTGCGATGCACTTTTGTTTTCGTTTTCATCTGCACACAGCTGAAAAATGGTGGCTGAACAAAATCATAAATAAAAGCCGTGAGACAAATTTCTCATTGATGGAAAAAGAATTGTTAATTGAATTGGTGGCTAAGTTTAAGGATATAGTGGAAAATAAGAGGACGGATGCGGTGAATGTAAAAGAGAAGGATGTCACATGGGAAAATATTGGAAACTAATTTAATTCAAATGCATGTTTTTTTTTATTATTATTTATTTGTTTTTTTTTATTTACGTCCTCCAACGTTAAGTCATATCCGACGATGAATGGAATGGGTGAAATTATGCTCAAATGAGCCCAGGGTCCATAAAGCTTAGACTTACCCGACATTCTTCTTTCAGGATAAGGGAAAACCCTGGAAAAACCTTATCCAGGTAAGTCACCCTGACCGAGATTCGAACTCGGGACCTCTTGAGCGTGAGGTAGACATGCTACCACCACGTTACCGAGGCGGGCCAAATGCATGTGTCACTACTACAAGCACGAAAGAACTTTGTCAGTATTACGTAAATTTAAAACAAGGTGCGAAGGTCAAATGACAAGTGACTTGAATGTTTCAAGACGGGAGGTGGACAGTGTATTATCCACATAATTCAGTGAATTATAAAATCGCAAAGTTATTAATACTTGAAGCAAAGGCGAGATTGGCATATTCCTTACGATGCATATTCTAACCTCTCTTGTACTTCTGCAGTAACCTTCATAACAACATGTTTGGACAGTCTATACCTCTGTAGAAAATTTTCTTCTGGTAGCTCCTCAAAATCATTTCTCCTCATAGGCCGTACTCTATTACAAGTGCCATTTAGACAGTCTTAAATATAGCAAATCGACATCAACAGCTGTGTTCATGCCCGCCATCTTGAATATTTACAATTGTTAAGGACTTAACAACAGAAATTTGGCTTGTTAGTTTAACAAGAAATTTAACACGAGTGTTAAGCTAACACTTAATATAAAAATTTTGACGTCACTGTTACTAAATTCCTCCAAACACACATCAAGCTAACACTTGTTTGTGAAATGCAAGTTTTGTTTTAACTTTTGCTAAACTCGTGTTAAGTCTTAGCATCTGTTGGTGAAATTGGGCATTAGGGTTTTAGGGGAAAGTTTAAGGGTTTCAGTTTCAGGAAGTTAGCAAGTAGATTGTTAAGAAAATAAATGAGGGGTCGGCAGACATGAAACTTTCTCGGATCAATGTCTATTAATTAAATAACAAAGTATTTTAACTAGGAGCTTGATGCATTATTTTTGTGATTAGAACTCTCACATAAACCAGAAACTTTTGTTATTTTTAAGCCTCTTAATAACATTTAATAGCTCATTTTCAGACATACCGCCTAAGTAATTTCTGATTAATATTCTATAAATTGTAAGACTTGAAGCTTTCATGGCGAGTGTTGTTAATTAAGGATTCGCAGGTGATGAGCCATGAAGTCTTCATTAATTCTAAAAATTCTTTTATTTGTTGTACACATGCATTTAAGCTCCAACACAATATGGGAGATGAAACTTCTACTCTGCTTAAGACAGGCCATTGTGTACCACTTTTAACATTAGAGCTTTTAAATTATGGATTTTGGTTTGAAAACTCGAGACACATTTGTAATCCACACAGTATAAAGATTATTGTGGTACTTCCAGTGTTTAAGTGAATTCACTTTTTAGTTCACTCTCTTAACTAAATTCTGAGGATTAACATAAAATATATAAATGCATTCCTATTTATAGGAAATTAAAAATATGGCAGAGATGATGCTGAATTTGTTGTAAATTCTTCTTTTATGATTGTCTGGATGAGCTGTGTTAATATAATGTCTCTTCTGTTTTGGTAATAAACCTTGCCAGAACTGTCTTTATATAACCCTATACCTTTTCTGACTCTTCTGTGCTAACTGTACTGTAAATTAGATTAAAATGAGCATGCATGCCTGTGTATATGTATATATGTACAATATGTAAATGTGTTAGATGTCGTACATGCGGTTTGTCACAGAAAATACAAGTTTAATACAGTAAAAAACCATTATTTTAAAAAAAAAGCATTCCAGTTTAGAAAGATATATTAACAAAGCTATATTTTGAGAAAAATGGCTGTTAACATTTGTCAAACACTGAGGAAGGTAAACCTTTTATATCCTTTTGAAAGTAATGAGTCGGTGTTCAAACACAAACATCACTTAAATTATCCTTACTTGGACATGTTTCGGAGAATGGTTTGTCCCCATCGTCAGCAGTTATCCGACAGTTGGAATTGCTGGTGATGGGGACAAACCATTCTCCGAAACATGTCCAAGTAAGGATAATTTAAGTGATGTTTGTGTTTGAATACCGACTTATTACTTTCAAACGTTAAATACATCACTGTTTCTAACATTTTACTTCAAATAATACTTTTATATCCTATTAATTTATTATACATGCTTACATTTACAAATATTAATTAACTCTGGTAATAATAAACTTAAGTACTTGTGTAATATAGATTCAAATCAAAATATTGTGACTCTGTGGGTTCGTGAAATTAAAAATCCAGGTTACAAACACCAAAAATGGCACTTTATTCCCATAGAAACACACTTTGTACACAGCAGTCCAGAGATACGTCACATACACAATATAACTTGCAAGGTCAACAACACACAACAGAGCTGTTCACGCTCGCGAGTTCAATTACCGACTCACTCACTTTGGCGGGTAGGCTCCCTTTTTTATAGATTACTCACATTCCAGAATAATAATAATAATAATAATAATAATAATAATAATAATAATAATAATAATAATAATAATAATAATAATAATAACAATAACCCATGGTGCGACAGCCCTTAAAGGTCCAAGGCCTACCATCCTGACTGCCGGCCTCAGGCCCACTTACGCACGGCAGAGGTGGACGATCATCCAACCGATACGAGGAGGAGATGTGGTCAGCATCTCAGCATCGCCCAGCCGGAGTGTTGGTTTTCGTGACCAGGGCCATAAGCTACTCACTTTCCTCACGATGCTGAGTGGGCACCAGTCCTATACCCGTCACATTCCAGAATGTTCTCCAATAATCAAGATGGCTAGAACAAAGAACTAGAACTCTCGAGAAATCCATCTCCTTTCCCCCTGCCATTTCGGCGAGCTTTCATCTCCACACTGCCTGCCCATCCCTTTGAATGCCTCGCTGAGCCGCCTCAATCAACAATGGGCTCGCGACAATATTTTATGCTCCATATTTATTTAAATGTTAGTGTGAGTGAGAGTGAACTTTGAGAAATAGCTGGCAAATTCTATGCTGTCTTTGTCATTTCTGTAAGCTCTGCATTGGATGAACACTCGGAACATATGAATCAATAATTTTCACATGGTATTGTTTTGTTTGTCATCTACTCTATCATTAGTAGATTAGACTGCTCGACTCTCACCTAGATGACCCGGATTCGGTCCCAGGCGACTGCAAAGTGAGATTTGTGGTGGACAACACAGCACTAGGACAGATTTTCTCCGGGACCTCTGGTTTTCCCCACCATCTTATACCACTGCTGCTCCATCTTCATCTCATATACCATCAATGTCACTGCCTGCAGTGCCGCATGTAGTAAAAGCAGGCATTAAACACTACACTGTATAAGACAGTTAAAAATAAAAGCATCCACCACAAATGGTGTCAGTTGTTGACGTATTCGGGAATAAGCCTCACTTCACTTTTCGCTACTACATGGCAAAGCGAGAAGACGTATCGGAAAACATTCGCAACACAGAGATGCCTACCTCAGCTTATCGCACATATATGGTGAGTCCAGTGATTTTTAGTTTACGTCCTACAACGTTAAGTCATATCGGACGATGAATGGAATGGGTGAAATGATGTTCAAATGAGGCTTAGAGTTACCCAACATTCGTCTTTCATGATAAGGGAAAACCCTGGAAAAAACCTTATTCAGATAACTCACCCTGACCGAGATTCAAACTCAGGACCTTTTGAACATGAGGCAGACATGCTACCACCACGCTACCAAGGCGGGCGTCCAGTGTATGTATAGTCTGTTCAGATGTAATCATGTCTTCTGGACAGCAATCATCAACTTACTAATATTTCACTCTTCTTATCGACCAGATAAGACCTGATAAGAGACGATCACAGCGCTGGTCAACTGAAGGTCAATACGCTTCAACACTCTGTCGAGTAATACTACTTTATTATAACAGCAATGGGCCTGCACCGTGGCGTAGTGGGTTAGAGCATTGTGCTTTGTTTCTCTCCTAGGGAATACACCCTGAATTGATCCAGATTTTAAGTCCCAAATATAGGATCAGTGAACATTCAGCATTGTGAGGAAATTGAGGAGCTATGCTAGGAGCGAACCCTGGTCTAGAAAACCAGCTTTCTGGCTGGAAGTGCTGTGATGCTGACTACATCTCCATGTGTTGGTTGGATGATCGCCCACTTCTGCCTTGTGTGTATGAACGTGAGGTTGGCAGTCAATCGTTTGCAGGCTGTTGAGTAATTGTATATCATTATATTTTATAACATCAATATATCAAAGCATATATATTTTTCTTCCAAATTTTAATGATATAAAAGTAAAGTACTTCTAAAGCAGAGCGAAAACTGTTCTGTATGAAAAGTAGAAAATAGATCCAGCTTTTGCTTGGATATGCTGTCACACTTGTACATAAACTTGTATTAAAAATACTATTAAACTGATTCTTATAATTTTGAATATTCTGTTTATTTCTGTGACAAACTGTATTTTGATGTTTAAATATTAAGTTTTGCAAACCTTTTTGAGTTTTTATATGTATATAAATGGGTACAATTGCTGATCTCTTCCTAACCTATAGCCATTGAATACCCAATTTTGGTGTTTACCTGACTGTAAGCCATATTTATCTTTTGTATAGCACATTGTTGTTCAGAATCAAAGTATCAGTTATGTATTACAGTACTGTATATTAACCTTCATTCTTTGAAACAAACCCTATCAGAAATACAGCTTAAAATATAACAAAAACCCTTATAGCAAGATGTGTCAGCTTTTTGATTCCAGTTCAGCAAATGCTTCACAAATCGTTTGCATCATCAGCTCTATCCATTTCTTGTTTACAGTCGATTGATTTGATATCTTTAAAATACTGTCACAATCACATCTGGTTATAATTTAATTACCTGTTTTGAAGTTGCTAATCAGTTTATAAGCATTATTTGATTTTCTCTAACATCAGAACAGAGAATCTTGTTGAGAGGAAGCAAATTATAGCTACCGATACCAAGAGCTGAGAGTGTGTTGTTTGTGCGAAACAGAGAAAAAAATGTTAGCAGGAAATCACCATGTAGAATGCACAGGAAAATTATATATCAAGTGTCTTGGTATGTAGATTGCTTTAGAATACCTTTAGAGCTATCTATTGCTTATAATTTGAACTCTGTGTATTTATGTGCAACAGTGCAAGTGTGCGAGTTGAGCTCGTCATACAATTTAAATGCCACAAAACCTCATGCGAGTGCAGCCTGTCATATGATGTGAGTGGGTTAATAATGGTAACAATATTATTAAATTTTAGATGAGTCGTATTTTTTACACATCTGCCTCACTTTCGTACCTATTTTGAGGACATGTTTCGCAAATCATCGTTTGCATCTACGGCTCTTATGTGACTGAAGCTAGATAAGAGTCGCATAAGAGCCGTAGATGCAAACGATGATTTGCGAAACATGTCCTCAAAATAGGTACGAAAGTGAAGCAGATGTGTAAAAAATACGACTCATCTAAAATTTAATAATTTTTCGCTTCACTGTGGTGTTCCAATACAGTTAAATCTCGATATAATGGTAACAATGTTCTTAACCAGAAGTTGCAGAATAGGCCCAAATTATTTGCAATATTAGTGCCATCACTTGAAGTAAAATATATTGAGAAAATCAAGTGATGGTATTTTAAAACTCATTAACTTTCACACAATATACAAATATTTTAATATTTATTTTTAAATTTCTAAGAATATTTGGTTTGAGGCCAACATAAATATATACACAGACACACACATGCACACACTTGCAGTTCATAATCCTACAATTTGTCTTAACAACAGGATGTGGAACATGTCAAAATGTTTATACAATATTTACAATATAATTTGCAGGATTAATATAATGTACAAAGATGAAACTATTAATTGCATACATTAGCTGTTAAATTCACTAACAGTATAAATTGAATGCTCACAAAGATATTCCTTTAGGTTAATTTTGAATGCTTTATCATTAGATCCTCAACTCATTTGGTAATATATTAAATATTTTTATACATTGGTAATGCACTCCTTTTTGAACACATGTGAGGTTAGTTGATGGTATATGGAGTACAAATTTGGATCTTGTATTTATATTGTGGATGTCAGAATTAGTAATAAAGTAATTTTAATTTTTTATGTAGTAGGTCATCAATGTGTACATGTATTCTCGGGTAAGGGTTAATATTTTTTTGAAAATGCTTCTACATGATGATCTTGCATGAGAACGTGATATAATTCTGAGGGCCTTCTTCTATAAGTTGAAAATTCTTTTTGAATCTGTAAGATATAATACAGAGGGCCTTCTTTTGTAAGTTGAAAATTCTCTTTGAATCTGTAGAACCTCTCCAAAAAAATTATACCATATTTCATTACCGAGTGAAAGTATGCAAAATAGGCCAGTCACTGAAGGAGGAAGTTATAATGCATAACACGCAGATCTCAGTTTAGGGATAGTTTCATCGATGTGGGTTTTCAAATTTAAGTGCTTGTCGATTCGTAAACCTGAGAATTTATAAGTATTTGAATCTTGAACAGAATTTCCCTTTATGTCAACTCTAACTTTAGAGGAGCAGGCACTAATACAACATGAAAAAATGTTGCGGTTAAAGACAACAAAATGGGAGAAAAAATTACTATAACCAATCAAGATGAAAACACAAACAAGTTTCCTACACAAAGTTATGGAATTCAAAACAGATCTGAATCTTCCTAATTCTAAAAAAAAACATTTTAATCAAAGAAAACCCACTGACTTTTGAACCAATTAATATTCAATTAGATTTAGAACAAATAGTTACAAAATCTGAAACTTCCAAACCTGTACTAAAAGCACTAGCATTAGAAACTATGAACAATAGATACCCACCTGAAGAATGGTTACATATCTACACAAATGGATCTAACTTGGACAACAACTCAGGAGCAGGAATTAAGTGTGCACTGTTCTCATTCTATCAACCAGCAGGATACTACACAACAAATTTTGATGCAGAAGTAACGGCTATTCATATTTCACTCCAGCACCTTCTATACAGAATAGATAAATTCAAAAATGCTGTCATACTTTCTGATTCTAAAGCAGCATTATGTGCAATAAGTTCATATAAAATGAGGTCAATCCAAATTAAAGAATGTCACAAAATGATCCAGCAACTTCAAAAACTACAGAAAAGAATTATATTACAGTGGATACCTGCACATTGTGGAATTGCTAAAAATGAATAAGCTGATTTTCTTGCCAAAAAAGGTGCAAATTTAATTCAGAACAAAAGTAAAAACTTACCCTTTACATCCATAAAAAGATTAATCAAAAACAAATATAAAAACAAACAAAACCAATCAATATCTAACAAAGCCAAAGATAAAATGTAACATTTTAATTAAAAATCCAGAAATCCCACGTAAAGCTGCAGTAGCAAATTTTAGATTACTTACGGAACATGATTATTTGGCCAAACACTTACACAGAATAGGAATTTATACAAGTCCAAATTGTCCTCTGTGCAACAAAGAAGAGGAAATGACTGAAGAACATCTTTTAACCTGTGAAGCCCTACCTGACGGATTCACTACACAGAAATATTGGAGAGCAAGAGAGCTAATGGCTTCATTGCCAAAGCCTAGCATTTGAAAACAACTCTTTATATCAACTGCAAATTTATGATGTCCGGCATTGACTGTGGTGAATTTTAAAATATTTGTCGTATCAACATTTACGTTTCATACCATTTGCATTGAACCAAGACTGCATTAATGTTATTTGATATGAGGTGTCTTTAAGTCTATCTAAGCTTTTATGCAAGATTAATAGTGTGGTATCAACAGCAAATAGGAATACTTGTGCGAACCAGTTTAAGCTTGGTGTTAGATCATTTATAAAAACTAAGAAGAGTAATGATCCTAAAATAAAACCTTGAGGAACTCCTTGCTTTATAGCTTTACTTCTTGAATAACTGGGTGTATTTGAATTAGGTGTTGATATTTTCACTTTTTGCATTCTGTTTGTTAAATATGAATGAAGCCATTTTAATCGAGTTCCTTGAATGCCACAATATTCTGATTTTTCTAGCAGAATTTGGTGGCCTACACAATCAAAGGCCTCGGATGAGTAGCAGAATATCCCACTTATACTTTTTCTTTCATTTAATGATTCTAATAACCTATTAGTGAATTTTTAGATAGCGTTATCAATTGATATTTCCTTTCTACATCTGAACTGTTCTGGGACTAGAATATTATTCAATTCTAGGTACTGGTATAGCCTGTTTGTTCAAAGATCTTTGAAAATGTGGGTAACAGGGATATTAAATTACATTTAAAGGGAGTCGATTAATGACACTAAACAACACTTTTAAATTTTCCCAGAACATGTTTCGGAGACTTTGCTTCCACCGTCAACCGGATATCGACTGGTTCTCAATGAGACCTATAGTTAGCAGTGTAAATTCACCAACATACAAACTTGCAAAGTGGCTAATAAACAAATTCAACTCTTTTCCAAAATTTGATAGCCTAAGCATCAAAAACACCTATGAACTTATAGAACACATTAAGGATACTGAACTAAAAGAAGAGGACATATTAGTCTCGTTTGTTAAATCGCTGTTTCCCAGCATACCAGTAAAACAACTCCCACCGTTGATAGAAAAATGGCTCAAATCACTTGGAATGTCATCACCTGAAATTTCAGATTACATCGCACTAATCAAATTATGCATAGAACAAAATTTCTTCCAGTTTCAAACAAAATATTTCCACCAAACTTCAGGTTTAGCAATTGGCAACCCCCTATCACCCTTCATGGCCGATCTGTACATGAGTGCATTAGAAATAAGGATCACCATAGTTTTCCCTTGGATGTTCAAACTCTGGCAACGATATGTAGACATCTTTGCAATAGTATCAAAAAAACACGTCAGTGATGCACTAAAACTTTTAAATATCTAAGAAAAAAGCCTCAAGTTCACTGTAGAAATAGAAAAAGACCAGTATTTACCATTTTTGGATCTAAAAATAAACAGAATAAACTTTGGCATTTACAGAAAACACAGACAGACAACTACATAAAATTACATAGAAAATGAAGCTAGTTACAGTGGAGCAATAAATATTATACAAATAAAAATATTTGTTAATTACTATCCACTTATCTTAAGAAGTTGATGTTAATACTTCTTTCTTCTTTTTAAAATCAATTTCAAAGGCATATTGCATTCATCCTCAGTTAAACAAACTCTGTTGTTAAGGAAATATCGGTTACCATGTTTTCTTCTCTTTTGCTATGTCACGTTCCCAGCACCACCAACATCCGAAGACGAAACAAACCTAAAAACAGAATCAATTGCCGGTATGTCAAAATTCATTACGCGATATTTATTTATTTTAAAAAACAACACTGTTTTCAACACTTCCAAGAAAGGAACAGGGATATTGGTTAATATCCATTTTGGTCTTTTCTCCTTTTCTATATTCAACACAGATAAGGCTCGCAACACTTATCACAAGCACAAATAAATAGTGCTCCTACTGTAAAAATAGAAGTCACACAGTTTAAAATAGACTGAGTTAATGCTCATTTCATTTTCAGAGTAGTGGTGTGTTATTTTGTTAAAATGAACAGCATCATTAAGTTGTATGTCAAACCTAGCTGAAATATTAATATTACATTAAATTATTATACACATATCTTTTCTCTAGTGTTTGTAATCTGAATGCGTGAACATGTCATAGAAGCTGGGACAAGTGATTTTTCGATTAACAAACATGAAGTGATTCATTCTCAGGGCAGAAAAATTATATTTCATGTGAACAAGTTTTTACAAAAGCTCTCCAATCCAGAATATAGGGCAACTGTAGATTTTTCAAAAACCCAGCAATTAACTGTGAAATTTTGTGAAGTAGGTAGTGTACACACAGCGTCATGAATTTGTAGCAAAGCAGCTTTATCCTTAGAAAAAGGGAGTGTGCCTGTATATCAATCTCCGGGAAGGACATATGAAGTTGGAAAGCGAGCTACTGGATTGGAAACCGTGCTTGCTGTTCCACTGCTGTGATGTGTGTCAAGATAAGATTTCAATTATTAATTTATAGATGAGTCGTATTTATTACACATCTGCTTCACTTTCGTACCTATTTTGAGGACATGTTTCGCAAATCATGTAAATAAATACGACTCATCTATAAATTAATAATTATTTTGCTTCACTGTGGTGTTCCAATACAGTTAAATCTCGATATATTGAAGTGACGTCAAGTCAAGCGGAACACGCGAAAGTTAGATCCAGCCAATTTTAAAAACCAGACAGCATGGAGGTAAGAAAGTTCATATTTGAAAATTTCAACGAACATTTCGGCAACAAGAAAGAAATAAAACAATTATTAATTTTTAGATGAGTCGTATTTATTACACATCTGCTTCACTTTCGTACCTATTTTGAGGACATGTTTCGCAAATCATCGTTTGCATCTACGGCTCTTATGTGACTAAAGCTTGATCCAGCAGTGTGGGTAATTCTGGGGTTGCTGCTGCCATCTGTTGATTTAGTGATGAACTTAAATGTGGGATTCTCTTCTGGCGGGATTTCAAAGTTCATTAGTTGGTTTTTATGTGTTTCTATGTATATCCTCTCCCATATGACGAGTTCACTATGTTTTTGTATGTATTTTAGTAATTCGGTGCTATCTTAAATTTCATGATTTTCAGACCAGAAATGAGCTGCTATTGCGGACTTATCAATATTTTTGTATCTTAAGTGCCTGAAGTGTTCTTTCTTTCTAGTGCCTATGTTTCTTTTTGTCCTCCCTATGTAAATTTTTTCAGTCTTTTATTTGAAACTAAAGACAAAAAGAAGGTTAATATCAGCGGACATAAAATTTATCAACAATTGCCTAAAACAAAACGTTTCTCCAAAATTCGTAAGAAAAGTAGTAAAATTTAACCACAACAGTAGAGAACAATTAGCTGCTGAAAAAGCCGTGTTAAAATCCAAAAAAAGCCAATCACTACAGAAAACTAACTAATATAGACCTCTCATTGTACAACCTACATTTGAAACTTGTAAAATTACTAGGAAACAGCATGGGACCATTTAGAGACTAAATCATTTAAACATATAAATTATAAAGTCAAAGAGAAAGTTTATCGTCAAAAGAAGAAACTAAAGCATAACCATAATCATTGGCAACCAAAACATAAAAAAAATTTCAGCAAAGAACACATCCCTAGACAATGTAATTAATCTCTCAAAGCAAAATTTAACACTGAAGAAATAGATATGCTTAACCAAGGCCTGAAAATGTGTATAACATACTCCAGCAACCCGGATGAATTCATTGCAGATATAGAATTAGCAGTAGAAGGCTTGGAAACCATGGATTGTAATCTTCTCAAGGGCTGATAAAGGGAACAAAATAGTAATTTTAGACACAGCTACATACAAGGAAAAAATGTTAGAGTTACTATAACAAAAAGAATTCCAAGAAATGTATTCTAATCCACTCAACCAATGCATAAAACATGTACAAAAAACCATCATTAATAGTCGCATAAGAGCCGAAGATGCAAACGATGATTTGCGAAACATGTCCTCAAAATAGGTACGAAAGTGAAGCAGATGTGTAATAAATACGACTCATCTATAAATTAATAATTATTTCACTTCACTGTGGTGTTCCAATACAATTAAATCTCGATATAAGATTTCAATGTTTTAGGAATATTTAATGTGTTGTTTAATTATGGGAAAAACAGGCAGAACCTTTGCTGGCATATAAAATGTGTCCTTACGTACAGAACCTCTGCTGGTACACACACTATGCTTTTTTTGTGTGTGTAATTTGTGTTCTCCCAACATTAAGTTATATCGGACGATGAATGGAATGGGTGAAATGATGCTCAAATGAGCCCAGCGTCCATAGAGCTTAGAGTTACCTGACATTCGTCTTTCAGGATACGGGAAAACCCTGGAAAAAACCTTATCCAGGTAACTCACCCTGACCAAGATTCAAACTCGGGACCTCTTGAACGTGAGGCAGACATGTTACCATCTATGCTACCGAGGCGGGCACACTATGCTTGGCAACAGCTCTCCACTAGAGCATTGGCCAGCTTTCACATGCCTTTAACTTTTGTGCGTGGTATAAATGTATTGTGTTGATTATTGAATATCCGTTCTTGGCCCATGCAGAGTTTAGATGGCCATTGCTGAAGCGATTAAACAAGCCAATATACTATATGCGCACGTTTTCTTGAGCGCTAGTTCTGTAATGTGGTGCAGGCAGGGGGAAGAAGCAAGAGCTAATGCTCTTTTGTTTCTGCAATACTGTCAACCTAGAAAAATACAATTCAGCAAAATCTGAAGATAAGCAAAGATAAAAGATACATGCTGCAAGTGTGACATGTTGACGAACAGTAAATTGAACTCATCCGATTGGCTATATGTGTATATACTTACTATTTTGAGACACATAACAATAGAAAACAAATATTATGACAGCGATAAATACTCACTCATTTGCTTGGTGAATTTTTGATTCCGATTCCAGTCCAGTGCATCACTTTCGTCGCTAGTATCCTCTGATGTGTTGATGATAATTTCATCAGTTTCATTTTCTATTAGAGCATCGTTTCTCCAATATTTCATTTCCAGCTCTTGGACCTTGTAATAAGTTTTCTCGGTGAGGCGACTTACCTTCCTCAGGATGGAGAACCAATGATCTCTCCAGCTTCCTTGTCGCTGCGATGATGTAGACTTGACTATCCGCCGGCAATTCCGATGATGAGCGATGAACTCTGTAATCTCAGGCAGTGGTACCACGCCAGCAACGAAATGGTGGATGGTGGCAACAAAATTGATTTAAAATACTGCTTCAATTTTTGAGAATTTATTTTCTCACTGAATTATTACACAGCCGATGTTTTAAAACATGATTTACAAACCTCTTTCCTGATTTTAAAGGCGTAGTGAACGTAACAGCATGCCGCTAATCATTTACGTATCTTTTGCGACGCCTACTCGACGAGTCTTTTTACTGATCGCTAATCCGTAGATAAAATTACTTCTGTAACTTGTCGGAACCTAGCAGTCCTCTTGCAATATAATAGTGCGTCTGTGTCCGAGACGATATCTATAACACGTTTGACTACATCAAAAGAATCAGAAGGAATGAGAGCTTTCACAAGTGAAGATGAAATCAAATTAAAATTTTTACTGAACTCGAATTGGTTCATTCTACAATGTCTTGTTGCTAAGGGACCAAAACTTGAATTTGATTGGCTTGACGTCAAAGGTTGAATTTCTGGAAAGTTCCATAATTTGGAATGATAATAAACCTAGGCATTCTGTTTTGTCACAAACAAAGCCATCTTGGTTTAACCTTTTCATTAATTTCAAAGGGCTATTTTTGCATTACATCTCCATATATGGAAATTTTAACGAATTTCTTGGATTATCTGAAAAATCAGCTTCAACCTTCTTGCAGTATCCTTCCCAATCAATCGCGGTTACATAAGAGCAAGTTTCCGCAGAAATGTGGCCAACATATCACTAGTAATGATATTGCACTCAGATCACAGTTATACAAAGGCAGACGAATAATAGTGTATCCCCTTTCAAGAGCCATAACATTTACCTCCAGCATGTATGTATATTTTGGAATTAGTGATCCATGTAAAACAAAATAAACTACAAATACAAAATTACAAAAATGCAGATAATCACAAATACAATACATGTCAGAAAGATGACTTTCACATTCAAAGCTGTAGAACAGAAATCTTCAGGTCTAGTGCTGTCAATAAAGGTATAAGATTATACAACAGACTACCAGAAAATATTAAACAAATGCAGAGCCTTATACATTTTAAAAAAGGAGTAAAACTCTTTTTACTGCAGCATTCATTTTATTCTGTAAATGAGTTTTTAAATGTTAATTAGTTTTAAGTGATTGTAAGTAATGACAATAGCCATTAATGTAATTTTTATACTATTATGCGTCTGATATCAGTGTATGATCAAAAGGACAAAATAAATTGAATTGAATTCACAACATATGTTTGTTGTAAACTAATTAGCTAATTAGCCTCAAAATTGCTCAAAACGAAATATGACACACATGTGCATATTAGCATATTAGCCACCAGATGTCAGAGTGTATAGTGCATTTCATGTTTCAAAGTTGTCATCTGTGTTTATGGAGTTAGACGAAACCTACCAAATGAGGACTTGGAGCCCGAGCGCTCAAGTTATTGTGGGCATATATTAGACTTAGCAACCAAACCTTTTGTTTGAAACAAAATGAAATTGCTTTTGCCACTAAATAATTTATATTGTACAATAATGATTTTTTTTTTTAAATTGTCTTTTTAAGCTATTGAATTGGACATATCCAAGCACCTTTTAAAGAATGGGTTAATTTTATTTGCATCACTCCATACTTATGAATAACCCAGTAAATAAGTAATTTATTAATATAATTTTGAGTCGAACTAATACTCAATACTCCATTTATTGCTAGTATTTACCTAGAACGCATTTCATTAGGATCTTCCTAACATTATTAGCTGTTGTCAACTAATGGGCGTTGTTTTGGTGAACTCATTGGAGGCGACAGGTGCGTCTCTGTCGGTATCTTGATGAACTTGAAGTTTGGGTTTTCATCAAAGGTAGTGTTGAAATTAAACAATTTTCTTTCATATTTCTTTATGACGACTTTTTCCCACGTGGTTAATGCAGCTGGACCTTGGACACTTTTTAATAAGTGGATTTCTCGTTCTATATCATGATTCTCCTTCCAAAAATGGTATGCTACCGCCGATTTATCTATTTCTTTGCTCCTGATGTTCCTAAAATGCTCTTTAAGCCTAATGTTATAGTTCCTTTTTGTTTTTCCAATGTAAAAGTTTAGGAACCTCAGGAACAAAGAACTAGATAAATCAGCGGTAGCGTAGCATTTTTGGAAAGAGAATCATGATATAGAACGAGAAATCCACTTATTAAAAAGTGTCCAAGGTCCAGCTGCATTAACCATGGGGGAAAAAATCTTCATAAAGAAATATGAAAGAAAATTGTTTAATTTCGACACTACCTTTGAAGAAAACCCAAACTTCAAGTTCATCAAGATACCGACAGAGATGCACCTATTGCCTCCAATGAGTTCACCAAACCAACGTCCATTAGTCGACAACAACTGACGTGAACAAAAGTACGTGAAAAGTGTTGTGCGTCGTCATGTGTGTAGTTTTTCTTTAGAAATGAACTCCCTAACATAAGTAACATTTCGTCTGCTGTAAATGAGGATGCAGATTTACCAAATTTCAGCAGATTGCTTATACAGCTGGGATTTGTGAATGAAAAAAGAGGCAAGAAAAATGTGCTAAAAGACAGAGGCGATATTGCTGTGTGGCAAAGATGCTATTTAAGGACAACCACACTGCACCGAGATACAAATCGCAAAATATACATGAAGAACACACGAAAAGTAAAGTATGGTGTGACACGACTTTTAAGACTGAAAGACAAGCATTTTTGAAAGGTATGTGTGCTGGTTTAAAAAATCCCAGTGGAAAAGGCCAAAGGCCTTTCATTATAAACTCTTTCAGTTTCATTGCTCAGTCATTCTGTTTCAATTTGCTCAGTTCATTATAAACTTGTATTTTTGCATGCCTTCATATCCTTATTTGTATGATTTTATTTATCTTCCCGGCAATTATTATGACATTTACTGCAGGTTTAAATGTGACGGGAAGGCACCGCCTATGGCCTATGGCGCGAAAGCATTAGCCAATTAGGGCGAGGGGGAGGATTGTTGAATGCGGAGTGATAAATTTCAGCGGGGCAAGGTTATATGAAACAGAGATTAAATTCAGTCAAGCATTTTCCGACTTCGTCAGCCTTAATAAGTTTAGGAACATGTCTATCTTGTAACCATGTTCTGTACGTGATTTAATTATTTCATAATCATTATTTTTATGAATATCTCTGTTGGGTTACAGCCTGGTAGTATTGACACTTAAAATGTATTTTAGTGTTGTATATTTTTGTATAATTTGAAATAAATTTCCTAGGTCTGCCAAAGTTCAATATTTTTGCTACATAATTTTGCAGTTTTTGGATCTTGTTTGTTTCTTGGCAGTGACTCTTATTTTAAATTCTGTTACTTAACAGAATGTAGAATGTGACAAACTTTGTAAAATGTGAAATTGGTATCCTCCCTCACTAGAGTGATATCTTTAAAAAAAATACTATCTGTATTAACAGTTTACCTTACACTGCATTCTCTTTCTTGTTAACAGAGTTAACTGTTTTACATGCAGTGTCTGAAATCAGGTTATGAGGGTTCTTTTAAGTTTTTTTCTGTCCTTAGATATGGAACAGAAGGTTTTGTATTGTGTTACATTTTTTAACTGTTTTAAGCTGGTTTTTAAACCAGTTCTTTTTTAATAAAATTTGGTTATTCTAAAATTATAAGTGTTGAGTGCAATTGCTTTGACATTTTAAATGTTAAATTATGCTTTGCAGAGAAGAATGTATTAGCATAACCGCATACCAAAAAAAGGATTTATATTTCCTCTTAAAATACATTTTTTGCTTCACCAAAGAAGTTTCCAAAGTCAAGAAAGCTACTGTATTTTAGAATATATAGGTTCAACTCTGTATTGCAAATAGTCATTACACTAGACATGTCACTCAGTAAATTATGCTGAGTTGCAGTACATTTTGGAATTGAATGAAAGAATAGTTTTTATATGAAACATGAAGAGTTTGTATTCAGACAGTTTTGTACAATTTTGCCATTATGCCATCAAAATTATAAACCATATTTTCTGCAATACGGGTTAGACCCTATTACGGGTCTAACTAATGTTAAAATTGGCAGAACATTAAATATTTTGTCATTATGAGCCTACATGATTAAATTTAATAATAAAAAAATCATATACAACATGTAGGAATTGAAGGTTTCATGGCGAACATTACTATACTGGTCGCCAAACTAGAATGTGATTGACAGTAACCACATGGAAGAATGCTCTAAATAAATGGGAGGGGATGAGTATGTCATAACGGTTGTCATGGTAATGATTAGAGGGACCAATTAGAGTCGAGATGTTTCCATGACAACGCTAGACGCTAAACCTTGGTTGCCGATATTTTAATACGTGCTTAGCATGACTGGTGTACAAGTGAGTTGCACAAACACTGCAGTAAATACAATACCTAGGTTTTTATTTTTCTTCTGATAATGCTGCATAAACAGAATGCCTTTTTATTGTTAGAGATCCTGTACTGGCAAGTTACTTTGCATGTTATTTGTGGCAATTTGGCTTGGTTTACGTGTGTGTGAGTTCTTGTATCTGTGCGTGTGTTGTGATCATTTGCAATGAATGTTTAATTATGTCTAAATATAGTGACAAGCGAAGACCTGAACGTGCTTGGGAACCAAATAAAACTATATTTGGTAAAGGTATTCCAACTAAAGGACATATACGGGAAATAATATGTTCTGTGAGAGAATACTTCGAAGAGGAGAAATTGAAAGGGGAGTCTAGTATTCCATTCTCTAAGTGCTTGATAGGACTTCCCGTGCTGTAGGTATCAGTAAGGGCATTAAGGTTAAGATTGGGAAAGAAAAGTATTTTACAGAAGAAAGACATTGGGGTATAAATTAGAAACTCCTGGAAAAAAATTATGTAAGTGGCATTTTCCCACTTCAATAAGCATCAAAATGTCACAGGTATGCCTCTTTTGTTACGATGATCTTTACATTGATGTGTTCTTGCATGTTCTAGCATTTGCATGTAGATCCACAATTGTTTTTGTGTACAACATTATAAATAATTAATAATAATAATAATAATAATAATAATAATAATAATAATAATAATAATAATAATAATAATAATAATAATAAAATACCAATTGCAGTCGCAACTGAATCACCTTTGCACGCCTAATCCTATCACGCTCTCCACGTTGCAGCAATAAGGTTGGCGATCTCCACGTTATTGCTGCAACGTCGCTGCTCTCTCCATACAAAATGTCAATCACTTTCTAGATTGGCGATCTCCACGTTGCAGCAATAAGCGGCAACGTCGCCTCTCTCTCCGTACAAAATGTCAATCACTTTCTAGGTTGGTGATCTCCACGTTGCAGCAATAAGCGGCAACGTCGCCTCTCTCTCCGTACAAAATGTCAATCACTTTCTAGGTTGGTGATCTCCACGTTGCAGCAATAAGAGGCAATGTCGCCTCTCTCTTCGTACAAAATGTCAATCACTTTCTAGGTTGGCGATCTCCACGTTGCAGCAATAAGCGGCAACGTCGCCTCTCTCTTCGTACAAAATGTCAATCACTTTCTAGGTTGGCGATCTCCACGTTGCAGCAATAAGCGGCAATGTCGCCTCTCTCTTCGTACAAAATGTCAATCACTTTCTAGGTTGGCGATCTCCACGTTGCAGCAATAAGCGGCAACGTCGCCTCTCTCTCCGTACAAAATGTCAATCACTTTCTAGGTTGGTGATCTCCACGTTGCAGCAATAAGCGGCAATGTCGCCTCTCTCTTCGTACAAAATGTCAATCACTTTCTAGGTTGGCGATCTCCACGTTGCAGCAATAAGCGGCAATGTCGCCTCTCTCTTCGTACAAAATGTCAATCACTTTCTAGATTGGCGATCTCCACGTTGCAGCAATAAGCGGCAATGTCGCCTCTCTCTTCGTACAAAATGTCAATCACTTTCTAGGTTGGCGATCTCCACGTTGCAGCAATAAGCGGCAATGTCGCCTCTCTCTTCGTACAAAATGTCAATCACTTTCTAGGTTGGCGATCTCCACGTTGCAGCAATAAGCGGCAATGTCGTCTCTCTCTTCGTACAAAATGTCAATCACTTTCTAGGTTGGCGATCTCCACGTTGCAGCAATAAGCGGCAATGTCGCCTCTCTCTTCGTACAAAATGTCAATCACTTTCTAGATTGGCGACCAGTATAATCAAGGCTTCGCGGGTGATCAGTCGTGTCAAGTTAATAAGGATCCTGAAGAAGGCAATGGAGTTTGCAATGGCCGAAAGCTCGACCTTTATTAACTTGACACGGCAAAGCCTTGATTAGCATATAATACATATTGTGAAAAATGACCTACAATTGCATACTTGCCAACTTTTTGTATTTACCTGTTAAATGTATTAAATCAGAGACTGTGGTATAAGAAGCAATATTAACACTTTTGGGTAGATTTAAAGTCTAAAAATTTTCACAAGGACATAACTAAGCATTAAATCCTATTGCATTATATTGTAACTTAAAGATTATATTTTGAATGTGTTGCACTAATTGGTGATGTTATGATAGGCCAGAGCTTATCTGTGTGTGATGATGGTCCCACTTTAGTGGGCTGCCAATTTAAAATTTGGTTGCACCAATAGTGGCATTAAGTAACAATGGTAAATCGTGTGAACATTCAGTAATGAAGAACATGAATTATAAATTCAGTTCTGTCACATAAATTGTTTATCTTATTTGCGTTCTATGGCTGCTGGGTTTGTTTCCTATTTTTTGTAAGTTTTATTTAAAGTTCATGTTATGATCCATAAAATATGGACCAGAAATTTGTGTATAACCTAGGAAACAGTGTTCTTTGCTTTAATAGTGTTTCTTGCAGTACCAGGAAGAATTTCACTGAGTGGCAAAACTACCAAGTCTTCAAAACCTGAATTCCCATTTATTTTACATGCAGTTTTTCTACCTTTACAGCACTGAACATTTTACACATTCTAAATTTCATGTTATTACAAAATTGTCAGTGTGTTTCAGTTTCAAAAATTTGGCAGATATGCTGTTGGAATAAGTCAACATAGAATACATCTCTATAATAGATAATACGTTCCAGTTTGTGATTAAAATGGCTTTTTTTTTAAGGAAAATATCACAACTTTAATTCCATGAAATACAATTCTAAAAGCATTAAATTCCTATCATGGCTCCAGTAATATATTCGCAATTTTTTTTTAATTTTTTTATTTTACATCCTTCAACGTTGTCATATCGGACTCATAATTGTTTATAATGGCACAGAGAATCATTCTTTTTTACTGCAAAATGTAATATAGAAAAACTTAATTCATCTTGAGAGTATATGATTACAGTTATCTTTCTTGTCTTTGGAAACCAGAGGGAATACTGCATTTAGTGAACAAAATATAGTAGAGCATTGATTATATGTTAAACAGGAAACAGTTTTAATTAAGAAAATACAAATTTCCTGTCAAATATAACTTATTAAAATGCGCACACATCTTTATTACACCAGTTTATTTGTTTATTTAGCTGCCATTATCTTATACAAAATATTGGCTTTGTCAAGCTTTCAAATATGAATTCTAATTTTATGATTTGGCATGTAGACTTTAATCTCCAAATTCCTTACAGCAGAGGCTATGATCCATATTATACTTTTTAGGTCTTTTGATGCATTAGAATCATCAATTCTCATCTTTGATATATGATAATTGCAGGGAACAAGATATTTTATAAGTGAATCATTAAAATTTGGAAATCTGGGTAGCACTCTGCCAAGTTGCGCAGGTAGCGCTCAACCTCATTTTTCAAATCATCGTCGGTCTGGAAATGTGTTCCACCCAGGTGTGAATTCAACTCAGGAAACAGATGCTAATCACTGGGTGCTAAGTCTGGACTGTAGGGAGATGGGTGAGGAACCATCCAAACTGGGCCAGGAGAGCATTTTGGGGACCCACCTCGCACACACCTTGTGATAATGCAAGTGTTCGGTCAAAATCTTGTCAATCGTAGTCTTACACAGCTCACGAACTGTTACACGCCGATCTTTAAGCATTTCTTGCTCCACTTTTGCAATTGTTTCGGCTGAAACCGAAGGCCAACCAGAATGCTGTTCGTCATGGACATCTGTATGTCCGTCTTTGAACTCTCTGACCCACTTTCGCACGTTTTTGACATCAATACACTGTAGCCCATAGACTTCGCATAACTGACAAATTTCAGTGCGGGTAGTACCCTTGGCACTCAAAAAATGGATCACTGCACGCAACTCACACTTGGCGACAGAAGTGATAGGAAGCTCCATTGCAAACTGCTGCTCAGCCAAGACTCGCAACGGGTTCATTGTGGTGGGGATTTGAAGGGGTGAAACCAAGCTACACGCCAGTGTTGAGGGATCTCACGTAATAGTGTTCCTCACGGCTCCAGCGCCTTGGAGACCTTGTTTTACGGACACGCCTTGTATTTAAGCATTTTCATGTCTATTCATCAGCTTAGCATTCCTTTGTTGTAGTTGACTGCATTGTTCAGACATAATTTCACCAAACAGAGAATGGGAATTATTTGTGAGAATAATCTGTAACTCGTCTAGGCTTGGACCTCTATCTGTATGTATATGTTCATTTGATTCTTCAAATCGACCATCATGAGTGAGAACATCTGGTTCAAGTTTCATCATCTCATTTGTTTGTGCATTGCTAAATATTCAACTCTTATTTTCTCACAATTCTTTCAATATACCTATAACCATACATTTCTTATAACTGATCGTAAATTTCTGCAGGTTTTAACTTGGAGCATTCAAAAACCCAATACTGCTCCCTTGTAGTTGGCAGAACATTGTATCAAAATACATTTTGAGCAATTGCCAAAAACAAAACAAGTTTTGTCTGAAACTCACTCCACACTGAGAAAATGTTTCAAGAAATTATTCAACCTTGGATGAAAGCGTGACAAGTCTTTGCAGTAAGAATGTGCAAATGTTAACTTCTTGGTGGCCCTTGTACGTCATGACTCCCGTTAACTTCTAATACGAGTCAGTTGAAGAATTTAATGTCATATCGGCACGTTGGCCATAGTAGCACAATGGTAGTGCGGCTGGACGGAAACCAGAAGATCCGTGGTTCAAATCCCGGCTATGGCATTGAATTTTTCAGTCTGACTCTACGTTTCCACAATTTAGCCTACACACGGCCAGTGTGAAAGTACAATTAATTTCCATTAATTGACCTAAGAATGGTTAACTATAAAGCCCGAGCCTTAAAGTACTTACAATATAGTAAGTCGCCATTAAGGTAGTTATCTCATGTGTTTATGAGAACTCCTAAGTGGTTTACCAGGAAAATATGAGTCAGTTGGAGAATTTAATGTCATATCGGCACGTTGGCCATAGTAGCGCAATGGTAGTGAGGCTGGACGGAAACCAGAAGATCCGTGGTTCAAATCACGACTATGGCATTGAATTTTTCAGTCTGACTCTACATTTCTAATATTTCACACACAAAAAATTATATTTTTAAAGGAAGAAAATTTCTCTTATTTTGCAGCACATTTCCCAGTTTGTTTATATTTCATTTGTGTCAAATACACTCATTGCTACTTCTTCAAAACTCTTAAGTCAGGTGATGACTCAAACCTTTTTAATGACTCACTTTTTGTTTCGAATTTGAAGACTTGTTCTATTCCAGTGCTTTTTCATGATGTAGATGTATTATAACTTCTTAATTGGAATGCCTTTGGGTAAACTACTTGAGTGTAATTATTTTCTTTATGTATCAGCTGCTAAATTCAAATACAATTACAAAGTTTCTCCTATATTTATTGGAGCAAGTGACGAGCAAATCATAAGACACTTTTGCCAAAGATTGTGAACTGAACAATGCATATCCACCTAGGTGCCACAAAATTAAATAAGGTGACATAGATGTTGCTGACAATTTTAAAATAAATCCTTTTGCATAATAACAGTCTGATAGGATGGATCATACTTTTTGTTTAACAAACTTTATCAAAGAAAATGAGGTTTCACATAATTGACAATAATCAAAGCTCTACTGTACATACAATGGCTTTTTCTTTAAGGAAATATATATCTGCCCCATGTGATGTAGTTTCACTTGGAGGTGTAATATCTTTGGTATAGGCTCATCAACTAGAACAGCTGTTGTGCTATTATTGAGATTTGTATACCTATAGCACAAGCGACAGGTCTTTCACAGAACAGATGTGATGCTTTTATTAGAGCTAATCTGCATTGTTCAGACAATTTATATGTGTTGCATACATTTAAAATATCCTATTCAATTCTTTGTGTAATTAGTCGATTTGATGTTGAATTTGGTAAAGTCCAGTATAGGATTCTGTTACTAGGCAGTAATGCCTTAAGGATTGTCGTGGCAGGGGCTCTTGTAAACTGCACAATATGTTGCTAATAATTTGGTGGAGTTTTGCATTTTGGGCATGTAACTTTTCCTTTCCCTGTAAAGCAGCTCACATGTGTTAAAATTAAAAAATAATTTTAAAGCTTCAAAAGTAAAATTTAATTTTGTACTATACCTTTATATTTTTGGCTTCTTACATGTGGCACTGCTAACTTTGTAATAAAAAATTATATAGATCTGTACTTTGTACTTTATCAACAAGCATTGTGGAAACTTCATTTGGTAGCTAATGTATGCAAAAATATATAAGATGGAAATTAAACATAAATTATCAATTAGATCATTGCTTTATTTCATTCAGTTTTCTACAAGTTACTTTCAGTTTATAAATGGTATAAAGAAGTAAACAATTCAGATATTTGCTATGTTGGATATTCAAACAGGTGGAAAGTATGTGCAACACACAAGAGCATTGTTTATCTGGAAATAAAATCAAACGCAAAAGAACAACAGCGACCATGGGTAACTCCAGTGCATAGCTTAGCTTGAAATGTGCAACTAAGAGCAATTTGTATGCTAGCGGCAATGTTAATATTGTATATGCTCAATGTAATTATCAAAGGACACACATATCTTCATGGTGAAACACAAAGCAAAAGGTCAATCTGGAGAAACCGTAAGTACAAGTTAATGTGAGCCAGATAAATAAGGTTCTTGTGCACATAAGGTCTCCTTATGCTTTGCCCTTCTTTCATCTTTATCTGCTTCTTTCAAAAGGAGCGAATTCTCAACATTGAGTATAAAAATTAGGAGAAACTTTCTTTTGTGCGATGCGAGAATATTATCTAAGTTCAACAGTACACGTATATGCATGCGCAAGCAGACAACCTGCAGTCCTCGTGTTGCAGCCAACACGAGAAAGATATGTAACACATGTAGCCAACCTCTGCAAAAATGCTCCAGAAATCTGTCCTACACCGGTGCAAAAGGACAGGTGGATGCGATTAGCATGGATCAGTTTTTACTGCTTTACAAAAGTAGGCTTGCTGTCCAATTATTCTGTTAGAAGTGAGGGCTGTGCTTTCTTCAACTATTTAAGATTCGTTCAGTACGTTGTTGAAAATTGTAAAATGGCTCGACAAATCAGTAAAATGTATGAGCTCATGGACTGTTTCAGCTACTGCCGTGTGCTAAATTTTACCAACAGATGTTAAAATCGAAGTTAAAAAATGTAACGTTTTAGCTGTTTGTTCTGTGCGTTCTTCAATTAAGATTTGTTCAGTACGTTGTTGAAAATCGGAAAATGGCTCGACAAATCAATAAAATGTATGAGGTTGTGGACTGGTTCGGCTACTGCCGCGAATTGTGCCCAATTTAAAATTGACATTAACAAATGTAACGTAAAAATTGTCACAGCGCTAACACTAATGTTAAATTTATTTAGGTACTATATGTTAGTTTGCCAGTGTAATTTAGGGATAAGTAAAACTATTGGCAGCATTACGTTCAGTGGAGAAACAAGGATAGCTTGGCTTTACTGAATTCTTCAACATTGCTACATACGCAGTAAGGAAATAAATAATTAATGTTAAAAGAATGTCTTCCAGCACGAAATTGCACTAAAAAGTAAAGAAATTATATTAAAAATCATGGTTGTATATAAAAACATCAGAAAGCGTGAAGGACTTAGAAATAATTCGTCACGTCGCATATTAGAAAGAAGAGCCAAAAATTATTCTTAAATGAAAATTATCTATCAGATACTCTGCTCTATATAACTGCAAACTAATAGTATTCCTCTTCACGACAAATTATTTTGTCTGTATTGATACTGAAACCAAATACAAAAACAGGTTAAAACTTCTAAACTTTATTGCTAAGTATTGTGGTTGTTTATTACACATTAATGCATTTTACAGGAAAGAAACATTGTCAGACTGTTTACTAAGATCTGTAAAATTCCTTTAATTGTTCATCCTTTGGCTTCAGAATAGTCTGGTCTCGCAAATTCACCACCCAACCAGGTTCCAAACCTAGAAATATCTGTCGAGGATCCTTGCGAATACACAGCATTTTGTAATCTGGATCTTCTTCTATAACAGGTAGAACATAACCATATTTCTGAGCAAGGACAAACCGCTCCCATGATATCTTTTCGGGATCAGCAAGATATCCGCGGAATGCTGGGTCGCTGTAGTATTCTATTGCATCATGTGGTGGAAGCATACGGCGTGGTATGGCTTCACCTGCATAACAAACATAGATGATGCAAATTAATCATTTCTTCACAATAGCCATGTATAGGTTAAGGTCTTTGATAGATAAGAGTCAACATGAAAAATTCAATGCCATGGCCGGGATTTGAAACACAGATCTCCTGGTTTGCATCCAGTCGCTCTAACCTATTGAGCTACCATGGCCACCATGCCGTCCTGACATTAAAGTCTCCAGTATGAGTCAACTGGAATATTTAATGTCAGGACGACACGTTGGCCATGGTAGCTCAATGGGTTAGAGCAACTAAACGAAAACCAGGAGATCTGTGGTTCAAATCCTGGTTATAGCATTGATTTTTCATGTTGACTATCTATCAAACATAGATGATGTTATATCATTTATGTTTTAAATTATTAATATATTTGTCTCCATTACAGGATGTCAGCTTAAAAATAATACTTCTCAAATAACTTATCTTAGAACATCTAGTTATACAGAGGACTCAATTTACTATCTCAGACATTTGAGTAAATGGGTGTGAAATTACAATCATTTTGCTAGTTTTGAAAATGTAGAATTTATCATAATAGATATGGGATGCAAATTTATTATTTGACATTTATTTGTACAGTTTCCATTACATTTTAACTACAGTGGCTTTGATATTTAACAATCACTGATATACATCCTGGCCATAAGCCTTTGGTTTTCCTGAGCAGCTTGGTGTCATTTCTTCTTGACCTTCACATCTTTTACCCTAATACACTTTTCTCTTAACCTATATAAGAATTCTCCTATACATCTATTTTTCTTTTCACCCATCCCTGTTAACATGCGTAACGCCACTACCTCTTTGCTCACATGGTCCCATTTCTTAATCCCATATTTTCTCCTGCAATTTGGAATTTATTATAATTTATATGGACAGGGGGACCAGAAATGTTTATTTCCATTTTCTGCACAGTACATTAGTAATGGGAACAGAAATGACAAAGCCGCGAACTGAGTGGACCACTTTCAGCCATGGAAATAAAAGACAAAGACGTATACTGCTTTCTGCGCAATTGTGTTATAGCAACGAATCAGAAGTAAAGATAATTTTCTGTATCTGGTGTTTACTAACAGCAGTTTTGTCTCTCAGTTGTCAATTGCTTTTAATCAGTCATGGAAAAAAATAAAGAAGGAAATATTGAATGCATTTAATGCAAGAAAAGTGAAACCAGCCAAATTAACTGAATACTTTTGTAACAGTTGTTTTGATTAAAAAAAATATATATATTTGCCTGCCTCGGTGGCGTAGATGGTAGCATGTCTGCCTCACGTTCAAGAGGTGCCAAGTTCGAATCTCGGTCAAGGTGAGTTTCCTGGATAAGGTTTTTTCCAGGGTTTTCCCTTATCCTGAAAGATGAATGTGGGGTAACTTCAAGCTCCATGGACCCCGGACACATTGAGCATCATTTCACCCATTTCATTCATCGTCCGAAATGACTAAATGTTGGAGGACGTAAATTACAAAAAAAGTATGAAAAATTTATAAAAGTAAAACAAACAAAATTGTGTAAAAATATGTGTAATTTTGTGATTGGCCATAGTAATAATTGTATTACGTAATGTAGTGACGTAGTAGTAAATCGGCCAATCATATAAAAAGTAATATATAGGTAGCAATAGTAACGAAGGATTAAATAATCTTGGTGTAGAACGCCGAAGAGATCGGATGCTTTTTAAATTGTTCGAAAATAGTTAAGTGTTAATTCAATTTGAAGTATTAAGATTGATTCTGATCACAGTATAAAGTTTTGTGATAAGAATTCTAAAGGATTTGTTGTTAAAAGAAATAAACAAAAGATTGATTTCATATAGAAATTCAAATTAAAATCTTAATGATTTCTTCACTCGTTAACACCCTTGTAACTTAGTTTCATTGCTCATAAGTAAAAATATAACAGAAGAATATTAAAAGCTAGCCGAGGAATAATTAAGGATTTTCCTGATAACTTCGGGGAACATCTTCATCAAGTCATAATATTTTGGACGAAGGTAATATCGACGAAGTAAGACAAAGACGGGAAACGAGATACCAGCACGAATCTTGCTACATATGTTGCCGCAACTTTGGGGCATCGAAACCCATAACAACGGAAGAATCCTGCTACACTTTAAAGCGGGACCAATTTCTAAATAATGTTTGCTTCGTGTAAAGTTACTGTGTGTAAAGTTTTATACATGCAGGCCCACTGTATTACTTTTAAAAAATGAAGCATTAACAAAACCTCATTTGCACATAATTCTGAATTATAAGTAATCTTTCCTCTTCACCGTTATATACATATAATCAGGTTCAATTATAAATGAATTGAATTTTCTGGGAATAGACTGAAGTCCTCTTCATACTCAATGACATTTGTATAACTGGTAAACTGTAAGAGATGGATAAAATCTTACTTCTTAAAAAATGTGCATTTTATTAAAGCACACAATTTATTTAGGTTAATTGATGGAAATTAATCATTTCTTCACACTACAGTTCTCATGATTATCGTCCAGTCGCTCTAATTCATTGAGTTACCATGGCCAATGTGCCATCCTGACATTAAATTCTCCATTTGACTCCTATATTTTCCTGGTAAACCACTAGGGACTCTCGCATTCGAGATACGCTGTTTGTGGCGACTTACAATCATAAGTACTTGAGTCCCAGGCTTCATCATCTGACTCTTATTATTTTAGTTAATTGATGGAAATTAATCATTTCTTCATACTAACCGTATATAGGCTAAGATTTTTGATAGATATTCAACATGAAAAATTCAATGCCATGGCCGGTATTTGAACCATGGATCTTCTTCATACTAACCGTATATAGGCTAAGATTTCTGATAGATATTCAACATGAAAAATTCAATGCCATGGCCGGTATTTGAACCCTGGATCTTCTTCATACTAACCGTATATAGGCTATCCGTGGTTCAAATCCTGGCCATGGCATTGAACTTTTCATGTTGAATATCTATCGAAAATCTTAGCCTATATACGGTTAGTATGAAGAAATGATTAATTTCCATCAATTAACTAAAATAATAAGAGTTAAATGATGAAGCCTGGGACTCAAGTACTTACGATTGTAAGTCGCCACAAACAACGTATCTCGAATGCTAGAGTCCCTAGTGGTCTGCCGGGGAAATATAGGAGTCAAATGGAGAGTTTAATGTCAGGACGGCACGTTGGCCATGGTAGCTCAATGGATTAGAGCGACTGGACTGGAAACCAGGAGATCCGTGGTTCAAATCCCGGCCATGGCATTGAATTTTTCATGTTGACTATCAAAAACCATACTAACCTATACGGTTAGTATGAAGAAATGATTAATTTCCATCAATTAACTAAAATACTCCTTATACAAATAAAAATATTTGTTAATTAATGTCCACTTAACTTAAGAAGTTGGTGTTAATACTTCTTTCTTCTTTGTAAAATCGATTTCATGAACATTTGCTCATATCATCAGTTAACACACTTCGTCGCCAAGGAAACCATACAATCAAGTATGATACGATACGAAGTGATATGATCCTTGACGACGAAGTGTGTTAACTGACAATGTGAGCAAATGTTCATGAAATCGATTTTACAAAGAAGAAAGAAGTATTAACATCAACTTCTTAAGTTAAGTGGACATTAATTAACAAATATTTTTATTTGTGTAATATTTATTACTCCACTGTAACTAGCTTCATTTTCTATGTAAAATACTCCTTATTTATTTGGAAATGGAAAATCATTCATTTTTCTGTTTTTTCTTTTGGCCATGGAAGGGGAACAAAATTCAAAATCATCTCATAAAGACCTGCTCTTAAAATATCCGACTATCACTTTAATCCCCTAACACCTTTGTAGGTACAAGGATATGTGCAATAGAATAATTTGTACAAAAGTTTATCTTATATATGATGACCTACATAAAGTACATATGAGAGTAAATAGAAAAAGTGATGCAACTGCACAACATAAAATTTTTATTTTAGTGTTTAATGCTCGTTTACAGCAATACATCACCACAGATGATGGATACTGATGATATAGAAAATGAAATAATTAGGAAAGAAACGTTTGAAGCCTATGTTTATTTCGAGGAAAATAAAATTAAATGTAGAGCTGACACGTGAAAGCATTACTAGGGAGATATAACAGTATCAAACAGAAGTCAAGTAGAAAATAGATGTATACCTTTCAGGAAAAACTTCTCAGGATTTACAACAGCGAATAAACTGTGTATGTCGTAGTATGCCGTTGTGATAACACCACCATTCTTCTCGATTGCAGCAATGACAGGTTCCGTTGCCCATTGCACCTCAATATTTACCTTTGCCTTGAATATATCTGCACCCTGAAAAATAAATACACAGATCAGTACTTAAGGCTGCTCTGTAACTTTCTGGTTATGAAGTTTGTTACCATTAATCTTACAATTACCAAGCCTTGAACAACTTTGGTAGTATTTGGCATTCTATAAATGTGCTGGTTATGTCAACAGATGTCTTCCATATTGTAAAGCACACAAAGGTACTAATTGCAAATTTGTATGCTTTGGTTGCATGTTTTGCTTTTTCACCACTCTTGGCATGGCAGTAGCAAAAACAATGATTACTGTGGTGCTATAAAACCAGAATTATACTTCTTAAAGCAGTCTGGGAAGCTGGGTCCATTTAATTAACCAAAGATATGGGAAGAATGGTAAAAGTGCTGGACAGCAGCAGCAACGTGCCACAGAAGGATGTGAAATAAATAAATCTGTACGTTAATTACTTCATAGTACATTTAATTAATTAATTTCCATTAATTGACCTAATAGTGGTTAACTATAAAGCCCGGGCCTTAAAGTACTTATACGTTGTAAGTCGCCATTAAGGTAGTTGTCTCATGTGTTTAATGAGAACTCCTAAGTGGTTTACCGGAAAAAATATGAGTCATTTGGAGAATTTAATGTCATATTGGTACGGTGGTCATAGTAACTCAATGGTTAGAGAGGCTGGATGGAGACCAGAAGATCCGTTTTTCAAATACTGGCTATGGCATTGAATTTTTCAGTCTGACTCTACCTTTCCATACTTTAGTCTACACACAGCCAGTGTGAAAGAACAATTAATTTCCATTAATTGACCTAATAGTGGTTAACTATAAAGCCCGGGCCTTAAAGTACTTATACGCTGTAAGTCGCCATTAAGGTAAGCTGTCTCATGTGTTTATGAGAACTCCTAAGTGGTTTACCGGAAAAAAAACGAGTTAGTTGGAGAATTTAATGTCATATTGGCACGTTGGCCATAGTAGCTCAATGGTTAGAGTGGCTGGACGGAGACCAGAAGATCCGTGGTTCAAATCTCGGCTATGGCATTGAATTTTTCAGTCTGACTCTACCTTTCCATACTTTAGCCTACACACGGCCAGTGTGAAAGAACAATTAATTTATATTAGCATTGTTACAAGTGATATATTGTAATATGTGATTTCATAATGTATCAACGTTTGCACAGCACAGATTTTGTAACTACTATTAGGCAGTATTTGGAAAGAAGAGAGGGTAAAATGCGAGTGAAAATGGAACCAGTTAGAGTCCGTTTGGGTTAAGTTGTCAGAAAGAGAGAGCAATAGTGGTGGGATGAACTTGAGCTACCTCCCATTCACTACAATGGAAAAGGGATATATCTTCTGTTCAAAACCTTTCCTTGTCAGATTTCTTCCGCCACTGCTTCCTCAAATGCGCAGATTCCTGGTGTAAACCTCTTCCACCTTCACCTTGAAAGGTTTGTCACAACACTGTGTGCAAGCGAGAGGGTGAGTACTGCTTTCTCTTGCTAGAAATCTGTGACTTCTTATCCCATACAGACTTGAGAAAAAGGAATTTAAGGCAAGCAAACTTGATATGTGCAAACAAAAGCTCCATATTAAATAGATATAATGAAGAACAACCGTGTCTACCTAACATAAAAGAAATAAGGGTAATACCGAAATTCATGAGCAATCTACCTTACCTTTTTTACCTTACATTAAAATTGGGCAAATGAGTCAATTTTGTTTACACTATACTTCACAATTTTTTTTTATGAAGACTAGTTTCTGGGAACTTCTTCCCTATTTTCAATGGTCGACCAGAGGCCTATCTTCCCATTAGGGAACAATGACCTGTTGGTGAAGTAGGACATACTGCAGTGCAAGAAATGATTGAAAACTTAGATGACAGAAAAGTTACAGAGAAAAATCATCACCCAGAATTCAAACTAAGTACTGTGACACGCAATGAAAACTGGTTCCTTATCATGAGCTTGAAACAAATTACCAGGGTATGGAATGACACCACCTGAAATAAGGATATTTTCAAACTTGCAGAATAAGAAAAATGTGTGAGAAGAAAGACTATTATTAAATTATAGATGAGTTGTATTTATTACACATCAGCTTCACTTACGTACCTATATTGAGTACGTTTTGCAAATTATTGTTCTCATCATCGGCTCTAATGCGAACAATAGTTCGCAAAACATGTCCTCAATATAGGTACCTAAGTGAAGCTGTTGTGTAATAAATACAACTCAACTATAATTAAATAATTATTTTGCTTCACTGTGGTGTTCCAATACAGTTAAATTTTGATATAAGAAAGATACTATGTTGAAAAGTGGCAGAAAAGTCTGGGAATTAAAATGATGCACTTTGCTTAAACAATAAAGATTAACATTTCAAAAATTGCTAGCTCACAACACTCTATAACCCTTGTAATTACGTACTTACCTCATCTGTAAGCTGTATACCAAAATGCTTTCGCAAAGGATCAATGTTATACAGGCCAGTGTTGCATAAGATAGACAAATCAATAGGTTGCTTTGGGTCAACTCGATCTGTGTCTATCATTTTCTGCAGCTGAAGTAATGATAGTGGTGGATATTCTCTTCTCAAGCTAAAAATCAGTTAAAACATGATGTAAATACACACTTTTAAGATTCAATAATTTTGTAGTATGTATAGGGTAGTTAAATTATAATCAAAACCACTCGTGGGCTCTCTCTACTGCACTAGACTGCCAGCAGTTACTGGGGAACTTATGCTGGCAGAGGTGGACTTTACCTTATAATAGATGTTGGAAATGTTGAACTTCTGCTTTCAAACAGGTAGAATTTGTAAATTGTTTTGTCTAATCTGATTTAGAAATTAGTAAAGTTAAAAAGGAAGTTTGCATAATAAGGCCTGGTATAGATTCCAGAAACCGGGCTATTACAAGGGCTGTTCAATAAAGAATGATCACAATTTTTGTTTGACAACGTACCTTTACTCATCCTCATAATTTTGATGGTCCTTCTCAAAATAGTCTCTTTCTCCTGAATGCGATGCACTTCTCCCAGCGTTTCTGCTAATGTTCAAGGACATGCTGGAAACAATTTTTTGAGAGATCCTTCAAAATCGCCTACGTAGCCTTCATCACTGCTTCTGATGATGGATAATACCTCCCACGAAGGCATTTCTTCAAGTTAGGGAATAGAAAAAAGTCACATGGGGCTAAATCCGGACTATAGGGAGGGTAAGGGATGCACTTCACGTTGATTTTTGCAAGATATTCAGCAACAACATTGGCAACAAGCGGCCGCGCATTATCGTGGTGCAGCATGCAGCCTGCTTCACGGAAATGTGGTCTTTTGCGCCTGATATGGACTTGCAATGTTTTCAGGACATCCTTGTAGTATTGTCCAGTTACAGATGTGTGTGCAGGTACAACATTCTGATAAAACATTCCATGAATATCAAAGAATGAGATGACCATACCTTTCCCAGAAGAAGCAATCACTTTTGCTTTTTGGGGGGTTGGTGATGAAGGAGATTTCCACACTGAGCTTTGCTGTTTGCTCTCAGGATCAAAATGATGTGGCCAAGTTTCATCAGCAGTGGTTACGTTTGAAAGAAACTCTGGATCTTCCTCTAACATCAACTTTAACTGCATGTTACCTCCATTACAACGGTAGGCGATACTGAACATGTCTGAACTTGCCTGGTACTCACAGGCGGAAACCAGGAGTACCAAAATGAAACTACTACGGCGTGTTTGTTTCACATTAAGCCAAAAGAATATAATAATATTGAATTTTAGTGTGACTAATTATGACGTAAAAAAATTATGATCTATCTTTATTGAACAGCCCTCGTAGATATGCATTATTTATTCTTTTTTTTTTTAAACAGGCATCACATCTCATGAGAATATTTTCACTCACTCTCCGAAGCTCAGCAGCAGGTATTCTGTGATTTCTTGCATAATGTTTTCCTTGCTACTGTTGCACAAATAAAATGTACAAGTATTAAAGCCAAATGATACTGCTAAACATGTAAATTATTGTAACTGGCTTTTCTAATCCATAGAAGGAGGTTTTAGTGACCCATAGCATTTGTTTTTCACTGATGAATCTTGATTTCATTTAACTGAACGTTTGAATACTCGCAACAGTCGATACTGGGCTTCAGAAAAACTTGTGCTGCTAGATGAAATGCCTCATTATGATCAGAAAATTGGAGTGTGGTGTGCAATAAGTGTTAGAAGAATAATAGGGTCCATATTCTTTGATGAAACAAATAAATCCAGAGGTTAATTCTGAGGTCATTTTTCAATCGCCTGACAGAAGAAAAGAAATCGTAGGTTGGTTCCAGCAAGATTTTGCAACAGCACATATGGCTGCCGAATCATTAAAGGCAGTAACAGAAGTGTTTGATGATACAATAATTAGTGTCAAATTGTGACAACCTCATTCTCCTAACCTAACGAGTTGCAACTTTTATGGGGTTCTTTACAAGAAGAAGTACAACGTCCCAGTCCTCATACACTACAGGAACTTAGGAAAAACAATGTGCAAGAAATCAGAAGAATACATGCTGCAGAGCTTCGAAGGTTGAACAACAATATAAAAATTATTTGTGGTTGGTTTATTGACACTCATCACTTACTTTTTCATATATTTATGAGAGACTAGTTTCAAAGGCCCTGGCCTCCATTTTCAATCTCTTTCCAACTGGCATCTGTTGTTATCTGCTCTCTCTGGTGGTGGAACTATGAACTTTTTTGTCAAATTATCTACTGGCGGGATTTCAAAGTTCATTACGCGATCCTTATTTTTCTAGATGAATATGTTCTCCCATGTTGTCAATCTATTTTGGTTTATCACTCCTTTTAATAATTTTGGATTTGGATCAATGTCATGGTTTTCATTCCAAAAATGAAATGCTACTGCTGACTTGTCTTCTTGTTTCAATCTGATGTTTCTAAAGTGTTCTTTGACTCTGGTTTTTAAATTTCTTTTTGTTTGACCTATGTAGCATTTTTCACAATTCTTACAATTTATTTGGTATATTCCAGATTTGTTACCTGAAGGAATTTCATCTTTTGTTTTTGAATTTAGTAATTTTAAAATTGAGTATCTATTAGTAGGTGCCAAGATGATATTTTGTTCCTTGAATATCTTTTTAAATTTATTAAATGTTTTTGGATGATATGTGAATGAACTGAATATGCTGTTGCTTTCTTTTTCTTTAATAAATGTGGTTGCTTCCTTAATGGTTTTCTTTAGTTTAGATTTTCTAATTTTCTTCAACACCAAACTTTTGTTGTATCCGTTTTCTTCTGCTATGTGTATTATTGCTTTTTGTTCTTTGAAATATTCTTCTTTTTCCATGGGTATGTTGACTAGTCTGTGTGTAAGGCTGTTTATTATTGCATGTTTATGTGTAATTGGGTTGTGGCTATTATTTTTTATATAATTTTCTGAATGTGTTGGCTTCCTGTAAATTCCAAATTTTATTTTTGTATCATTCCTGATGATATTTAGATCCAAGAAAGGTAGTTGTCCAGCAACAATATATTGTTGAACAACAATATTTACAACAGATATGCTGCCTTTTGAGAGCAGAATGTCAACATTTCCAGCATCTATTATAACTTAATGATTCTAGTTCGCCTCTGCCGGTGTAAGTTCCCCGTCAGCTGCCAGCCGTCTCACTCAGTAGAGAGAGGCCGTTGAGTGGGTTCGATTAAAATTTAACTGCCTGGTACTATCCTTAATGGGAGATGAATGACAAAGTTGTCAAAAGATTACAATTTTTGTAGTGCGTAGGCTTTCACGGCCAGAGTCATTTGGTGGATAATGATTATCCGGGCTTGTAGGCCTTGGTCTAGTGGAAAATGTTCCTCTGGATGTTTAGTTTGAAACCGTATCGAACATCCTCAGTGGCGTGGCCGTAACACTCGTACTCTTGGCTGCGACTGATACAAGCCCGGATAATCATTATCTACCAGATTACAGTTTTTGAGTAGTCTTAAAAATTGGAATTTAACCTTTAATTTGATGAATATATCTTATTAGAGCTATAATACTTATATTTTAAATATGAAGTTTTAAAAAGAATACTGATCTGCCATTTTGTACTCTGGATTTTGCATCGGTTCACAGGAAGAGTTATAACTCCTATACCCTGAAACAGTTATTTTATGTTGTCCCCAAAGAGTTTCAAATATTGTATTATGTGAGGTTATGTAGAGTGAGTCACGCACAGAGAAGCTATGTAAGTGGAAATGACGTCACAAAAGTGTGGAATAACAAACTTATTTGTGATTGGTGTGACGCGTATATCGTAAAACGTGGACCAATCAGATATAGAAGATTTTACGTTGCCATGGAGGATATTCAATATTCCTCTAGAGGGATCGAACTATTAGCGAAATGCTAATGTGTAGAAGAAGCGGAACCGGTCATTCTTCTCCTAACAGTCGCCGTGAACGGATGTAAGGTTCTCTTCTTAAACGCCGTTGTGTGCGGAAGAGTATAAGTTTATTCTCGTAACCATCATCGATTATAACTAGATAATCTTTACATTAAATATCATCGCTAGAAGACACACAATTTAATTATTATACACGGTAGTAAAAAAACGTATAAAACTTTTGATTCTTGCACGCATCCAGATAAACGCGTCACATCAAGTGAATCTTGTGTAAGAATACTGTTATAAATGTTGTATCATACATCTTGTTCGAACTGGTGTTAATTGAAGTAAGGAAATAAAAGTTTCTACATTATTTAATACAGAGGAAAATGATTACTCATTTTACGTAAAATTTCCTTCCGCCGTACCACCCCTGTAAAAAGAAGATATCTAGCTCAACCGACTGAAGCCACGCCGAGGTAAGCTGGGACTTCAAGAATCATCAATTCCAACCCTGTTCCAAATGATCACCTCAACGAGGGGCATAATTCGCCATCCTTCTATACGATTCGACATAAATCCAGTTCCAAAATGGCGCCCAACTGTATGGCTCGAATAGGCAGAAGGAGGATTACACCACAGGAGAATAAATAGTGTAATGGACAGGTAACTTCGAATCAAGAAAGAAGAAAGAAGAAAAGTGAGTACGGAAAATCTTAATAGATAATTAATAGAAAAAGTGACAAAATTATAATTTTCATTTTTTTTATGTTATTAAGAAAGGGAAAAATATTACCTAAAATGGAAGGTAAAAAATTAACAGACAATAAGAATAAAAATGTTGGGGAAGGAGTGGAAAGACTAGTTAGTGATAAGAGAGCAGAAATACAAGAAGTCAGGGAAGTAGTGGAAGGAATGAGTAGTGATGATGCAGGAACAAGTAGAACAGAAATTATGCAGAGTAAAGGTAATGAAATGATAATAGACAGGTTAGAGAAAATGATGAGTAATTTTGATGCTAAAATGGATAGTTTTAGACAGGAAATAAGACAGGAAATAAGACAGAATTCAGATCAAAATTCAGAAAATTTAAATAGTTTTAGACAGGAAATAAGGCAGGAAATGAGTAATTTAAATGCTAAGGTAGATCAAAATTCAGAAAAGGCAGATCAAAATTTAAGGCAGGAAATGAGTAATTTAAATGCTAAGGTAGATCAAAATTCAGAAAAGGTAGATCAAAATTCAGAGAAGTTAGAAGCTAGGATAGATCAAGGTTTAGGTAACCTAAGAAATGAAATTGAGAAAGGAAGAGAAGAGTGTAGAGAAGGCATAAAATCTTTAAAACAGAAAATAGAATCTCATGATGGAGAAATGTCTAAGTTAAAAGAGATGTTTCAGGAAATGAAAATAAGTCAGGAAAATGTAGTAAAAGATATAAGAAGTGAATTGGCTAAGGAGTCAGAAATCCTTAAGCAACAACAAGTAGAATTTGTAGAAAAACAAAAAGTAGAAATAGGGGAATTAGAGAATAGAATAAGACAAGAAATAGATGTAGTCTTATTAGATAATTCACGGAAATACCATGAGGAAAATATTGAAATACAGAATAATTTTGTAAGAGAGGTAAATAGTATCAGAAATGATGTTAAACTAATTGCTACTGAGGTGCAAACACAACAAGATGAACTAAAAGTTAAATATGATGAAGTCAGTAAGTTGAATAGTGAAATGATTACAAGAATAGATTTGGCACAGGAAAGTTTTGAGAGAGAGAAAGAAAACATTAGCAAGCTGAATCAAGTTGTGATTGCATTACAGGCAAGCAAAATTTCTGAGAACCAGAGGGTAATAAAATCTAAGAATATTACATGTATTGACTTACCTGGTAATTCAGGTAATATTGTACAAAACTTAGAGAATTATTTGGAGAGTGACGATACAGAATCTTTGTCACCTGATTGTGAAGTAAATGGTAATAGACAAATACAAAACATGCACACACATACACAGTTACACAGTCAAGGTAACACAAATTGTACAAATTATTTGTTGCATGACATAAGTCCACCTACTTTCGAAGAAGAATCGGGAGACAATCCCAAAATATTTCTAAAGGAATTAGAAGAATATTTTAAAATTAAAAAGATTCCAAATGAATTTAGGATGATGATTGTTAAAAGGTGTTTGAAGAAAAATGCTTTAGAATGGCTGAGGTTAACACTAGCATCACATGAAACGTATAGTATGTTTAGGAATGTGTTTATAAATAGGTTCTGGGGTCCAGAAAGACAGAGAAGAATTAAAGTCGAACTGGCCACTGGTAAATTCGAGTTCAAGAAGGGTGTGTCCATGACTGAATATTTCCTAAAACTTGCTAACAAAAGTAAACTTGTGAATCCAGATATGTCAGAAACCGAGATCGTGAATATGCTAATACGACATTATCCACCACACATTAGAAACCACCTAATTGTGGCTAAGCCCGTCGACTTTACTGATATGATTGAGTTATTATCAGAATTTGAGGCTCATAACCTTAATTCTGATTCTACTCATAGTCAAGTTGATCCTGACAAGACTCATATAGAACAAAAGCAAGTAAATAGACAGGAAGTAAGACCAACATTCAGGGAAAATCACAACCATACTAACCAAAACCAAAATAGTTTTAACCAAAATTGGGGCGGGGCACGTTCAAGAGACAACTATGAACGAAGAGAGTACAACCCCAGAAAGACATATGAATCGGTAGTGCCAGGTATAGGAAGGAGAATTCCAAATACTCCTAGGAGGAATTATAATAATGACCAACCTGTGGGAAATGTGAGGAGTAATCAGGTGAATCAACTGAGGTTTTACAGGGGAAATAACTTAAGAACGGGTTATCAAAGTAGAGGAAGGGGAACTAGCATCGAAGACTCTTCATTAAGAGATTTTGGGGGTCCTAGGTTTGAAAGGGCAGACAATAACCTAGAAAGGACACGGACTCAGGGAATAGAAGGAGAAATAAATAACGGTAGTACCAACCCAACTGCTAGTGTAACTACCGACCGCACTAATGCGGAAAACTGAGTACCAAATCATTTTGTGCCTTGGAAAGTGGTTCGGTAAAAATGACACAGGGCAAAACCAAAATTCAAAATTTACCAGAAGATAAGCTCACTCTCTCCAGAAGTAAAGATCGGGAATTAGTAAATCCACCTCAGATTAACCTTCGTATAGGCGATAGCGAATATAAAGTATTGATAGACACAGGAGCTAGTTCATCAGTAATAAGTGAGAACTTATTCAAGGAGTTACTATCCAAGTTTAGGATTGAATATTTAAACGTGTGTAATGTATACTGTAGCACAGCTATTGGGAAAAAGAAAGATAAAGTTAAATATCAAGCGTTAATTCCTGCGCGAATAGATGATTGGAATTTCAATTTTATCGTATTGGTAATACCAAACTTAGCTCGTGATATTATTATTGGCAATGATGTATTGTATGATTGGCAAAGTGTGATAGATTTCGAGAAACATGAAATGAAGGTCAAAGGAGATAATGAAGTAATAAAGATAAATTTGTTAGAAGAAATTATATTAAAAGAGGATGAGAAGGATAGTATAAATAATGATAGGTTTTTTGTAGAAAATATAATATTATACGAAGAAGATATAATTAATAATGAAGAAGATGATAGTGGTAAAGAGAATTTACTTTTAAATAATAAAGAAAATGAGACGTTTGACCTTGGAGATCATTGTTGCCAAATAAACACATTAAATACCGACACCGAGCGAAAACAAGAAGAGGAAGAAATGATATTCCAAAGAACTTTGAAAGAAAAGTTAGGGAAAACATACAATTTAAATCACGCGCAAAGAGAACAATTGAGGTTATGTATACTAAAGAACAGGAACGTTTTTAGTACGAAACCTGGATTGTGTAATAAGTACATACATACATTTAAGGTGAACGACATTGCTCCTTATACTCATAAAAGTAGATCTGTGCCTATCGCTATTAGACAACAAGCATCTGAAGTAATAAACGATATGCTAGAAAATGGAATTATAGAGATTTCTAATTCGCCTTACCTAAATCCTTTGTGCTGGGTCCATAAATCGAACGGAACACTGCGTATGACGATTGACGCAAGAAAGATAAACTCACTAACACAACCCGATCACTTCAGACCTCTTGGAGTTGATGAGGTATTATCAAAATTAGGACATGGAAAATATTTTTCAAAATTAGATTTGGTTTCATCGTATTGGCAGATACCACTAGATGAATCTGTTCGAAAATACACAGGATTCAATTTTGGAGGAAAAATATACCAATTCAAAACATGTGGTTTTGGATTATCCACTAGCGGAAGTGCATTACTTCGAGCGTTACATAATATTTTCGGAGATACCATAGAAAATTTCGCTCTACAATATATTGATGATTTTCTTATTTTTGATCAAAATTTTGACGACCATATATCACATCTAAATTATATATTTACAAAATTTTCTGAAAGTGGTATGACAATAAATCTGGATAAATCGCAATTTATTGCCAAAGAGATTGAATTTCTAGGTTATATTATATCTGAAAAAGGCATGACACCGAATCCAGAAAGAATCAAATCGATTGAAGCTATCCCTCCACCCAAGAACATCAAGCAATTAAGAAGATTTATGGGAATACTACAATATGAGAGTAGGTTCGTTATAAATTATGCCAAAGAGCTTAGTCCTTTGAGGGAACTTCTTAAGAAAAATTCAATTTGGAAATGGACTGAAGAACATCAACAGGCTTTTCAAAACGTGAAAGAATTATTTAAAAATGCCATTCTTTTGGAAAGACCCATTCAAAATCAACCATTCAATATATATTCTGATGCTAGCATTCAAGCTTATGCAGCTGTACTAACGCAGATTGATGTATCTGGAAATAATCATGTAATTGCTACTGCTTCCAGAGCATTGCACAAAATAGAAGCTAATGCTTGCATAACCGAATTGGAAATTGGAGCTATATATTTTGCTTTACAAAAATTTAGGCAATATGTGTACAATACCAAAGTTATTGTGTATACAGATCACATTAGTTTATTATTTATAAAGAAATGTAAATTAACTAGCTCAAAAATATCTCGTTATATTCATGAAATTACTTCGTATGATATTGAGATTAGGCACATTCCAGGAAAAGAAAACATCTTTAGTGATTTATTATCAAGACTAAGATGGGAAGGGGAAATCCCAGAAACATTATCACATCAACATCATGAGATTAAATTGTTCGAATTAAATTTTAAATGGAATAAAGACCTAACCCAAAAGTTTAAGAATATTTCGGAAACCCAACAAAATGATCCAAAATTGTCTTTATTGCTACAACATGTTCCAGAAATTGGAGAAAATATAAATTGTAACATAGCAAAGAAAAATGGTATTCTTTACAAATTACATGGGGATGTAATACGAAAATGGAAAGTGATAGTTCCGAGTAGTTTGGAAGAAAATGTAATAATTTCTTTTCATCAAAATTTAGCACATTCAGGATGTGAAAAAACTGCTATGACTATCAAAGAACAATTGTACATTAAACATATTGACAAGAAGGTTAGGAAATTAATTTCAACATGTGAGTTGTGTCAGAAAGCTAAACCAATAAACGTCAGATATGATTTTGAACCTCAAACTATCATCAGGGATAGAAAGAACGAACTAGTTGCTATTGATGCTCATGGAGAAATGCCAGCTAGTCAACACAATTGCAAATACATTTTTGTAATGTTTGATATTTTTTCTAAATTCGTAAAAATTTATCCTGTACAAAATATCAAAAGCAGAACGTGCGTAAATAAAATTTTAAAAGATTGGGTACCAAAGTATGGGCCAATAAAGGCAATATTATCAGACAACGCAACGGTTCACCGGAGTAAATTGTTTACTTCAGAAATGAAGAACAATAACATTAAGATGTATTACTCTTCAGCATATTTTCCCCAAGGAAATCCTTGCGAGAGAGTGATGCGTGATTTAGGCTTGTATTTCAGAATTCTGTGTCATTCTAACCACCGAGGCTGGTACAAATACTGCCATATTATTGAGAAAATCATTAACAATACCCCAAACTCTACTACCAAATTTTCACCAATCGAATTAATGACTGGACTACAACCTGAACCTCTAGTAATAAAAGCACCAACAACCTTAAAAGTAGATGAAATGGAATTGAATGAAGAAGAAAAGTGTGCTGAAGCATTTCGAAGAATAAAAGAAAAAGCAGAGAAAAGATTATCAAAGATACAAAGAAAAGGAGCGAAATGGAATCCTGAAATAAATGATAAAGTTCTCGTAAAGACATTTAATATCTCCAGTTCTAAAATCAAATCCTATTGGAGAATGAATTTGTTATATAAAGGTCCATATAAAATAGTAAGAAAATTTGGGGATCATACGTACGAATTAAGAGACGATGATAATAAAATGATAGGAAAATATCACAAAACACTTTTGAAACCATTCAAAAGCCTTGACACTCACAAGAATAAATGATTTAAAAAAAAAAAAAAAAATAATAATAATATGTTTATGAATTACTGAAAAATGTTTTGTTTATTATTATTGTGTTCGAATAATTTCTGATTTTATATTGTTATTTTAAATTGTATTGATTGTTCATTGTTGTAATAATGTTTAATTATTGGGGCATTCTTCAGAATATATGGAACAATATTATTGGGAGATTTAAGTTAATTTTCCATATATTCTGAAGAGGGGCATCTGAAACAGTTATTTTATGTTGTCCCCAAAGAGTTTCAAATATTGTATTATGTGAGGTTATGTAGAGTGAGTCACGCACAGAGAAGCTATGTAAGTGGAAATGACGTCACAAAAGTGTGGAATAACAAACTTATTTGTGATTGGTGTGACGCGTATATCGTAAAACGTGGACCAATCAGATATAGAAGATTTTACGTTGCCATGGAGGATATTCAATATTCCTCTAGAGGGATCGAACTATTAGCGAAATGCTAATGTGTAGAAGAAGCGGAACCGGTCATTCTTCTCCTAACAGTCGCCGTGAACGGATGTAAGGTTCTCTTCTTAAACGCCGTTGTGTGCGGAAGAGTATAAGTTTATTCTCGTAACCATCATCGATTATAACTAGATAATCTTTACATTAAATATCATCGCTAGAAGACACACAATTTAATTATTATACACGGTAGTAAAAAAACGTATAAAACTTTTGATTCTTGCACGCATCCAGATAAACGCGTCACATCAAGTGAATCTTGTGTAAGAATACTGTTATAAATGTTGTATCATACATCTTGTTCGAACTGGTGTTAATTGAAGTAAGGAAATAAAAGTTTCTACATTATTTAATACAGAGGAAAATGATTACTCATTTTACGTAAAATTTCCTTCCGCCGTACCACCCCTGTAAAAAGAAGATATCTAGCTCAACCGACTGAAGCCACGCCGAGGTAAGCTGGGACTTCAAGAATCATCAATTCCAACCCTGTTCCAAATGATCACCTCAACGAGGGGCATAATTCGCCATCCTTCTATACGATTCGACATAAATCCAGTTCCAACCCTTTGTAGTAGAGAAGAGATTTAAGCTTTGAATATGGGGGAAGATTACAATTTAGTACCAATTCTATTTATCGAAGCTTGTTAATGTCTAAGCAGTGCTAGTTTTTTCTTTGTAAATATATGCATATATGTATACCCCCCCCCCCCCCCCCTATGGTTTTACTTAAAATTTCTTTTCACAACCCTGACTGCCTACCTCGGTAGCGTAGATGGTAGCATGTCTGACTCACGTTCAAGAGGTCCCGAGTTCATATCTCGGTCAGGGTGAGTTACCCGGATAAGGTTTTTCTGGGGTTTTCCCTTATCCTAAAAGACAGATGGCGGGTAACTCGAGCTCATTTGAGCATCATGTCACCCATTCCATTTATCATCCGATATGACGTAATGGAGGACGTAAATTAAAAAAAAAATTAAAAAAACACCCTGACCAAAGGATTCTTTTGTGGTTTTCCTTGATTGCTGGGCTAGTGATACCAATTCTCATTACTTCAAAATCAAACTCTGATGTCAAAAGTAAGGTTTATCTACAAATTTTGTATGTTATGCTGTTGTCGCTTACTGATGTCCTTGGTAGTAGCCTTCTTTGGTGAAACGGAGATAAAAGGGATTATTTCCTGTCTCATAACCAAGTCGCATGAAGTTCTGCCTCTGACCAGAACCTTTATTTCCAGCACCATGCTTGTCACCACCATGTTGTCCTCTGCCACGTCTTGTCTGTCAACATAATCAAATGAGTTTCATTAACCTTATGACCTCTGAATATCCTAAAACTGAAGTATATATAAACACCTTTAAATTAAGTGGTTATCACATTTTTGTGGATGCTGAAGAATAGTATTTAACGTCATGGCTACCATGGCTAATTTGCCGTCATGATATTAAATTCTCCAATTGGCTCATATATGTCCCATGGCAGCTCAATGAGTAAGAGTGACTGGACGGAAACCAGTAGATCTGTGGTTCAAATCCTGGCCATAGCATTGAACTTTTCATGTCGACTCTATCAATCCAATACCTTAGCCTGTATACGGCTAGTGTGAAGAAATGATTAATTTCCATCAATTAAGTTAAATAATAAGAGTTAAATGATGAAGCCTGGGACTAAGTAGTTACAATAGTAATTTGCCACAAATGGTGTATCTCGGATGTGAGAGCCCCTAGTGGTTTACCGGGGAAATATATGAATCAATTGGAGTATTTAATGTCATGATGGCAAACTGGCCTGGTTTCCTGGACGGAAACCAGGAGATCCATAGTTCAAATCCTGCCCGAGGCATAGAACTTTTCATGTTGACTCTATTAATCCAATACCTTAGCCTGTATACGGCTAGTGTGAAGAAATGATTAATTTCCATCAATTAACTTAAATTACTATAGGATATTTTTATAACAAATGAAATGTATCTCTTGAATTTTTGTAATTTCTGGTTGCTGTTAACTATTGAGTTATATTGAGTTACAATAAGATACGTCAGATTTTTACAAACAGTTTTACAATTTTGGAAATGACATAATCATTTACATTAAAGAGAAAAAGCAAGTAAAAATGAGAGTCAGGAGATAAAAGATCAGAGGCAGAGAGGGAAGTTTCTCAGGTAATGTAAAAGGAAATGCTGATGCTGTTAGCTGAGCATACATTGGAGTAATGAGTAAAACTTACATTTGATTTTATTGTATATTTTACTTTTGGGTTTAAACAGAAGCTTTTAGTCAAAAAATAATCATTGGCACCATAAATTTAATTGTGAAACATGTGTAACAAAAGGTTAGCATGTAGTATCTTTATAAATTAAGAGTTGAGATAAATCTGAGAGGTTATATTTCTGTTTCAGGAAAGACTATGCTGAGAGTTGCAGAGGTTCGATCATGGCACGTGATTTTCCCAAATGGTCTAAAAAAAAATGTGGTCACCTTTGTAAATACTCTGTGTCATACAGGTCGTACTATGGGCATGAACTTTCCTGACCCAGTATATAAGCCCGTACATTTTAATCAGTTGAGATCATATTTTGAGGCTATCAATTCATGTGTTATTGAAGAGAACCCAAGTATACTACTTGTGATATTACCAAACAAAAGTCCTCACAGATATGGGTAAGTTACTGCTCCATAATATCTGGGCATTTTAAATAACAAGACTGCAAAATTCATTATTATCAAACTTGATGTATTCAGAAAAGGAAAATAAAGTAATTTGTTGCTACAATGTGTAAGGACTATGATACAGTGAAGCACAAATTTTATATAATTTTGAGTCAAACTAATATTCAATGCTCCACTTATTGCTAGTATTTACCTAGAACGTGATTCGTTAGGATCTTCCTAACATCATGAGCTGTTGTCGACTAATATATATTGGTTTGGTGAACTCCTTGGAGGTGATAGGTGCGTCTCTATTGGTATCTTGATGAACTTAAAGTTTGGGTTTTCTTCAATGGTAGTGTTGAAATTAAAAATTTTCTTTCATATTTCTTTATGAAGATGAACGAGAAATCCACTTATTAAAAGGTGTCCAAGGTCCAGCTGCATTAACCACATGGGAAAAAATCTGCATAAAGAAATATGAAAGAAAATTGTTTAATTTCGACACTACCTTTGTAGAAAACCCAAACTTCAAGTTCATCAAGATACCAACATAGACGCACCTATCGCCTTCAATGAGTTCACCCAACCAACATACATTAGTCGACAACAGCTGATGATGTTAGGAAGATCCTAACAAAACACATTCTAGATAAATAGTACCAATAAGTGGAGAATTGAGTATTAGTAGCTCAAAATTATATTAATTTATTGCTTTTGAAGTTTTGGACAGATTTTCCTTAATACTTGAATAAATATACATTTATGCATAAATAACTTTCTTTGTTTGGAAACTATTTTCAGGTTTATTATGGTTTGCAAAGATGTATATATATAGGAGGTACGTCCAAAAACTAAGTTCTGTTTGGTAATAAAATTGTGTACTATATGCGCAAAATTTCTTGAGCATTCGGGTCTCAAGTCATCATTCTGTAGGTTTCGCCTATTTTCGTAAACACACATGACAACATATAGAATAAAAAGAAGTATTTCAGAAAGTGGAGTGCCATTGTTACTAAAATTAGGCAAGTGAGTCAACCTTGTATATACTTTTCTCCACTTACAAGTTTTTTATGAAGACTAGTTTCTGGGGACTTCTCCCCTATCGTCAGCTCTGTGGTAGACTACCACAGAGCTGACGATAGGGAAGAAGTCCCCAGAAACTAGTCTTCATAAAAAACTTGTAAGTGGAGAAAAGTATATACAAGGTTGACTCACTTGCCTAATTTTAGTAACACATGACAGCTTTGAAACAGGAAATGCGCTACACACTGTGACATCTAGTGGCTATGGTAAGCTTTCACACATACGCCATTTCATTTTGAGCAATTTTGAGGTTAATTATTAGCTAACCAGTTTACAACAAATCTAAAAGCAAGAATATGTTGCCAATGTTATGGTTCTCAAAAGGGGATACACTATATTTCGTCTACCTCTGTATAACTGTGATCTGAATACAACTGAGCTGGTGTGGGCAAAAATAAAGAATGTTTAAAACGTACGCAATGTTAACCAGAGCTACAAATGTGCAGAAACTTGCTATAGAAGCAACGGATTGGGAAGGATACTGCAAGAAGGTCCAGGAACTGGAAATGCAATATTGGAGAAACGATGGTGTAATAGAAAATGCAATTAATGAAATTATTAAAACATTAGAGGATACAAGCGATGAAAGTGACGCAGTAGACTTGGAAATCGAAGAATCACAAAGCGAGTGAGTGTTTATAGCTGCCATAATATTTGTTTAATACTTTTATGTGTTTTATATAAGTAAATATATAAGCATACAGCATATCGGATGGAGTTCAATTGTTTGTTGCCACATACCTTCAGCGCATATCTTCGCTTATCTTACCGCCATTTGGCTGAATTTGTTTTTTCTAGCTTGAACACACTTCAGCAACTAAAACGCGTTAACTCTCTTTTCTTCCCATCTGCCCACACTACACCATAAATCCAGCACTCAAGAAATCTTGCGCATATAATACAGATACAGAAAAATTATTTATTGCACAAAATTCTACAACTCTTAAACTACTTTTCCACATAACTGCCAAAATTTTGTAGGCATTTGTCATAGCGAGGCACAAGCTTTTGTATACCTTCTTCATAGAAGTTTGCCGCCTGTGTCTTCAACCAGTTGGAAACATTTTCTTTCAGCTCTTCGTCATTGCTGAAGTATTGACCGCCAAGGAAAGATTTGAGATGCAAAAACAGATGAAAGTCGCTAGGAGCAAGGTCAGGGCTGTACAGCGGGTGGGCAAACAACCCCCAGCCAAATCCCTGTAGGAAGTTTTTCGTTGCATTTGCAGTGTGTGGTCGTGCGTTGTTGTGAAGAAACACAACAGCTTTTGACATCGCAAATTTGACGATAAATTTCATTTGTTTTCACTTTCCTAGCATTCAGAAAATGAATAACAGATCTGATTTCACAAGCGGCAGGATTTTCAATCAACACTGACATTGTAAACAAGCACAACAAAGCGTACGTGGCTGAAAGCGATCTCACAGTGGCACACGTTTCTTCTCCTTGATACAGAGCGTCTACCGAGCATGTGTGGAACTGCGATTGCAGCCCTGCAACGGAGATAAATTGAAACAGAACTTACTTTCTGGATACCCCTTGTATAATGGCATAAATGTACTTAAAAATGCTTAAATGCTTACACTGTGATTTTTTGGGGAGAGAGTCTTTCCCACTCTCTTTATATGCATATTCATTATATTAACATTTGTAAACCTTATATATATATATATATATATATATATATATATATATATATATATATATATATATATAAAATGTAAATCATAATTCATTCATTCAGTTGAAATACATGGATTTTGTAATTGAAAATAATTGAACTTAGTATCTAAGTAATTTATTATCTATAAATTGAATTAATATGTATATCTATTGACATAGATGTAGAGAAGCTGTTTGACACTCAGTTTAGGGCACTGAATTTCATTCAGACTTTAACAAAAATGGTAGCTTATATGTCATGTTTTGTAGAAGTTTACAAGTTTTATGATAAGATATCACAATATTCTTCTGCATTTCTTCTACAAATAACAAATACAACTGAAATTTAGAGCTATATGTATGTTTATGATTTTGGTTTTGTATCTTTTCTAGAGCTCTTAGGGAAATATACCTTGGAAAAGAGAATGTATCTAAACAGCCGACATTTATGTTATGTATGCTAATGCAACCTTGATTTTATTTTTTTTTAGAGTAATTAAAAAGAGATGCCTTGGAGAATGGTCTGTTCCTACACAGCTAATTCTGAACAGGACACTGACTTTGAAGAATTTACCAACAATAGCAACAAAAGTTGTGATACAGATGAATTGTAAATTGGGAGGAGCACCTTGGACAGTTAATATTCCCAGCAAGGTGAGTAGTAATGTTCATGTTTATGCTGTAGCTCAATGTTATTATCCTGCTGCTCACTTTATCTTTGTTAATACAAACCTCTCAGATAATGCAGTGATTATTCTCATAAGAGTGGGAGGTGTACTGGCACGCTTCTCAGACATGTGCTAAGCACCAGTGAACGCATCACTTCAGCTAATGGAATGTGTAGAAATCACAAATGACAGATAGATGTTATGTCCATGTGGAGTAATCAATGCGTTATCTGAGAGGTTTCTATTAACAAAATCAAACATTCGAACAGCACAATAATACCAGAAGATATGGAGTGTCAGGCAAATAGTTTACAAACAAGGATAGTGAATAGACAAATCATTAATAGAGTCAATGTAAACAATTCAATGCAATGGCCGAGATTTGAACCACGGATCTCCTGGTTTCCACCCAGTCGCTCTTACCCTTTGAGCTACTATGGCCAACATGCCGTCCTGACATTAAATTCTCCATTTGACTCATATAATTCCCCGGTAGACCACTAGGGTCTCTCGCATCCGAGATACACCATTTGTGGCGACTTACTGACATAAGTACTTGAGTCCCAGGCTTCATCGTTTAACGCTTATTATTTTAGTTAATTGATGGAAATTAATCATATCTCACACTAGCCATAAATTGGCTAAGGTTTTTGATAGAGTCAACATGAAAAATTCAATGCCATGGCCGGGATTTGAACCACGGATCTTCTGGTTTCTGTCCAGTCGCTCTTACCCTTTGAGCTACCATGGCCAACATGCCGTCCTGACATTAAATTCTCCATTTGTGAGTGTTGTTTTGTGTTATTAATCGACTCCCAATTAACTTAAATTAACTAATGTTTTGTATTAGGTCAATATATTATAATTAATTGTTATTACACATGCCATGAACTATTTTTTTTTATTTATATTTATTTCTCATCTTTCTTCTACATACAATTTCATTGATACATTGACATTTATAACATTTCTTTCACACAATAACAAAATGACTTATTCGCATTTAACATACCCTTTCTACCTTCTTGCCTCGAGTCTTGGTCTCAATACACATAACCCCTGGGTTTCCGTGTATTGATGACCCTCCTCTCCCTTGTATCCCTCATTCTAGTTTTCTAACCCTTAATTGTTATTTATTCTTCGTCAATCTTAACCATTTCTCTCTAATTTTCCCCAGATATTCACCTATATTTCTTACATTTTTTTCTCCTTTTACCAATAACATTTTTTTTTAATATTAATATCTCCCCCCCATTCTTGAAACTGTCCCACTTTTATTGCCAAATTTATTCTCTCCATATCTTTGTTTGCAATAAGGTATACTATGTCAATCTGTATCCTCTTCTCCACACATTGGGCATTTCCCTGTATCCTTTTCATATCTAATACCTTTCAAATTTCTAACTCCTGTCCTTGCCCAGGCAAATCCTTCTCGCCCTAACTTATTACACACATATATGTACTTCTCCCTCTCCCACTCTGTCTTTATTTCCCTATGTATCCTCAATGATCTTTTCTCCCTTACACTAGTAAATATAACTTGGCTATCTAAACCTTCGAGCCTTAATTCTACCTCTTTCCAAAAGCCCCTATAATAATACTCTTCGTTTCTCCAAATATGTCCCATACCTATCTGTTCCATCAGTTCCCTTACTTTTTGCGCCCAAGACTTTCCCCTTTTGCTTCTCATCTGCAAAAGAAAACATTCCATAACAATATTGTTTTCTTCCAAATTAGAAACTCTGTATAGATATTTCAATGCCCTTGAGACAATTCTAACCCTTGTTGAATGCCTTCCCAACTCTAATTGTGCTGCCCCATTGGGTGAAGCTACCGGTAAGCCCAAAATATATTTAAGAAAGATCTATTAATAACATCCACCTCTTCCCATGCTTCATCCACTCCCCATATCTCTGCCCCATGCAACATCTTATTTTCCACTATGGCAGTATAGATTCTTTCCAGCCATGTGACATTAATGTCAGGTAATTTCCTTAAACATGCTCTTACAATACTCATGGCCATTTTACCTTTTGCTAGAGCCAATTTTTTCTGTTCAGTCCATTTACCATCACAGCTCAATCTTATCCCCAAATAATCAAATCTCTTTACGACCTGTATTTCTCTTCCATGTATCTCCCATTTCTCATCTTTACGCAATCTATAACCTTTCTTAAAAACCATGATCTTTGTTTTCTTTTCGTTAACTCTCAACCCCCATTTTTGGCAATAACTACTTATTGCTTCAATTGCCCTTCTCAGAGCCCCCAACAGATATAGAACCAACTACTAAGTCATCTGCAAATAACAATCCTGGGATTTCTTTGTTATGAATAACTGGTGAGTGAACCCTATTTTTAGCAATCTCGTCTAGAATATCATCTATAAAAAGGTTGAATAGCACCGGACTGAGTTTACATCTTTGTCGTACACCCACCTTGCTCTCTATACAATCAGTTACTTTGTTTCCCTGCAGCTTGATGCAGAACTCATTATCATGATATATTTTGCGCAGTATTTCAATAAATTTACAACTTACCCCTTTGTTGTTTAATTTTATCCACAATGCCTCTCTATTAATTGTATCGAATGCTTTCTTTAAATCAAGAAATTCCATATAAACCGTCCCTCTTTTATTGCTTAAATATTTGTGTATGACTGTTTTGATAATAAAAATATTATCAGTTGTTCTCCTCCCTGGTCTAAATCCTGCTTGGAATTCTGATAGTTTCTTCTCCTTCTCTACCCACTTCTGTAGTCTATTTGCTAAAATACCTGTAAAGATCTTCCCTATAATAGAAAGTAAGCTTATACCCCTATAATTTGCTGGGTCGCTTTTATTTCTCTTTCCTTTGTAACTTGGTGCTACCATGCTTAACCTCCACTTCTTGGGAACCACCCTCGTTTCTATATTTTATTAAATAGCCTTATTACTATTTTTCTACACATCCCCTCAGCTACCCATACCTTCCAAACCTCCCCTGGCATACCATCAATCCCACTGGCTTTGTTGGCTTTTAACTTCCTAATTTGCTCGCATAACTCAACGTCTGTAATTTCTCCATCTAGATCATTTGTTAAATACTAGCTTCCCTGTAATCTCATTTCCATTACATGTAAACAGGTCTGTCCTAATTAATTTTTAAAATGCTCACACCATTGGTCTGAACTTATATCCTCATTTCTTACCCCCTCTTTATGTAGGCTTTTAACTATTGACCATATCTTTTTCTTATCATTAGTTTTTGCTGCTTTATATAACGTTCTACCCATTTTTATTTTCCATTCCCTCTTCTTTTCTTCCATCCAAGTGTCAAAAAATTTTCTCTCTCCTCTCTTGCTCCTGACTGTCTCCACCTCCTTAACCCTTGTCTTACTCTCATTTTAGCCATTTTACAACCATATCAAACCAACATCTATTTTTATCACCCGCTGCCCTCTTTACAAAATATTCTAATGGTTCAACAGCTTGCTCTATTTTATTGGTATTTACTAAACCACTTACTCTCACTTGCAGTATTTTCCCCCCTTCTGAGTTTAGTTCCTCACAAAAAGTATCACGCTTTTCCTCTCTCCACTTATAAATTTCCACAACACTTAGACAATCAGTGCCTACTTCTGTACAATTTCTACTAACTTCTCCCAATTTCAATTTCACTGGAAAATGGCAACTCCCTAATATAACATTCATAACCTCAATCTATTATCCAGTTGTCAATCCCCAGCAAGCACATACCATGTCCACACTCTGGCCATTTCTATTAATAAATGTATATTCCCCTTCTGTATCCAACCCTTTATACCCATTACAAATCATAAGATTCTTCTCCTCACAAAAAATAAAAGCTTCCTCCCTTTGCTATTAATAACCTTATCTTTGCTCTGTCTCCTATCCGATGCATACTCTTTATCATATTTTCCACTTGGGTTATTCATTTTATCCTGGTTATCCCCAATTCTTGCATTTAAATCCCCTGCAACTTATATTTCTACACTTCCATATTTATTTTTCAGTTCCTCTATTCCCCAACTTAATTTCCCGAACACATTTGTATCAAAATAATCTGATGTAGGTGGTGGATTATGTACTACAGCACTACACACCATTCCTCCTTTCTTAAATATATCACTCATGGATAGCCACAACACCGATTTACTCCATAGGCCCTTTTCTTCTCTCACTTTGCACCCCTTACCTACCCTTACAAAGCATCCTATACCACCTGAGGCTCTGCCCCTTCTGTGGCTCTTCACGCCCTCAATATTATAAAATGTAAACCCTGGAATCACTATAATACTTCCCTTTCTAACCATGTTTCCACCACCAATAACATGTCACATCCTTTCAACACAGTTTGAACCTCACCAATGCACACTTTTTCATATACACCTTCCACATTCCAAGCCACCACCGAAAATTCAAATCCCTATACTGACCCTTTTCTTTAAAATACGTATTTTTCTAAATTCACTTGCCGTCTAGTCCGCACTCGCTCTTTTAGCTCTAAAATACTGCCCGAAGGCATTGAAACTACATTCAGATCTTCCTGATTCCAGCTGACTCCTTCATCCATCGTTCCACTAGTCTCCCCTCCCGCAGTTAAAACCAGCTGATCTCTTGAGCCATGTGTTTTTCTTCTCTTATGTATGGCGTCATCTGTTTTGCCGGCCTATCTGGTGACGTCACTGGTAATTAAACTGCACTCCCCTTCCTATGCTGTTGTGATGTTGATGCCACTGGTGACGTATCTCCACTCACCCTGCTCTGTTGTTCTGTGGTTACTGCCGTTGTCTCCATATGTATTCGACTTTCTTGACCTGTGCCATCTGCTGACAATATATCGTCTCTGCCACGCACCGTACATAGGATGTAGTTCCCCTCCCATGCTATGTAATGCTGACTGAGTTCCTGTTTCACACCATCTATCCATAAATCCATTCCTTTAACAAAGGCTTTTTTACCGGCTTCTCTTGCTTTTTTCATTTCCATTAGAGCTATTGATCTTAATTCCCTCTGTTTCTTTCCCAGATTGTGTTCAATGAATATTTTTGTCCTTTTTTACTGCTTCCCAGTACTTCCCACTTAAATTTCCTTGTTGCAGTTTTAACTATGATGGGTCTTCGTCTTGGTCCTTTTCGTCCTATCCTGAAGGAGTCCACTATTTCCCATCCCACCAGCTTTAATTTTAATTTCTCTTGGAATAGCTCTTCTATGTCCTGCCATGCTCTTCTGTCCCTTTCCTCTCCTACACCAAAGATAATCAAATTCAATTTCCTGTTTCCTTCCTCCAATTTTTCTAGATGTAATAAACTTTCTTTACACTCTTTGATTTCATCCTTTTACTCTTCCTCAAATTTTCCCAATACTAATTTAACCTCGTCAAACTTTTCTCCCATTTTTTCTCCTAGTCCGTTTTCCATACTTTTCATTTCCTTGGTGATATTTTCCAGCATTTTACCTATGTGTTCCATCGTCGGTCCCGGATTTAATTCTACTCCTCCAATAGCCAAAAGAGTGCATATTACCAAGATAAACCACAATTTATGCCCATTGTGCCTTGTTCTTTCTTCTTAAATTTAACTGACGAACTAAACTACCATAGCAATATTATATCACATGAAATTCCCCAAAACACTTGTACTTTTTTGGCTAAAACCACATTTTTCTTGTTCTCAAATTTATGTTGAGATAATATTGTCACTCGACCGTCAGAGTAGCGACAAGCCATGAGGGGGAGTGAAAGCGAGAGCACCCAAGCCATGCCCATGTAGCAGAAGAGCACTTGTTACTTGCCCAGAGAGAAAAAGCTGGAGAGTTCCCTCTCCTACGCCCACCATCACGAAAGATCGTGTTAGTTCGGTAACTTTCAAGAAACAATGGTCGGTTATAAAAGACGAGAGGCAGCAGGCCGTGAGTCTGTTGTGCAGTGAGAGCTGTTAGTAGTGCCAATGGTCAGTTTTCATGCAGTGTGTGTGAGTTGGTGGATATTTGAACTGTACTGAGTTGCAAGTTGAGAACTGGTAATTGTGTAGTGATTTGAAAATGAAGTCTTTTGTTTGTTTACATGTGGTGAAGCCACGAGAGACTGTGTTGGTGTATGTTACGTCATCCTGCTGCAAAGGGCTGTAAAAACTGTCTTTCTACGGAAATAAGATCACTTTGAATTTCTGAAAACTAGACATTTAATTTTACAAACCCATAAAGTCACAATATGTCCCAATTACGACTAACAATGTTGTTACCCAATTGTCGAACATGGGATCAGCTGGCAGAAAGGGCTGGCAAATAAAGAGGGACATAAAGCTTCAAGGCCACGTCTACCCGTGTGATGGAATGGCTCTTGCTGTGGGAGTGAGGGATACGATAGCGTAAAAACCATGCCTACGCCAATGCGCAGCGTCAATGACGTGCCAATGAGAGACAGCATGGGAAGGGAAGCAAACAGATATCACTCGTTTCCCCTTCTCCACTTGCCTGGAAAGAACGTGAAACTATGGAATGACTTTGCCTCATGTGCAGAAGCTTCCAGATCAGCTTGGTCGTGTATAAATAGGAGTGCGTGCAAAAGAGAGTCAGTTTTGAGTCTTTGAGTTGTTTCAGTGTTTTAAGGCAAGGCGAGTAGTGAGTGTGTTGTGGACCTGTGACAGACGAACTGGTTAATTGCAATTGTATGTGTTACATAACTGTGTGTAATTCTGCTGTGAGCTGCAAGTGTACCAAGTGTATCATGGTTAGGTACTATTAAGTCAGTGAAAGTTAGAAATGTTTCGGGATTTAACTGTATTGGAACACCACAGTGAAGCGAAAAATTATTAAATTTTAGATGAGTCATATTTTTTACACATCTGCTTCACTTTCGTACCTATTTTGAGGACATGTTTCGCAAATCATCGTTTGCATCTCACACGAGATTTGAGATGCAAACAATGATTTGCGAAAAATGTCCTCAAAATAGGTACGAAAGTGAAGCAGATGTGTAAAAAATACGACTCATCTAAAATTTAATAATTAGAAATGTTTGTTTTTTATAGATAAAAACACCTTAGTCTGTATATGGCTAGTATGAAGAAATGATTAATTTCCATCAATTAACTTAAATAGCAATGGTGCTTTCAGAAATGTGTGGTAGGTCAGCCACAGAAAAGTAGAATTAAGCTGAAAAATTCAATGTCATTAGATGGGATTTGAACAGTGAATCTTTAGGTTATAGATATATTTAATCATATCTATAATAACACCAGTACCAAATCCACTGGATAAAGGAATACTTAAGGAATAATTAATTGGGAGACGATTAATAACACCAAACAACACTCACTTTTAAATTTTCCCGGAACCGGTTTCTGAGGCCTTCCCTCTATCTTCAGCCGGACATCGACTTGTTCTCATTGGTGTAGCTGGCAATATTTTGTCATCGGTCTCCTCTGGTGGCGGTTTGAGGAACTTGCTGAGCAAATCTTTCTGGGGGATGTCGAAATTGAATACTTTGTTCCTATTTTTTGAAATAAAGATTTGTTCCCATGTGGACAGTTCTTCTTTTCCTGTTGTAAGTTTTAGTAATTTTGGTTCTGGATTTATGTTGTGGTTTTTTTCCCAAAAATGCGTGGCAACTGCTGATTTTTCTAATTGTTTGTATTTTATGTTCCTAAAGTGTTCCTTTGCTCTTGTTTCTAAATTTCTTTTGGTTTTTCCAATATAAATTTGACTACAGTCACAGCATTCAATTTGATATATACCAGATTTTTTGTTAGATGGAATGGCATCTTTGATGTTTGAGCAAATTAGGTTTTTTAAGGAGCAATGGTTCACTGGAGCTAGTTGAATGTTTTGTTTTTTGAAGACTTTTTTGAATTTATCAAAGGCCCATGGATGGTAAGTGAATTTTTTGAAGATCATTTTAGTTTCTGTAGCTGAGAGGTTTGTGGTTTCCTTTAGTAGTTTCTTCTTTTTTGCTAAGTTCACTTTTTTGTCTACTAGTGATTTGGGAAAGTCATTTTTCTGTGCTATTTCAATAATTTTGTTGTATTCTATTTTGTATTCTTCTGCTGTGAGAGGGATGTTGACCAGTCTGTATGCTAAACTATTAAAGATTGCCTGTTTGTGGGATCTTGGATTGTAGCCATTAGCTTTTATGTAGTTGTCTGTCTGTGTTGGTTTTCTGTAAATGCCAAAGTTTATTCTATTTTTATTTCTGATTATTTTTAGATCTAAAAATGGTAAATACTCGTCTTTTTCAACTTCTACAGTGAACTTGATGCTTTTTTCTTGAATATTTAAAAGTTGTAGTGCATCACTGATGTGTTTTTTTTGGCACTATGGCAAATATGTCATCTACAATCTTTGCAAGAGTTTGAACATCCATGGGAAACCTTTAATGATCCTTATTTCTAGTGCACTCATGTACAGATCGGCCAGGAAGGGTGATAAGGGGTTGCCCATTGCTAAACCAGAAGTTTGATGTAAATATTTTGTTTGAAACTGGAAGAAATTCTGTTCTATACATAATTTGGTAAGTTCGATGTAATCTGAAATTTCAAGTGATGACATTCCAAGTAATTTGAGCCATTTTTCTATCAATGTTGGGAGTTGTTTAACTGGTATGCTGGGAACTGCCTGGTCTCCGTTAGCAACCAGTGCAGGGCTTGCTGGTTTACAAACAATGCTTTATATTGACAGTAAAATATGGTTATAATGGAAATATGGTATCAAAAGCTGTGTTGTATGAGATAATTAGTGAAACAAAGATAAATTCAAATTGTATACAATCATTACGTAAAAAATAAAGCTAGTTACAGTGAAGCAACAAATGCTACACAAATACAATTATGTGTAACAGAAACTTCACTTATCTTTCAAGAAAATTATGTAAATTGTTTCTTATTGAGATCGCAATTTTGTGAATATTTATTCACATCTTCAATCGAAAACAATCTCATGATCAATGTTACGATCACTAGAAGTTTTTACATTTCTGCCAGTACTACCAAAATCTGAAAATGAAATAAACATAAAGACATAATCGATTGTCGGTATTTCAAAATTCATTATGCAACTTTTATTTTTTAAAATGAATATTTTTTCCAAAACCATTAAATCTATTGTTGTTTTAAAAATTTAACTTCTGGATTTATTTCATGGTTAAATGACCAAAAATGATCTGTTACGGCTAATTTATCAGTCTGATTATACTTAATGCTACAAAAATTTGTGTTGCATACACTTGACTCCATAGTTTAATTAAATGGACATACCTTACCTCCGTGTCATTGTGATGAATGCTAACGAGCTAATATGAGCTCAAATCTATGAAGGAGGTAGAAAAAAATGTACTGGGGTAAACACCGTTTAATTGAATATGTTGGGCAATTTCATCATAATTTTAGGAAACAGTTATTCTCCAAAAAAAACCCTAATGGACGGTATATCTATACTACTGCCATCTACCACTAGTCTTTAAAGTGCTACAGTTGAAACTAAGGGATAGCTACAGTATAATAATGTGGAAACGATCGGAATATTGCATAGAAGTAATGCGATGTGGGACTAAGCAGTAATGTGTTACCTATGCAGGCAATAATGCATTCTCTCTCTCCCTTCCCCTCTCTCTCTAGTTTCTATGTTTCAAGATAAACCAGACAAATTGTGCATAAAGTGATGCAATGTGAGATTAGGCAGTAATGGGATATCTACAACAGCGCGGGCAATACTGCGCTCTTTTTAATTCCCTTGTTTCAAGATAAACTGGACGGACTGTATACCATTAGTATTTGTCATTTATTGAATATGTCAGTATCCATTATTTAACACTTTTCAGTTAGGTATAATTATTCCTTATATTTTCCTTTATACTAATTTAGTGGTACAATTTATTACAGAGTTTGATGGTAATTGGTTTTGATGTCTATCATAAAGCATCCAAAGAAAATCCATCAATTGGGGTAATGGTTGCATCCCAGGATCCGGAAATGAGCCGTTACTTTGCTCAAGTTAACCACTACCACAATGAAGAGGAGTTAAGTAATGTTCTTTCATCCAGTGTGTGCAGTAAGTATGAACTTGACCTTTCACTTATGGACTGGCCTAGTTCTTAGTGTCTCATTCTATACTGGGCATGAAAGATTGAATTCAATGCAAATTTATTCATCCTTTAAAATCAAATCTGTACATAGTATCTTGATATTGGATACGTCAGTAAATTTACACTTTATATTAGAAAGTTAAACATCAAATATACCTAACCTACATTCAATTATAATGTAACACAAATTGGATATAATTATAAATGAGAGAAATGAACAAGCTAAGTAAAGTCATGTCTAATGATTGTCTGGATTTGTTAAATTGCAGTTATTACTTTACTGTGTAAAAGCAGTGCTGCTGCAAGAAAGCCTTTTTTAGGTAACTTGGATAGCTCAGAGGCGCCTTTATCAGACTTAAGTACAGTACGCACAAGATAAGAGCACTGGATTTACGGTGTGGTATGGGAAGGGGGAGAAGAAGCGAGATCTAATGCTCTTTTGTTTCTGCAGGGTGACCAATCTTGAGAAACACAGTTCAGCAAAATCGCATGTAAGATAAGCGATGATATCACAAGTAATGTTGCATCCTTTGAAAACATTCCTTAGTTTTGCCCACACCAGCTCAATTGCACTCAGATCACAGTTATACGGAGATAGACGAATAATAATGTGTCCCCTTTTGAGAGTCATAACATCCACAAGTATAGTAAAAATAAACTTTGTATTGGGCTATGTTTAGATTTGTCTAAAGCTTTTGACCTGGTCAATTTTGTTATATTATTATCTAAATTAAATTCATATGGCCTCAGAGGGACTGTAAACAACTGGTTTACCTCGCATTTAAAAGACAGGTAAGAGATAGTGGAACTACAATTTTTAGATGCAAAGACTAATACACTTTATGATGAATATTCTGAAATGAAAATTATAAAATGTGAGGTCCCTCAGGATTCTATCTTGGACCTCCTTATATTTCTAGTTTATATTAATGATATAACCCATAATGTAGATAAGAAAAATATTAAACTTTCTGTTTTTGCAGATGACACAAACATACTCATCACTGGTAATGATAAAGTTCATTTACTTCAAAATATAAATGAAATTAATGAAACTATTATGCCATTGCTTGATCAAAACAGACTAATTTTAAACAAAGATAAAACAGTAGCAATAAGTTTTCGGCATAAAGTAAATAGAAGTATTACCTTCCCTGACCTTAATTTGGATGGCATCAACATTTCATGTGCAAAAGATACAAAAATTTTAGGTTTGTGCTTAAATCAAAACTTGGATTGGACTTTACATTTAGAAGATTTGATTAAAAAGTTAGGTAAGCAGCATTAAAAATGATAGCAGACGTAAAACAGTCCGAATGGCATATTTTGCATATTTTCATTCCCTTATGAATTATGGTATCATCTTTTGGGGTAATTCAAATATGTAAGAAAAGGTTTTTTGAATGCAAAAAAGAGCCATAAGAATAATAGTGAACCAACCTGCGCACGTGAGATTTAGAATGTATTTTAAGGAACTGAAAATTATAACCCTGCCATGTTTATACATATATAAAGTTCTTTTACACGTAAAAGCTAGTTTAAGTTGCTTTAAAACATATGCAGTGACACACATGCACATCAGAATCAGTTCAAAACTATCGGGTTGTCTCATATATTCGTTCGCTTCTTGTTACTTGTTTACGACTAAGAACTCCTGAGAACACTGCATGCCCCCATTACTTTTACGTCAAAGAAGTTGCCTAACAATATGGGGTTTGTTTACAAATACAATAACTGAAAAGAATGCTATGAACACAAACCACAGCGACCTCGCAGCCAAAGGTAAATAGGTCAACTTATGTAAGAATTGGTAACCAAACTTCAGTACGAGTTTGTGGATGCAACAGTGTGGAGTTGTAACTTGTGAATGTTAATATGGAAGGCAAGAAGGAACATTTTCGACATTTAATGCTGTTTTATTACCGTAAAGGTAAAACATGCTCACAAGCTCAACGGAAAATTTGTGCTGTTTACGGAGAAGATGCAGTGACGAATCGGGCATGTCAAAAATGGTTTACTCGATTTCGAGCTGGGAACTTCTCTGTGAAAGACAAACCTCGTTCCGAATGACCTATGGTTACGGATGAGGAAAGGATAAAGGACATGATTACCAACAACCCCAGAATATCAACTCGGGAGGTAGGTCAGGAGCTAAACTTATCTCATGCAACTGTAGCCAGGCACCTAAAGAAACTTGGTTACGTAAATCTTCGGGATGTATAGGTTCTGCACAAACTGAGTGAACAAAATTTAGTTCAGCGCGTTTCCATCTGTGACGCATTGATGAGACGCAATGATACTGCCCCTTTTCTGAAACAGCTGGTTACAGGAGACGAAAAGTGGATTGTGTACAACAACATCCGAAAGAGAAAGTCATGGCGTAAGAAAGGGGAACCACCACTCTCAATTCCTAAACCACGGCTTCATTCTGAGAAGATTATGCTGTGCATTTGGTGGGACTGGAAAGGAATTATTTATTACGAATTTCTTCCTCCTGTGGAGACCATCAATTCAGAGAAATACTGTTCTCAGTTGGATCGTCTGAAGGTTGCCCTAGAAGAGAAAAGGCCAGAGTTAGCATCTAATGGTGGGGTCGTCTTTCATCAAGACAATGCCAAACCACACACTTCTATGGTAACTCGTCAGAAATTACGGGATTTCGACTGGGATGTGTTACCTCACCCGCCTTATTCTCCAGACATTGCCCCATCTGACTATCATTTATTCCGATCCCTGCAAAACTTCCTTAATGGCAAACGCCTTACTTCCTTGGAGGATTGCAGACTCACCGTAGAAGAGTTCATCAACCAGAAAACTGCAAGATTTTGGAAAAATGGTATTGATAAACTTCGGAGAAATGGAGATATGTTATTGATAATAATGGCGCATACTGCACAAAATAAAGTTTGTTTTGAAAATTTCATTGCCTTGTTTACTTTCGATGACCTTGCGTATGTAAACAGGTTACCCCTACATAATTAGGTATTTTTGTTGCCGTAGTTGTGATACGTGCATACAGTGCAGGCGTTCTTTGTGGTAAACACATAGCAAGAATCGAACGAATTTATGAGACAAACCAATACTACCACGTTATACTAACATTCCTTCACTTATAGTGGTACCCAACTCTACAATAAGTTACCTCTTTATTTAAAACAGATTGACAACCAAAAGATTTTTCAATTGAAACTACATAAAATTTTAATGAAGCATGTTTTTATTCTATTCAAGAGTATTTGGAAAGTTAAGTTACATTATTATATTTTGGCATTTACTCTTAAACATGTTTTTTCTTCCTTTATTTCGTAGTTTCTGTATTTAAATATTGTACTTGAATATTGTAAATAGTTTTGTTTTGATGAGTACACAATCTTTTATGGAGATTTTAAGGACAAATAAATTGAATTGAATTGTTCGTACAAATTAAATCATTTTCAAGTAAATGCTGATGTACATTACCACCAAACTCGTAACAAGCATAAACAGGCAATTCGAGCTGCACCAAACGAGCCTTTATGAAGGAAGCTTTAACTACAAAGGGATGTTATATAATAAACTTCCAAATTCATTTAAACAAGTTGCATCATTAAAATACTGTAAGCATAAGGTTAAGAAATTTTTTCATGCACATTGTTTTTGTATGGTTAATGAATTTTTAGAACTATAACCATGTAAATGAGCACTGGGAGCATAATACATTCACAAACCTCTAATATTCATATTATGACATTTCAAGTAGTAAATTAGTCTATGCAAATACCACATGAAACCATAGAAAAGTTGCTTATTGTGTATATTGTATGTAATCAATTTGACTTTATGTATATACTGTATTTATATATTTTGACATGTCTCACTCATAATATGTGTATGTTGCCAAGGATGAAATAAAATTCTATTTCCAACATACGATAAACTGGTTAGCTAATTAACCTTGAAATTGATCAAAACGAAATATGGCAGACATGATAAAGCTTAGCGTATTAGCCACTAGATGTCAGTGTATAGCGCATTTCAAATTTCTAAGTTGTCATCTATTACACAAATAAAAATGTCTGTAACAATCTCCACTTAACTTAAGAAGTGAAGCAGATGTGTAATAAATACGACTCATCTAAAAATTAATAATTATTTTGCTTCACTGTGGTGTTCCAATACAGCTAAATCTCGATATGTTTACTGAGTTTATCAAAACTTTCCGAATGAGGATTGGAGCCCATCACTCATTTTATTGCGCGCATATAGTGCTTTTACCTTCCATAAATCAATAACACAGGGCCATTGACTTCACTTCCCTTCCAAAGGAAGTTCTACTAAACATTTTTATACCCAAAACCTTTTGTCTAATGCCAAGTTTGAACCAACAACCTACCAAAAACTAGCATGCTACCTGTTGGCCATGGAAGGAAATATTCCAAACATATGGTTTACCTTTAGCTTGCAGGAGTTTCTTACTTTCTCAACTCCAGGTCTGTTGGTAATAAGTACCTAAGAGGAAGTTGTGTAATCCACCCAAAAGTTCAGCATATTTCATCAGAAATACATGCATTTTTAGACAAAGTACACAAGTGGTGAGACAGACCACAGCTAACGCAGCTTATGTTCTGGGGTTTCAAGAATGGAACACAAAGATTTACAAGTAAATCTCCTTGGCCCTAACTATCCTCTTCATGACAGAAGTTCTCATTACTTTTGATTTTCTCAAATGGGCTAGTACCAGTTTTTATTAAAATATCACATTTCAGATATTTGTATAATAAATAAACAATATGTCTTTAAATTTTTGTGTCTAGTCCATAAAATCCCTTCATTCTCAATGACTTCTGTATAATTGGCAAACAATAAGTGATGGACAAAATCTAATTGTATGGAAAAGGTAGTCTTGCTAAAAGTGACAATTTATGAATCAAACTTTGTGCAGAATTATGTATTACTGAGTTTTTGAGTGTTAAAAGTTTTGAGTTTCAAATACTTTGCAATTTTTCAAGTGGTAAGTTTTTGCTTATGCTCACAGAAGGAGTATAACATTTCAAAACGATCACATTGTAATAATCACAGTTTATAAATATTTGACAGCCACAGCCTTTATTTTTCTTTTTATACCCACTCAAATGTGTAAATGCATAGTGTAAGTTTATCAGGATTAACAAGAAGTGGATGGAATAATAACTTTTTTATCAATAGTTTTTAGAATAGTGAGTAAAGAATGCCATATGAATGCAACAAATATTTGTAATGAAAGTGCTGTGAAGTTCTGCAAGCATCCGATTTTAATATCTTAAAATAGAGACAAAATAGCTATTACAGTATTCCATGGATTGCTTATATTAATTGCAATTTAGAGTAAACAAAAGAGAGAGTACAAAATATGAAGAAGTTGCTAAATTTATTGAAACATTGAAACTGATGTATTCATTTCAAAACCTCTCCAGTTTTAGAACTGGTTTTATATTGTGATTTTGTGGGTTCTTAGAATTAAAAGTCCAATTGCACAAACTCAAAAGGCCTTTATTTCCACTGAATTACAGTTGGAACACCTGCCGATTACATAGAATTACGTAGCGCACACAATCACAATCCCAGGTCGTCTGTCACAGGTCCACGCCACACTCACACTTACGTACAACTCCTCTGATAAATGTACACACACAGTCATCCAGTCCGTTTGCTAGCACTGCGCTCTTCATGGCTGCTCGCCAAGAACTGACACAACTCTTCCAATGCAGCCCTTATATAGGAAGATCGCTGTTTCTGGAAGCTTTGCAGCTTGGAACATCATCCTGATTGTTCCAGACGTCAGGGGGAGGGGAAAGAGATGGTGTAGTGCGTAGTGACACTTTCCTAACCATCCCCTATTTTAGCGCTACAAGATAAATTGGTAGGTGTGGCTTGAATGCCTCCTGTCCCCTACCCGGCTCCAGTTGGTCGTGCTTTCCGATAATTGGGTGACACTGCTCCCTCCTCAAAGCCGGTATATCTGTCCTCGGACATCTTCTGGATGCAGTAGACCACGTTGTTAATCCTCTCCAACTCCCGGTACGCTCCTTGTCATGGCTGCTGAAGCTTCGGGCAGCGTCCCTTGGTCCGGGTAGGGCAGTACAACCAGACCAGGTCACCTTGCTGGAACCCTTGGCTGTTGGCTTGCCTGTCGTATCAGGTCTTCATGCGGTCGCTCGCCTTCTGGATGTTCTGGTGAGATATCTCGTGCATGTCGTGGAGGTGGTCCACCATGTCCTCCACATACTCTGTCGCTTGCTGTTTCGCTTCCTGAGGGCTTCCAAAGCCAGATAAAAGAGGAGGCGTAACTCTCGGCCGAATATTACGCTGGCTGGCGTCATCACAGTTGTGCCGTGTGTTGACGAGCGGTAAGCCAGCAGGAACAGTGGCACCTTGACGTCCCAGTCTCGCTGATGAATGGCCACGACCTTCCTCAGATGTTCTTCTAAGGTCTTGATGTACCTTTCGACCATGCCATCCGACTGGGGATGTAGAGGTGTTGTGCGGGTCTTGTTAACCCCAAGTCTTTCTAGTGCCTTCCTAATCAGGTTGGACTCAAAATTGGTGGCCTGGTCACTGTGCAGCTCCAAGGGCACCACAAATCGACAGAACACTTGCTCCACGAGGCAGTCTGTGATTGTCTTTGCCGCTTGATTTGGTGTGGCATACACCTCCGGCCACTTGGTGAAATAGTCCACGACAACACGAGGTACTTGTTGCCTCGGTCGGACACTGAGAATGGTCCAGCTATGTCGACAGCGATCCGTTCGAATGGAGCTCCGACGTTTTACTGTTGCATGTGACCCCGGCTCCTAGTCTGGCGGACGCGACTCGCCGCGCACACATGACATTGATGGCACCATATCTCAGTACCTGCTCGGAGCCTCAGCCATAGTAGCGCTGTCGTAGTTTGTCAATCTATCGGATTGCTCCCAGGTGTCCTCTTGAAGTACCGGCGTACACTTCCTCCAAGACTTCCGGGACCCTACTTCAGGGAAGTATCAACTGTTCTGTCTGCGACTTCCCATCGGGTGATTCTCATACCCGGAGCAGCACGCCCTCTCTGATCTTCAACGAGTCCCATTTGGCCCAGTACGACTTGTAGGTGGCGCTCCTCGGTGCGATGTCCTCCTAGGTTGGTCTTGTCCCTGCCTCCACTTCCCTCAAGAGTGGCCCCAAGTCTGCGTCCGCCAGCTACTCCCTCCTCAGACCTGCGCTATCCCAGCCGCCCGCAGGCACTGCCGTGACTACTCGGACTGCTGCGGCACGCTCCTTCTCTTCCACTCTTCTGGGTAGGGTCTTCGGGACATAGCGTCTGCGTTATTGTGGCTCTTCCCTCTGCGATGTTCCGACGTGAAGTCGTACTCCTGCAACCTCTGGACCCAACGTGCTATCTGGCCTTCCAGGTTCTTAAAGCTCAGTAGCCAGGTTAGGGCGGAATGGTCAGTCCTCAGGTGGAATGGCTGACCGTACAGGTACTTGTGGGAGTGCTCCAAGGTCTTTACTACCGCCAGTACCACTGTGAATCAGACAAAAGCTACTTAAAGCTGATGTGCTTAGTGTAAATCAAAAACATTTCTTAACTCTGTTACAGTTAACTCTGTAAAACATTTCTTCGAAATACACCAACAAATTAAAGATTCTTATGAGGTAACAGCATTTCATCCTAATCACTAAGAATACTATTTTCTTTTGTTTAATACTTTAATTATATAATCAATAACAATTTCTGTTACATAAACATGTTTTCAAGAATTAGACAAATGTAAGTAAATGCTAACAGGTTGATCACATCTATAGATTGATATTTTCAGAAGAAAAGCTGTTTCTATCTTTAAGCTTCAAATATAACAAATTTAAAAGAAATGCTTGTAAATACAAGTGTATGTGTGCTTGTGCATATGTTTGTAACTAATTAGACTTATAATTTAAACATAACTTTTAATAATGTTTGCAGAAGCAGCGAGGAGATTTGCACAACTTAACGGCTCTCTCCCAAGGAAAGTTATTGTTTATCGTGACGGAGTAGGGGAAGGTCAAATCCCTAGTGTTCATCAGCATGAAGTGCAGAAATTAGAGGTAAGTAGTATTATTATTCTTTATATAAAATAAAATTAAATGTTAAATGCTTGATTCACAATTTGTATATATTTACAATAATGTTTCTATTTCTGAAAGATATGTGTGACAGGATATTTGCAATGTTTTTTTGTATCTGTAAAAACTATTAGATATTGACGTGCCAAATATCACATACACCTAGCTAACATACCAAGGACCTAGGTTCATACTCTGATAGTACTCTACAACCTGCCACAGTAGCGATTACTTTTACACATACAAGTTGTAAAGCATAAAGATTTAACATGGCAAATCACTTTCGCTCACATACTCTCTCCTCTATTGATTTTAGAGATACATTTTATAAGAATATTTCTTACACAATTCTAAATGGAAAGGAATTCCAAATTAGCAAGTTATTTCTTGTCTGTTTCCAAGAAAATATAATATGGGAAGCTTTTTCTCAGGTTTTACAACAATTTTGCTTCATTATCATGGTTCATAATCCACTATGATTTCTAACAATGAAGTTTTTCATGATAGAAAATACAGATTATGATGGCTTAGATTTAGAGTGAGCTTTTATTAAGGAAAAAAAAAAGAAGAAGAAAATTACGGATCTAGCAGGATTCCTCCGTTGTTAAGCATTTCGATGCCCCAAAGTGGCGGCAACATAGATAGCAAGATTCGTGCTGGTATCTCATTTCCCGCCGTTGGTCTTACATCTTCGATATTACCTTCACCCAAAATATTATGATTTGATGAAGAAGATGTTCCTTGAAGTTATCAGGAAAATGCTTAATCGTGCCTCAGCTAGCTTTTAATATTCTTCTGTTATATTCTTACTTACGAGCAATGAAAACTCTGAGTTACAAGGGTGCTAACAAGTGAAGAAATCATTAAAATTTTTAATTTGAATTTCTATAAGAGATCAATCTTTTGTTTATTTCTTTTAACACCAAATCCATTACAATTTCTATCACAAAATTTTATACTGTGATTGGAATCAATCTAACAATTCAAATTCAACTAAAACTTAAATATTTTCGAGCAATTTAAAAAGCGTCTGATCTCTTCGGCGTTCCAGAAAGAAAGAAAAATTTTCTTTCGGTTTCTACACCAAGATTATTTAATCCTTCGTTACTATCGCTACCCATATAATACTTTTATATGATTGGCCAATTTACTACTATGTCACTACATTACGTAATACAATTATTACAATGGCCAATCATAAAATTACATATTTTTTTACACAATTTTGTTTGTTTTTCTTTTATAAATTTAGAAATTTTTCAAACCCTTTTTAAGTATAAATCAAAACAATTGTTACAGAGAGAACCTTGCATCCTTGACAAATAATTAAGATTAGGAGCATGGTAAATTTTCATCAAAAAGTCATTGTAGTATTTGTAAACGAGAGCTATATAATTACACATCACAAATACTTTCGCAACAGACTCTGCTTCAGTCAGTAGTTTTTAGTGAAGAGAAATGCTTTTTGTACTGTTTGGCCTCATATTTCAATTTATTCTCTTTTTTGTGTTGGTTGTTTTTCCTTTATTTACACTTTTATTAAGTTTTAGAACCGTTTATGTCTGGCTTTTGCCATGAATGATTTTTTTTAAAGGGCGCTGATAACCGCTGCAGTTGGGCGCCCTTATATACATATCTAACTCTTAGTCAGTAGTTTTATATCATTTTTAGCAAATTCAAAGAATTCATTGCAGGGATAAGGAAAATGTATAGCAACTTCATGCATGTCATTGAATGCTAATTCCCTTCTTAGACGTAGTCATCAAATTTAACTAAATAAGAATATAAAAAAATCAAAGAACTAATGCAATTTTTCTCATTAGATTTCAAATTTGACTCAAGAAGAGTGGCTAACAATTTATGAGTAGCACTACCAAAAATCTACCTTCTTACCCTGTTTTACAATACCTGAAAATGCAAATATTCCTTTAAAACGAGCTGAGTGACGCAAAATGCATCTGCTAATTACATTAGAATGGCACATTGTAGCATGCGTTCCAGGTTAGTACAGATGTATTATTTTATCTTGACAGAAAATCCTGCACAGTAGGGATGAGTAACAACAGTGGTGGGGATTATACACCTATCGCTACAATGCGTCACATGCGTAATATTACTAGAGGGGAGTTCGATGCACCAGCTGTCTAACAGAAAAAGTTGCGCTCGAAGCCTGTATTGCAGCTATTATAGATTAAGTTGTAATTCTTACTGTTGTAGTAATCCCCACGCTTTTTTTTAATAGTACATAGTACATAGGCGTTTGGAACAAAACCCTGCTCTCCTCCAGCATGTATGATAACCAGCTGTTGGCCTTTCGACATCGCTGCAGAGTCTCTGTAGCAAGTTACACTCCAGACATATGGTCCAGTATGTGCTGCATTCGTAAGTTTCATCCATGTAAACTATATAAACTTCATTGTGATATCTCTGAATATTTCGTAAATACTTAAGCCTTTTGGCCCGTATGGTACGATGTTCCATTACAATTTGTCTGTTGCACTTGGTTTTCTTCTACATAAATCCTAGCTTCAAAAGAACTATTCTCAATGTTGAGACACTGCCTTGGACGTCAATAGAATTTTGAAGCTTCATAAGCACCTTCTTCAGAATTGGTATGCGTTTTACGGTGTTGTAAAAATTATTCACAGTTCTCCTAACTGCTTCTGAATTAAAGCCATCCAAATTAGGTTTTGTGCATGTTCTTAATCTTTGTTTTCTGGCCATAGAGGATGTTGTTGCACTAGCACCAATTGTTTTTCTTTCTTTAATAACTTCCCTAAACTACTTTCAGACACAACTGTTGCCTCTGATACAGTTTCCCACATTTTCATAGCAGATCCAGACCATTGATCCTTTTTTTATAAATCTATAGACATTGCTTATTACTTCTTATGTTTTTAAATGTAGCACCTTATTTCCTAATGTGCTGCTAGGAGGCGTCATTTCTAAATTCTCTCTTGGAACCAGGAGAGAAGCACATTTTGAAACAAGCTGTAGTATTACCGAGTAGCTCTGCACCTGTTTACTTGCCTGCAACTGATATGCAACTGACCTGCCCTCCCCTCCAGTTGCAACCATCTGTCAAGATAGTTAGTTAGTTTTTATTCATCCTTTTGATCATATTACATGATATAGGACACGTCAAGTACTTATAACTAAAAATTATACAATATACACATACAAAACACAAGTTTGGAATGGAAATTCAACTGTATGTACAGTATAATAATAATATAAATAATAATAATAATAATAATAATAATAATAATAATAATAATAATAATAATAATAATAATAATAATAATAATAATAATAGTTCACTTGTAGTTAACATATTCAAACAATTCACCTATACTATAAAACATTAACATCATTAACATTAACAAAATTAACATGAAGGTTATCTTTTCTTCTGGTATCATGAGAATGTATCTGTGAGTTTGTTGTGTAAATACTGAGATTATTTTTTATGTAGCATAATGTTTCATATATGTAAATACAGGGGAGGGGCAATATATTTAATTCCTTAAATAGTGGCCTACAACTGGTTCTTTTATTAACATGTAGTATTATCCCAATTGCCCGTATTTGCATTTTAAAAATAGATTTTGCTCCTGTTGAATTACCCCAAAATAATATTCCAAAGCTAAGAACAGACTGAAAATATGCATGATATAAAGATATGACCGATTTCAAGTCCATGATTTTTGAAATGACTGTGATGGCATAAGTTATTTTACTCAGTTTTTGAGATAGTTTTTGAATGTGAGCCGACCACTTTAAATTATTATCCACCCATACCCCTAGAAATTTTGTACTATCTGTGTATGAGATATATTTGCCCTGTAACTCTATAAAGGGATGACTGGCAAGTGTATTTTGTTTATGATGAAAAGCTATTGCTGTTGTTTTTTCTGTATTTATTAATAATCTATTAATGTTGAACCAGTTTAGCAATTCCGACATTGTCTGTTCTATCTTAAATTTTAAGGATCTCAAGTTGTAACCAGAAATATATAAGTTTGTATCATCAGCAAATAATGTTGGATAACTATTTTTTAAGGAACACTCTAGATCATTTATATATATCAGAAATAAAACAGGTCCAAGAATTGAACCTTGGGGGACACCATATTTTATTACTGCCATAGATGATAAATATGTTGTAATTTCATTTGTATTTACATGTGTATAAGTGATTTCTACCATCTGTTGTTGGGATGTTAAATATTCTTTAAATCACTTGTTCACTGTTCCACGTATACCGATAACAGCTAGTTTTTCCAATAAAATTTTGTGGTCTACTAAGTCGAATGCCTTTGACAAATCTAAAAATATACCAATATTTTCTTCTTTTTTATCCATAGATTCATATATACGTTTAACAAAATCTGCTATTGCTGTGTTTACTGACTTGTCTTTACGAAATCCATGTTGTTTGTTTGTTATTATACTGTGTTTATTGAGGAATGATGTAAGTCTGACGTACATTACTTTTTCTATTAATTTTGAAAAAACGGATAGTAGTGATACAGGTCTATAATTACCTACATCAAATTCTTCCCCCTTCTTAAAGAGAGGTTTCACCTTAGCCACCTTCAATTTTTCTGGAAATTCACCCGTTGATAGTGAGAGGTTTATTATGTAACATAGGGGTTTTAATACAATTTTGAGTCGAACTAATACTCAATGCTCCATTTATTGCTAGTATTTACCTAGAACGCGTTTCGTTAGGGTCTTCCTAACATCATCAGCTGTTGTCGACTAATATCATCAGCTGTTGTCGACTAATGGATGCCGGTTCAGTGAACTCCTCGGAGGTGATAGGTGCGTCTCTGTCGGTATCTTGATGAACTTGAAATTGGGGTTGTCTTCAAAGGTAGTATCGGAACTAAACAATTTACTTTCATATTTCTCTATAAAGATTTTTTCCACGTGGTTGATGCAGCTGGACCTTGGACACTTATTAGTAAGTGAATTTCTCGTTCTATGTCATGATTTTCCTTCCAAAAATGGTACGCAACCGCCGATTTATCTATTTCTTTATTTCTTATGTTCCTAAAGTGCTCTTTAAGCCTAATGTTCACGTTCCTTTTTGTTTTTCCAATGTAGAATTTGTCACAGTCCTTGCAATTTATCCAGTACACTCCTGATTTTCTGCCTGTGGGTATCTCCTTTGTATTATGTGATTTCAAAAGGTGTTGTACACTAAATTTGTTCTGTGGGGCCAAAGTAATATTGTGTTCTTTGAAAACTTTTTGGAAAAGGTGTGTAGCTCTGGGATGATACGTAAATTTTCTGTATGAGGTTTCATTGCTAATTGGGAGAGAGTAGTTACTTGTTTGCATCTTAGTTGTCTTTTGAATTTATCTATTTTTTTGTTGACCAGTTCAGCACTGTATCCATTGTATTCTGCAATGTGAATGATGTTATTGTACTCTTTGTTATATTCTATCTTGTTTAAAGGTACATTAACGAGCCTGTAAGTTAAACTGTTGATAACAGCATGCTTGTGTTGTCTTGGGTTATATCCATATGATTTGATGAAATTTTCTGTGTGTGTTTCCTTTTTGTGTATGCCAAATTCAAGTTTATTATGTTTTCTGGTAAGTTTCAAATCTAAGAAAGGGATTTTATTGTTTATCTCTTTTTCTATGGGGAATTTTATTGCAGGATTTTGTAAATTAAGTAGTTTTAAAGCATCATCCACTTGTTTCTCATTTATTATTGCCCAAATGTCATCCACATATCTGTACCAATGCTTAAAAATTAGTGGGAATGCCTTTGTGATGTGCGTTTCCAAAAAGCTCATGAAGAGGTCTGCCAAAAATGGGGACAATGGGTTGCCCATAGATAGTCCTGATTTTTGTTTGAAAAATTTTTTATTGAATGTAAAAAAGGAAGACCCTAACGAAACGCGTTCTAGGTAAATACTAGCAATAAATGGAGCATTGATTATTAGTTCGACTCAAAATTGTATTAATTTTGTGCTTCATTGTATCATAGTCCTTAAACAACAGAATAGGGGTTTTATTAAATTTTGGTAGCAGTTCTTTATAACACTATCAGGAATTTCATGAATACCACAAGATGATTTACATTTCAAACCCTTGATTATGCTTTCCAGCTCCATTTCTGTGACTGGGGTTAAATATATACTATTGCATTGTTTTGGATATCTATTTGGCTGTGGGAAATTTTTCTTCAGGCTATCATGCGAACTATTTTGAACTATATTTGTGTAATAGTTATTAAAAAGATTGGCTACTTGTTTTGGGTCACTTATTTTAGTTCCCTTGTGTCTAAGGTGTATATTCTCAGGGATATTTTTATCTTGTTTAATTTCTCGTTTAATTAAGGTCCACATGGCTTTTGATTTATTTTGTGATTCATGTATAAACCTTGCATTATGCAGTTTTTTTGCTTCAACCAATACTTTGGTATATATATGTTTGTAATTTTTATAGTAGGTTTTGAATTGTTCCGACACATTTCCAGCTTTTATGATTCTACGAAGAAATTTCATTCTTTGACTTGAATTTATAATACCAGGTGTTATCCATCTGTTTTTTGGTTGCCGAATTGGCACTCTTGTTTTTGGTAATGCTGTTTGAAAGCAATAATTGAAAGTATTAAAAAACTCATTATATGCATCATCTACTGAGTGGTATTGGTATACTAGATCCCATGACTGTTTTTTTTAGTAAGTAATTTAAATAATCTAAGTTATTTTCTTTGATCATCCTTATGTATTTGTAGCCGAGCTTTTTGTTTGGTAACCTACATCTGATTTTGCTTTTAATACTTATAATCTGGGCTAAGTGGTCTGAAAATCCTGTTTCAATTACCTGCAAGCTATATTCCCATAGGTTTTTGTTTATAATAATTTGGTCTAGTGCTGTTTGACAATGTGGTGTTACTCTAGTGGGCACAAATACTACTGGCTCCATTCCAAAAGAATTTAGCATGCACATTAGCTCTGGTTTTGGTGTTCTATCTAGAAAGTTTACATTTAGATCACCTATGATTACATGTTTCTTTCCTTTGTTTAATGCTGTTTGATTTATTATTTCCAAGCAGTCAATAAGCAGGTCAAGGCTACTGTTAGGGGGCCTATATATACAAGTAATTAATAAATTAAAATGTGTTAATTCTACTGTGCAAGACTCAAGTTTTCCTTCAATATTTAAATCTGGGAAATATGTGCAAGGTTTAGCCACTATATTGGAATTTACATATATACATGTACCTCCATGCTTTATAGTTTTCCTACAGAACTTAGTTATTAAAGTAAAATTTGGTATTGTGAAAAATTCAATTTCGTTTTCATTTAACCAGTGCTCAGAGATACAGATTACATCTAAATCCCTGTGGTCATGCAGCAATGTTTCTAAATTGGCTTTTTTATTCCTTAAACATTGAAAATTTTGATGAAATATTTTAAGTGATCTACTTAGTTCTATAGACGTTCGTTTATTACTTGTATACTGACAATTTTGATGTAATATTTTTATATTACTGTCCTTTTGTTTTAATCCACCTTTGTTTATCTTTACACTGTTGTGAAAATTACATTCTACAATAACATATATAAGATATAAAAATACATGTGTACAAGAACTGCAGAATATATTAATAAGCAGAATATTTTTTATAAATAAGAGTGAACATATCACTATTGTTATTTATCTTGACACAAAGGGTCCCTTTATGTTTAAAAGTTTAAATATTTACTGAAAACAAAACCATTTTTTCAAAATGTGCAGCAAATGTTTTCATCAATTCTTTAGGCGAGACATGGGATAGTATTGTCCTGTAAAAATCATGATATCTGGGATTTCTGCTCTATTAAGTAAAATGCCTCAACATGGTGGCATGTGTCAGTTACTTTGGTCCAGTCTATCAATGCTTCTGCAACTATTTTCCATTTGCATATAAATATCATTACGATGATGATAATAAGCACATACCTTATCCTAAGGGATGTTGAAAATGCTGTCATCCTCTATCACCACTTTTATGGTATATTCTCAGGATATTGCATTACACTCAAGAGTTCCATGTGTGAAATTAAGCAAAATTCTCGCCTAACATTTTCAATTAGTTCTTTCAATATGTGAAGGTTTGTTGCATATGCTTTATATTTCAAGCCTCACCAATATTTAAAATTGCATAGAGTTAAAATCAGAGAATAGTGAGGGCCAATCACCTTAAACCATGAAAATTGTGTTTCAGATCAGCATTTAACTTCTCAAGAGTTTATTACATGTACACAATACATAAAAAGCCCTTTGCAGTAATGTAATTATTGCTTCTGTGAGCAAGAAATAAACGCAATACATTGCTTGCAGGCAATGAGAATCTCACATACATTCTGTCATGTTGTGATTGCAGTGTGAGGGAAAAGCACTATGTATTTGTAATGTATGTTATTAATTTCTTAATGTCTGTTTTTTTTTCAGTCACAACTTAAGAAGCTGTATGGTGACGTAAAGTGTGAAATGGCATTTGTAATTGTCACCAAACGCATCAACACACTCTTCTTTCATCATAGGGACAATCCTCCACCTGGGACTGTAGTTGATGATGTGGTTACACTGCCAGATCGGTAAGTTGCAGCATAATTCTATAGTAAGCTCTCATAAGCAGTAATGGCTCTCATTTTATTTTAAAGACAGTGTATTTAAGCCAATGGTATGACAAAAATGTCTTATTTTGAATTTTCTGTATAAGATCTTAAGCCTTTTATTGAATTTTAAGTACTACAAAATCTAGAAATGTTCAATATGTTGAGCTCATTAAAATACGTAGCCCAATTGCTCATACCAGGGGTTTTCCACTATGGCAAGTAGAATTTCATACACATACTCAGTTCTTCACACACACACACACACACACGCACGCACGCACGCACGCACGCACACACACACACTACATGTTATTACATTACAATTTACAACATTCCTAACACATATAACAAACTTTCTGTCTTATTCCCACTAATATATACTTGTGCCACCTACCTGCCTTAAATTACACAACACCTGGTTTTCTGCGTATTGATGACCCTCTGCTCTCTAATATCCCTTGTTTCATTTCTCCAACCTTGTGGATTATTCTTAATCATTCTTAAACATTTCTCTCTGACTTTCCCTAAGTAGTCACCTTTATTTCTTAAATTTCTTAAATTATTTTCCATTTTTGTTGCCAAATTTATTCGCTCCATACCTTTGTTTGTTTACAATATAGTATACTATGTCAGTCTATACCAACTTCTTCACACATTGGGCATTTCCTTTTATCCTTATCATGTCTAATACCTTTCAAATTTCTGACTCTTGTCCTCGCTCAAGCTAATCCTTCTTGGTCTAGCTTATTACACACATCTATGTATTTTTCCCTCTCCAATATTGTTTTTATTTCCCTGTATATCCTCAACGAGCTTTTCTCCCTTGTACTAGCAAAAATGACTAACCTTATCTTCTAATCTTGATTCTGCTTCTTTCCAAAAGTCTCTATAAGAATACTCTCCATTCCTCCAAATACATCACATACCTATCTGATCCATCAATTCTCTTACTTTTTGTGTCCAAGACCCTTCGCATTTGCTTCACATTTGCATAAGACAACATTCCTTAGTAATATTGCTTTACTTCAAATCGGCTACTCTATATAAATATTTCATTACCCTTAAGATAATTTTGAGTCTAGATGAATGTCTTCCTAACCCTAGTTTTGCTACCCCATTAGGTAATGCTAATGGGAGGCCCAGAATATTGTGACTTTGTGGGTTCGTGAAATGAAAAGTCCAACTACACCACTCAACAATGTTCTTTATTTCCACCGACTTACAGTTAAACACTTGCCAATGACACAGAATTACGTGCTGCAACAATTACAATTCACCAGTTCGTCCGTTACAATTTCCTTGTACTCGCGGTTACGTAAGCTCCGGTACACATTCACAGTTACGTACAGTCCTCCGTTGCACAATCTTCTCGTACATTAACACGTCACTGACTAACACTGCCTTCTTACACCAAGAACTGTCCTCACTCACACACACTAACCAACTGATTGACCAACTCCGACTGACTTGGCTGACTAGCTGCAGCCCTTTTTATAGGCATCTCGCCGTCTTCTCGACGTTTCCAGATGATGAACGATTCCGTAATTTCTAGAACCAGGTGGACAGAAACAGACGGCACACTGATGTTTTTCCTCCCAACCACTGCCTGTCACCACTACAAGACAAACGAGGAGGAGGTGTGGCTAACCGAACCTCCCCTGCCTTCCGCTGCCAGCTGCTTTCACAGGGTGTTCCAGCGCCCGCGTTACAATATATATACAGAAAGATCAGTTAATTACGTTCACCTCTGTCCAGACTTCATCTACTCTCCATATTCCTGCCTCACGTGTCATTTTGTTTTCTACTATGGTAATTAAGATCCTTTGAAGCCATTTGACATAAATATCAGGTAATTTCTTTAACATGCTCTTACAACACTCATGGCCATTTTACCATTTGCTAAAGCCAGCTCTTTCTGTTCAGTCCACCTACCATAACAACTCAGCCATATCCCCAAAAAATCACATCTCTTTACAACATGTATTTCTCTTCCATTTATCTCCCATTTCTCGTCTTTACACGTCATTACATTGTATATTCACTCCCTTGTAATTGTCTTTACATTTCCCTGTAGATATGTCTGCCCTAACAGACTTAAAATGCACACACCATTGGTCTTGACTTACCTTGCCCCTCTTTATGTAAGCTTTTTATTATTAACTATATCTTTTTTGTATCATAGGACTATAAAATGTAGTAAATTGGGCTTTAAATTTTATTGAAACCAATTGCATATAAACAATTCACCTTATTATGCATGTTAGGAGGAGTGACGGAGTCTTAAAAACCAACTACAGTCTTTTCTATTAACTCAACTAGTACTTATTGCCATGGCAATCACAGAGCTGTATGGTTAGAAAGTAACACATGTTCAAGGGCACATACTGGCTGACATCATGAACAGAAAGCAAATTGCCATGAGAAATAAACATGCATTCAAGGACAGTTGACACCAGGAAGCGAGTCATATTATATTAAAATCCCAGCCATGGCATTGAATTTTTCATGTTGACTCTATCAAAAGCCTTAGCCTCTATACGGCTAGTGTGAAGAAATGATCCATCAGTTGACTTAAATAATAAGAGCTAAATTATGAAGCCTGGGACTCAAGTACTTATGGTAGTAAGTCACAACAAACAGTGTATCTGGAATACGAGAGTCCCTAGTGGTCTACTAGGGAAATATATGAGTCAAATGAAGAGTTTAGTGTCATGACAGCAAGTTGGCCATGGTAGCTCAATGGGTTAGAGCAACTGGACGGAAACCAGGAGATCCGTGATTCAAATCCCGGCCGAGGCATTGAATTTTTCATGTTGACTCTTATCTATCAAGTCTGTATACAGCTACTGTGAAGAAATGATTAATTTCCATCAATTAACTACAATAATAAGAGTTAAATGCTGAAGCCTGGGACACAAGTACTTACGATAGTAAGTAGCCACAAATGGTGTATCTCGAATGCGAAAGCCCCTAATGGTTTACCGGGGAAATGTACGAGTCAAATGGACAGTTTAGTATCATGACGGTAAGTTGGCCATGTTAGCTCAATGGGTTAGAGCGACTGGACGGAAACCAGGAGATCTGTGGTTCAAATCCTGGCTGTGGCATTGAAATTTTCATGTTGTCTCTATCTAACAAAAAGTTATTTTGCAAGAGCAATTACTGTGGTTTCAGTTCCAGAAAGATTACCACACCCAGCAGATATACTCGTATGAAGCCTGTTGCAAGGCCGACTGTGTCAGTGTGTATAGTACAGTGAGCAGTGTGGTAATTCAAACTGTCTGCAGGATTCCTGAGCTTTGATAAAATCAGTTTACTTGTGAATTATGCTTGTTCAGAGCAATTTAATAACAATGATGTCCAAATAAATGAAAAAGCTCTTTGCAGTCTGTTTTTAACACTGTCACTTACACTCAGCACCATTTTGATGGTGTTCAGGTAAAATGTGGTAAACTTCAATTTTTGGAGTTTATGTTTCTGCTGGATATGATAATATTTCTACTCGGGAAGTGTTCAGACAAGTTACCTAGCCACAGTGGCATAGCCCAATGATAAAACCACTTGATAAATGATTTATTGAGTACCAAAACAAATACAACTTGGGCTACCCCTGAGCTGGGTCCTAGCCCTTTTGCAAAAGGGCAACTCTTCAACACATTGCATACTTTACACATGTTTATACCTTTTAAAAGTCGTTCTTTTCATTTCATTTCTATGCTGCACTAGATTTTTCATATGTACCAAATTTTTTCCCTCTCTAAATTAATACACTCATTTTTGCTATATATTATTATTGTTTCAGTGTCTGTATTCCTTAGCTTCACTTTTCAATGCTTCTCACACATCACCCCATTTGCATCCCCTTCCCTTATTACTAATTATTTAACTTTACTACCATCTTTCGCCAATTTGTACAGCCGCATAACATGCCTCTCAGGACACCATTGTATTTCTTCCTTTCTAAAATTTATTCATATTTATGCCTTGCTGATATGTTTCTACATCTCGATATCCCTCGCTTAAACTTCGCTGCATTTCTAATCCCCTGGATCCCCACACTTTTTTCACTCTGCTTTTCCCTGTTCCCTTTTATCCCCACACTTTTTTGTCTCATTTTCTTAATCACCACGATTCCCATACTTGTTTCACTCTGTACTTAACATAATGTAATTGTAAATTAAATTAATTGGGAGTCGATTAATAACACAAAACAACACTCACTTTTAAATTTTCCCGGAACCGGTTTCTGAGGCCTTCCCTCTATCTTCGATGTCCGGCTGAAGATAGAGGGAAGGCCTCAGAAACCGGTTCCGGGAAAATTTAAAAGTGAGTGTTGTTTTGTGTTATTAATCGACTCCCAATTAATTTAATTTATACAACAACACTGTTTTCAACACTTCCATGAAAGGATTTATTAATGTAATTGTATTTCCTATTTTTTTTCTTTGCTCTGCCGACCACCATTTCTGAGATTTCCCCCTCTTCTGCATTCATCACTTTTCCTCTGTCAATGCACATTTCATTTACTCCATGTACATTCAGGACATTCACACCAGGTACTGAAGTCAGCTTGTTCAAGTCTGCTGCATCAACAACATTCATATGCTTTGCGTCATGGATGTTCTTTATGCTGCTTCTGTGCTCAGCCGCTTTCCCACCAATCCACAGTTTGCCATTTAATATAAATGCATTGAAACCTTTTTTTCTCACCGCCTTCCTTTCTTCAATCAGTTTCCTCCTTTGTTCTTTGTTCATAAGAAAGATCCATATTAATTTATATAGATGTTCCTCTTAGCTTATTTCTTTGTTTTAATACTTCCAATACGAATTATGTATTTTTGAATTTTAGTAATATATTTCTTTTGCCTTCCTATTTCCCAATGCTAAATGTGCCCCACAGTTCGAAGCTTCTCATATTCATCCCAGCCTCTTCATTAACAGTTCTTGTACCTCTTGAAATTCCCAAGTTCCACTTTGATCTATCCCAGAAATTATTAAGTTGTATCTTCTCATGAAATCTTTCATACTTAAAATTCAGCTTTCCATTTTGTTCAACTTGGTTTTTACCTTCACCAGCTCTTTAGTTTTAATTCCCAACTCTATATCATCCCACTTCATTCTTGCTTAAATCTCATTGCGAAACCATTATTTCTTTTATCTTCTCCTCTCTGATTTGCAGCTGTCATGTCACTTAGTTCCCTTTTCCTTGCTTCCGCGGGAACAACTCTACCGTATGTCTGTTCTGCTCTATTGCTAGTTTAGTACTCCTGTCATTACATTAGCCTCAAAGGAGTGTCATTGTGTTCAGGTAAAAAAGACTTAACCCTTTTACCTTAACTCTATCAAATTCATATCAGTTACATCTTTGTCCTCCTACAGGCATTGAGCTGATCCTTCACCCTGAATATTCTCTCAGATCCAGAGATACTCTGCTCCTTGACAGGCATCTCAGCCCAGGCACCCCCATATGCTCCCGGGGAGTGAAGTAAGGGAAGGGTAAAAAGGCAAAAAGGAAATGGGAAAAAGTTATCTCATTTAATTTTTTTTACTATCAAACACAAGATATTGTTTTCTGTTAACTTTATATGTGTATACTGGATGCAAAAATTTCTAGAGTAGATAAGCCATACTAAAATATGCATTTTGAGAATAGGAACAAGGATTCTGGGAAGCCTTTTTACCATGCCACATGCATCAACATTAAATACTACATGTTAGATTCTCTGATTATAAAACCTGTGACTGGAATATTGAATGTAAAGTAAATGCGCTGTATTGCAGTGTTAATCATTTTGTAAGTGTTTCTGATGTTCAGTGATACATTTGTGTTATGAAGCCTAATGGATAATACAGTAATACTTAACCGTCTTGTTCACCACAAAAATAAGATAAGTCTGCAATAGAATTCAGTCTCCTGTTTTTATACCAAAACTTCATGTTCCCAATCTCAAAATGCTTACCATCTTTCTACTCTACAATTTCCTGCACATTGTTTTTGTGTACCCTATATATCAATGTGTCGTTTTTATAGGTATGACTTCTTTCTGGTGTCCCAATCAGTATGTGTTGGTACAGCGAGTCCAGTATCCTACAATGTAATTCATGATGCTACTCCACTTACTGCTGACCAAATTCAGCGTCTCACTTACAAATTGACACATCTTTACTACAACTGGAATGTGAGTAATATGAATATATTGAACTATATGAGTATCATAACTTCAAAGGCAGCTTGTTATTTTATTTACTTTTCTTATTATTTGCAGAAATTTGGTAAGGTAAACTCGTCTAATTTCCTAGCATGGTTAATTTCATTGTATTTTACTATTCGTTACAACAGTATTGGACTGATGCACATTGAAGTTGCTGAAGTGTCCTACAGAAAGAGGCACCTCCTGGCTTATGGAGTTCCTCCTTGTAGGTGACTCTAGTGCTTTCAACAGCTGTATTAGACAAAGGAAACCCCAGCAGTCGACAAACGTTTGTTTGTAAGAGAAGAGCAGTGTGTGAATCAACAGTGTTCTTTTGCTGTTTTGCTGATACAAGAGGCGATATGTTTTAATGTATTAATCAGCATATAATACTTAATTTACATACTGTATAGCTTATAAAGCTTAAATTGGGGAGTGTTCTGTTTAGCATTTTCCCATTCCTTTTAACCTAACAAAAGATGCCATTTTGTAAAGTTTTAAAAAGATTGCCATCTGGTGGTAACTAAACAAGAAATTGAGCTTGTTAGCTATGTTGTACAGATGCAGGAGTTCTGTTTTGGCCAGTCTGCTACTGATGTTCATCATGAGGCCTATGAGCTCTCAGCTGGGAATGATAAATTGTCCTTCAATTCAGAAAAAGGAATTGCAGGATGGGACTGGTATGCTGCATTTTCCAAATGCTGTAATTTGCAAATGAGACAACCGGAGTACATCTCCATGAACAGAACCTTGTCTTCAAAGAGGGAGGTTCTAGATATACTTTATGAGATCTTGGAACTTGGATTTTGGAGAGCTGCCCTTTGTGATCATCCAGAGAGGATCTGGTACCTCAATGAATGTGGCTTCAGTTTTGTCACCCAGCAACAGAAGGTGTGAGTACAAAGTGATCCAAGCACATCTTCCAACAAACGATAGCAAAAACAGGAGAAATGACAACAGTAATGGTGACAATCAATGCTGCTATTGATGCTGGACCATACCTTGTTATCTTCAAGGGTCAGAATTTTTTAGAAGATTTATTGATTTATAGATGAGTCGTATTTATTACACGTCTGCTTCACTTTCGTACCTATTTTGAGGACATATTATTATTATTATTATTATTATTATTATTATTATTATTATTATGATTATTATTATTATTATTATTATTATTATTATTATTATTATTATTATTATTATTGTGACTTTGTGGGTTCGTGAAATGAAAAGTCCAATTTCACCACTCAAAAATGTTCTTTATTTCCACCGACTTACAGTTGAACACTTGCCAATTACACAGAATCACTTGCTGCACACAATTACAATTCACCAGTTCGTCCGTTACAATTTCACTTGTACTCGCGATTACATAAACTCCGATGCACATACCAGTTACGTACAGTCTTCCGTTGCACGGCGCTACTTCACTAGCACGTCACGCACTAACACTTACACCAAGAACTGCGACTGTCTCCTCACTCACACTCACTAACCAACTAACTGACTGACTGATTAACTGACTGCAGCCCTTTTTATAGGCATCTCGCCGACTTCTCGGCTTTTCTAGTTCCCAGGCGACGTTTCCAGATGATGAACGATCCCGTAATTTCTGGAACACAGGTGGAAGAGAAACAGACCGCACAATTATGTTTCTTTCCCCAGCCGTCCCTGTCACCACTATAAGACAAACGAGGGGAGGGCGTAGCTAACACGGACCTCCCTCGTCTCCCGCTCTCAGCTGCTTTCATAGGGTGTTCCAACGCTCGTGTGACACTGCTCCCTCCTCAAAGCTGTTCGCCCCGAACAGCACCATCGTAGCGTGCGAGGCGGTCCAGGTGTACCACCAGCATCTGCCCGGAGTCTGAGCCAGAAGTAGCGCTGCCGTAGTTTGTGAATCATACGGTTCGCTCCCAGGTGTCCTCCTGAAGTACCGGCGTGCACTTCCTCCAAGACTTCTGGGACCTTACTCCGGGGAAGTACCAACTGTTCTCTCTGCGCCTTCCCATCGGGTGACTCCCATACCCGGAACAGCACGCCCTCTCTGGTCTTCAAAGAGTCCCATTGGGCCCAGTACGACTTGTAGGTGGCGCTCCTCGGTGCGATGTCCTCCCAGGTTGGTCTCGTCCCTGCGTCCACTTCCCTCAAGAGTGGCCCCAAGTCTGCGTCCGCCAGCTGCTCCCTCCTCAGGCCTGCGCTATCCCAGCCTTCAGCAGGCACTGCCACAACTACTCGGACTGCTGCGACACGCTCCTTCTCTTCCACTCTTGTGCGCTCATGGCCGTCCTGGATCTGCGATAGGACACCTCCAATATAATGGTCGCTAGCGTCGGTGTCCACAATGAAGGCGCCACCCGGTTGTGGGAAACCCAAAATTGGAGCACTGCACAGGGTCCCCTTCGGGTGCTGGAAAGCGTCTTCGGCGTCTTCCGTCCACACATAAGGCCGGTTTTCCTCCGTCAGGCGGGTGAGGGGTTTTGCGATGTTGTCGGCCTTTTCCTCTAAATCATTAAGGCGGTCGTCTACTTGACCCTTCCGCTTGCCCAGGTTCGTGACGTCATCCCTCACGCCGGCCAACCGTTCCTCAAACTTTGCGGCGAGAGCCTCGTTCGCCGCCTTCATTTCTTCCGTCTTCTCCGTGAGGTTATCGTTAGCCGTCTTCATTTCTTCCAGCTTTGCGGCCAGGTTGTTTTTTGCCGCTTCTATTTTCGTTGTTAATTCGGCCTTCATTTCTTCCATCTTCCGGGTGATGTTGTCCTTGGCCGTCTTCATTTGTTTCAATTCGGTGGTGATGTTGTCGTTTGCCGCTTCTGTTTTTGCAGCGAGGTTTTCATTTGCCGTCTTCATTTCTGTCAGTTCCGCCTTCATTTCCATCATCTTCTCCAAAATTTTCTCCAATGCCGCGTCCATGGTTGTAATGTTCGGTGATGTTTTCCCGCTTCCTGACACCAGTGTGACTTTGTGGGTTCGTGAAATGAAAAGTCCAATTTCACCACTCAAAAATGTTCTTTATTTCCACCGACTTACAGTTGAACACTTGCCAATTACACAGAATCACTTGCTGCACACAATTACAATTCACCAGTTCGTCCGTTACAATTTCACTTCTACTCGCGATTACATAAACTCCGATGCACATACCAGTTACGTACAGTCTTCCGTTGCACAATCCTTTCGTTCATTAACACGTCACTGACTAACTCTTACACCAAGAACTGCGACTGTCTCCTCACTCACACTCACTAACCAACTAACTGACTGACTGACTAACTGACTGCAGCCCTTTTTATAGGCATCTCGCCGACTTCTCGGCTTTTCTAGTTCCCAGGCGACGTTTCCAGATTATGAACGATCCCGTAATTTCTGGAACACAGGTGGAAGAGAAACAGACCGCACAATTATGTTTCTTTCCCCAGCCGTCCCTGTCACCACTATAAGACAAACGAGGGGAGGGCGTAGCTAACACGGACCTCCCTCGTCTCCCGCTCTCAGCTGCTTTCATAGGGTGTTCCAACGCTCGTGTGACATTATTATCATCATTATTATTGTTATGATCGTCAACATCATCGTCGTTGTTTTTATTGTTATTGTTGTTATTGTTATTGTTATTATTATTATTGTTATTATTATTATTATTACTATTATTATTAATACTACTATTATTACTACTATTATTATTACTACTATTACTACTATTATTACTGCTACTATTATTACTACTATTATTATTACTACTATTATTATTACTACTATTATTATTACTACTATTATTACTACTATTATTATTACTACTATTATTACTGCTACTATTATTACTGCTATTATTATTACTACTATTATTAACTAAAAATTGTATTAGACTTTATATTTGTAATATTTTCAACAGTATTGTAATTCATATTTATATTTTTGAAAATTATTGTCTGTATTATTGATGGTGCCATGAGTCTGGTTGACTCCTACGGCAGATAGATAAATAAATAAAAAGAAATAAATAAAAAGAAATAAATAAATGACATTTCGGAATTAGAACCAAAACACTGTGAATCACATGGAAAATTTCAGGCAAATAAAAATAATAAACAAAAAACATTGTTTTGTTCCCCAGAGTAATAAATCAGTAGATAGAATAGATCTTGTGACAGTTGAATATCATGCCTTTTGTTATATCTACTATATTAGAGATTTAATAAACCATATGCCACTAGCCAATTGTCTGTAATTCATTATTTCTTGCAATGTTTGGTAAAAGCTTAAGAATAATAGTAATATATTGTAAACTACCGCCTTCACTTATTATGTTAATTCTTTTACAGGGCACAGTCAGAGTACCAGCTCCAGTTCTGTATGCACACAAATTAGCATACCTTGTAGGACAGATCACCCATTCACTGCCGTCACAACAAATGGCACAGTTATACTTCCTGTGATGCTACATACAAGAAGTACATGTTGGAATGTGAAACAAATATTTGGGATACATCAGCTTCCTGTTCTAACGCTAAAAAAAAAAAATAATAAGTAATAAAAAAAACTTAAAAAAAAATAAAAAAATAAAAAAAAATCCAAAATAAAGTTTTAAAAAAATAGAAAATAAAAAAAAAGAATAAAAGGTAAAATAAAAAAAGCTTATCGTTTAGTTTGTTTTTAATTTGTTGCACCATTTGTTCCTATATTTAAATAAAATTGTTATTGTATTATTTTTATCATTTTATTAAATTTAGTTTAGTTGTAATTTGCATCACAACAAAAGGCACAACTATGGTGTTACATACAAGAAGTAGGGTAAAGGGAGGTTTTTTCGGATACTTTTTCAAACGGATGTCACAGAGAAGCCAGTTGGTGTTAACGCACCTGCCAATAGCTCCTGGGCTCTAGGAACAAACATGTCAACTACCAACAGTGAAAGACAAGTTAACACCAAATGGTTTGTCTTTGACTTCCCTTCAAAAAAGTATCACATAATTGCCTATGTCACGAAAATACCTCCCTTTACCCTACATGTTAGAATGTGGGGAAAAAAAATTGGGAGAGATCAGCTACCAATTCTAAAACTTGCCATTTAGTTGCTTTTTTTTAATATTTTGCACCATTTCTTTGTATATTTTAAATCAAATTGTTATTACTTATATTATTATTCTGTGTTGTATTTTATCATCTTTATGAAATCTAATATAGTTGCAATTTGCAATACAACAAATGGCACAAATGCTATTTTCTGTGATGCTAGATCCAAGAAGTAGGTTAAAGGGAGGTATTTTGGTGATACTTTTTCAAAGGGATGTCAAAGAGAAGCTAGTTGGTGTTAATGCACCTGCCAATAACTCCTGTACTCTAGGAACAAACATGTCAACTACCAACAGTGAAAGACAAGTTAACACCTACTGGTTTAATATAATTAATATAATTTTGAGTCGAACTAATGCCCAATGCTCCACTTATTGCTAGTATTTACCTAGAATGTGTTTCGTTTGATCTTCTTAACATTATCAGCTGTTGTCGACTAATAGACGTTGGTTTGTTGAACTCATTGGAGGTGACAGGTACGTCTGTCAGTATCTTGATGAACTTGAAGTTTGGGTTTTCTACAAAGGTAGTGTCGAAATTAAACAATTTTCTTTCATATTTCTTTATGAAGATTTTTTTCCCACGTGGTTAATGCAGCTGGACCTTGGACACCTTTTAATAAGTCGATTAATGACACTAAACAACACTTACTTTTAAATTTTTCCAGAATATGTTTCAGAGACTTTGCCTCTATCCTCAGCCGGCCATCGGCTGAGTCTCTGAAACATGTTCCGGGCCTTAAAGTACTTACATGTAGTAAGTCGCCATTAAGGTAGCTGTCTCATGTGTTTCTGAGAACTCTTAAATGGTTTACCTGGAAAAGACGACTCAGTTGGAGAATTTAATGTCATATCGGCACGTTGGCCATAGTAGCTTAATGGTAGAGCGGCTGGACGGAAACCAGAAGATCCGTGGCTCAAATCCCGGCTATGGCATTGAATTTTTCATTCTGACTCTACGTTTCCACAATAATGATATTGATAAAGCCACATTGCAAAGTTAACCTCCAAACTTCTCCTGTTGTCTATTTGAACTCTCATGCGCTAAGCCATAAGTATTTGAGTAAGTTACCTTTTCGTGGTACAGGCTTTGGATATGAGGTAATGCTCATTTCTTTTTCTTGCTCCATTGTCCTGCCTGCTTGGTATGTGCGGCTGAATTTCTTGGACTCTGTAATGCACAGAATTATTCAGAGCATAAAAATTGTTCAAACAAAAAATGTTGATATAAACAAAATCAAATGTAGTGGAACATTTCAAGGCTAATCCATTAGTGTTAAGAAGCTGGTGCTGATAAATGACTTGGGAAAGAAAAGGGATTTACGAACGCTTATACTAGAAAATGATGGAAGCAAATTTGTCACAAACTGCTTCTTAAAGTAGCAGCATGCTCTGAAATGCTTTATTTTTTCTACCACATACATTATAGGTAGAAAAAGTATGATCTAGTGGCTAAGGTGAGGATGCACTGGTTAACAAAGAATTTCCACCAGAACATCTGATTGGTGTAAGATGTGAAGTTCATTGCACTAGTTTCACCTCCTTTCTATCATGCCTAGTTTTCTCTTTATCTGTAAATTTCAATTTAAGTTTTACTCTGCTTAAAGACTGTAGTCCTTATTTGCAGTAGCACATTACAAGAGAAAGTAAAGCGATCTTATATCTCTTACATGTCCTATTACACTACAGATAAGCAACGATTCACCAAGCGATGTGAGCAAATCACTTTGCAATACATCCCAGATAGCAAGCATCCTGTCTTAAGTTTCAGTAAGAACAATCACGCTGACAAGTGTCTTTATTAGTGTATAATGTAACTTTTGGGTTCATAAAATTAAAAGTCCAATTTGCCGAAATTCTAAATGCTCCTTATTTGCGCAGAAATAAACTCCGTAGCAGCAGAATTACATCACATATCACAATCTACAGTATAGTCGCCCTGCTGGAAGGCTTACCATGGATTTATCTTGGGTAATAGACACCTCTCAGATAACGCACTGATTACTCCACGCGGAGTAAACGTGTATCTGTCATTTGTGATTTCTGCGAATTCCATTGGCTGAAGTGATGCGTTCATTGGTGCTTAGCACACGACCGGGAGGCACTTTAGTTTCCCTCTCACTCTTACAAGAATAATCAGTGCGTTATCTGAGAGGTATCTATTACCAAAGATAAATCCATGGTAACAGTTCGAACAGGGCGACAATACCAAGGTTGATGACAATAACAAACATTAACTCTCATTACAATGACACTCTATGCTTACGTCTCTTCACGACTTCCTCTCATTTTACAACTGATTCTTGGCGAGTCGACGCTTTCTTAAATACCTCATTGATAAATTTGAGACTCTTCCAGAAGAATAAAGAAACCAAATATTCTATCACATTCCAGAAGCTTAACTTAATCTATACTACTACTACTACTACTACTACTACTACTACTACTACTACTACTACTACTACTACTACTACTACTACTACTACTACTACTACTACTACTACTACTACTACTACTACTACTACTACTACTACTACTACTACTACTACTACTACTACTACTACTACTACTACTACTACTACTACTACTACTACTACTACTACTACTACTACTACTACTACTACTACTACTACTACTACTACTACTACTACTACTACTACTACTACTACTACTACTACTACTACTACTACTACTACTACTACTACTACTACTACTACTACTACTACTACTACTACTACTACTACTACTACTACTACTACTACTACTACTACTACTACTACTACTACTACTACTACTACTACTACTACTACTACTACTACTACTACTACTACTACTACTACTACTACTACTACTACTACTACTACTACTACTACTACTACTACTACTACTACTACTACTACTACTACTACTACTACTACTACTACTACTACTACTACTACTACTACTACTACTACTACTACTACTACTACTACTACTACTACTACTACTACTACTACTACTACTACTACTACTACTACTACTACTACTACTACTACTACTACTACTACTACTACTACTACTACTACTACTACTACTACTACTACTACTACTACTACTACTACTACTACTACTACTACTACTACTACTACTACTACTACTACTACTACTACTACTACTACTACTACTACTACTACTACTACTACTACTACTACTACTACTACTACTACTACTACTACTACTACTACTACTACTACTACTACTACTACTACTACTACTACTACTACTACTACTACTACTACTACTACTACTACTACTACTACTACTACTACTACTACTACTACTACTACTACTACTACTACTACTACTACTACTACTACTACTACTACTACTACTACTACTACTACTACTACTACTACTACTACTACTACTACTACTACTACTACTACTACTACTACTACTACTACTACTACTACTACTACTACTACTACTACTACTACTACTACTACTACTACTACTACTACTACTACTACTACTACTACTACTACTACTACTACTACTACTACTACTACTACTACTACTACTACTACTACTACTACTACTACTACTACTACTACTACTACTACTACTACTACTACTACTACTACTACTACTACTACTACTACTACTACTACTACTACTACTACTACTACTACTACTACTACTACTACTACTACTACTACTACTACTACTACTACTACTACTACTACTACTACTACTACTACTACTACTACTACTACTACTACTACTACTACTACTACTACTACTACTACTACTACTACTACTACTACTACTACTACTACTACTACTACTACTACTACTACTACTACTACTACTACTACTACTACTACTACTACTACTACTACTACTACTACTACTACTACTACTACTACTACTACTACTACTACTACTACTACTACTACTACTACTACTACTACTACTACTACTACTACTACTACTACTACTACTACTACTACTACTACTACTACTACTACTACTACTACTACTACTACTACTACTACTACTACTACTACTACTACTACTACTACTACTACTACTACTACTACTACTACTACTACTACTACTACTACTACTACTACTACTACTACTACTACTACTACTACTACTACTACTACTACTACTACTACTACTACTACTACTACTACTACTACTACTACTACTACTACTACTACTACTACTACTACTACTACTACTACTACTACTACTACTACTACTACTACTACTACTACTACTACTACTACTACTACTACTACTACTACTACTACTACTACTACTACTACTACTACTACTACTACTACTACTACTACTACTACTACTACTACTACTACTACTACTACTACTACTACTACTACTACTACTACTACTACTACTACTACTACTACTACTACTACTACTACTACTACTACTACTACTACTACTACTACTACTACTACTACTACTACTACTACTACTACTACTACTACTACTACTACTACTACTACTACTACTACTACTACTACTACTACTACTACTACTACTACTACTACTACTACTACTACTACTACTACTACTACTACTACTACTACTACTACTACTACTACTACTACTACTACTACTACTACTACTACTACTACTACTACTACTACTACTACTACTACTACTACTACTACTACTACTACTACTACTACTACTACTACTACTACTACTACTACTACTATCATTTCCTCATCCGTAACCACAGGTCGTCCAGAACGAGGTTTGTCTTTCACAGAGAAGTTCCCAGCTCAAAATCGAGTAAACCATTTTTGAATTTCCCGATTCGTCACTGCATCTTCTCCGTAAACAGCACAAATTTTCCATTGAGTTTGTGAGGCAGTTTTACCTTTACGGTAATAAAACAGCATTAAATGTCGAAAATGTTCCTTCTTGCCTTCCATATTAACATTCACAAGTTACAACTCCACACTGTTGCATCCACAAACTCGTACTGAAGTTTGGTTACCAATTCTTACATAAGTTGACCTATTTACCTTTGGCCGTGTGGTCGCTGTGGTTTGTGTTCGTAGCATTCTTTTCAATTATTGTATTTGTAAACAAACCCCATATTTTTGATGTGTGTTTGGAGGAATTTAGTAACAGTGACATCAAAATTAATATAAAAATTATTTGTGGTTGGTTTATTGACACTCGTCACTTACTTTTTCATATATTTATGAGAGACTAGTTTCAAAGGCCCTGGCTTCCATTTTCAATCTCTTCCCAACTGGCATCTGTTGTTATCTGCTCTCTCTGGTGGTGGAACTATGAACTTTTTTGTCAAATTATCTACTGGCGGGATTTCAAAGTTCATTACGCGATCCTTATTTTTCCAGATGAATATGTTCTCCCATGTTGTCAATCTATTTTGGTGTATCACTCCTTTTAATAATTTTGGATTTGGATCAATGTCATGGTTTTCATTCCAAAAATGAAATGCTACTGCTGACTTGTCTTCTTGTTTCAATCTGATGTTTCTAAAGTGTTCTTTGACTCTGGTTTTTAAATTTCTTTTTGTTTGACCTATGTAGCATTTTTCACAATTCTTACAATTTATTTGGTATATTCCAGATTTGTTACCTGAAGGGATTTCATCTTTTGTTTTTGAATTTAGTAATTTTAAAATTGAGTATCTATTAGTAGGTGCCAAGATGATATTTTGTTCCTTGAATATCTTTTTAAATTTATTAAATGTTTTTGGATGATATGTGAATGAACTGAATATGCTGTTGCTTTCTTTTTCTTTAATAAATGTGGTTGCTTCCTTAATGGTTTTCTTTAGTTTAGATTTTCTAATTTTCTTCAACACCAAACTTTTAATAATTTAATAAATTTAAAAAGATATTCAAGGAACAAAATATCATCTTGGCACCTACTAATAGATACTCAATTTTAAAAGAAAACGGATACAACAAAAGTTTGGTGTTGAAGAAAATTAGAAAATCTAAACTAAAGAAAACCATTAAGGAAGCAACCACATTTATTAAAGAAAAAGAAAGCAACAGCATATTCAGTTCATTCACATATCATCCAAAAACATTTAATAAATTTAAAAAGATATTCAAGGAACAAAATATCATCTTGGCACCTACTAATAGATACTCAATTTTAAAATTACTAAATTCAAAAACAAAAGATGAAATCCCTACAGGTAACAAATCTGGAATATACCAAATAAATTGTAAGAATTGTGAAAAATGCTACATAGGTCAAACAAAAAGAAATTTAAAAACCAGAGTCAAAGAACACTTTAGAAACATCAGATTGAAATAAGAAGACAAGTCAGCAGTAGCATTTCATTTTTGGAATGAAAACCATGACATTGATCCAAATCCAAAATTATTAAAAGGAGTGATAAACCAAAATAGATTGACAACATGGGAGAACATATTCATCTGGAAAAATAAGGATCGCGTAATGAACTTTGAAATCCCGCCAGTAGATAATTTGACAAAAAAGTTCATAGTTCCATCACCAGAGAGAGCAGATAACAACAGATGCCAGTTGGGAAGAGATTGAAAATGAAGGCCAGGGCCTTTGAAACTAGTCTCTCATAAATATATGAAAAAGTAAGTGACGAGTGTCAATAAACCAACCACAAATAATTTTTATATTAAACCCCATATTGTTAGGCAACTTCTTTGACATAAAAGTAATGGGGGCATGCAGTGTTCTCAGGAGTTCTTAGTCATAAACACGTAACAAGAATCAAACGAATTTATGAGACAACCCAATATTTGTGACAAAAGGCTTCACTTATCTTAAGAAAATGGAGTTAATTCTTCTTTCTAATTGAGATCAATTTAAAAGAACAAATTGTTTTCGTCAGTCAACTTCGTAGTCAAGGATTCCAGTTACCATGGTTTTCTTATGTTTTTTTTTTTTAGTATTACCAACATCTGAAAATGAAACAAACCTAAAAGCAGAATCAAATGCTGGTATTTCAAAATTCACTATGCAATGTTTATTTTTTAAAATAAATATATTTTCCCAAAATATTAAATCTATCGGACCATTTAATTGTTTTAATAATTTAACTTCAGGATTTATTTCATGGTTAAATGACCAAAAATGATCTGCTACGACCAATTTATCAATTTGTTTATACTTAATGTTACGAAAATGTTCTTTCGTTCTGGTTTCTAAATTATGTTTCGTCGTTCCAATATAAACCTGATCACAATCTAAACAACTAAATTTTATAAATTTAATTTAATTTTCGTAACATTAAGAATAAAAAAAAAACTGATAAATCGGCCGTAGCAGATCATTTTGGTCATTTAACCATGAAATAAATCCAGAAGTTAATGAAATAAATCCAGAAGTTAAATTATGAAAGCAATTAAATAGTCCGATAGATTTAATGGTTTGAGAAAAGATATTTATTTTGAAAAACAAACATCGCATAGTGAATGTTGAAATACCAGCAGTCTATTCTGTTTTTAGGTTTGTTTCGTTTTCAGATGTTGGTAATACTAAAAAAAAAAAAAAAACATAAGAAAAACATGGTAACTGGAATCCTTGACTACCAAGTTGACTGATGCTGAAAACAATCTGTTTTTGAAATCAATCTCCATTAGAAAGAAGAATTAATTCCATTTTCTTAAGATAAGTGAAGTGTTTTGTTAGAAATATTTATATTTGTGTAATATTCATTGCTTTACTGTAGCTAGCTTCATTTTCTACGTAATTAGAAGGGAAATTTGGGACATACTTGTTTAACTTATTCTGTAATTACACAGAACATGTTTAAGAAGGATTCACATCCATCTTGAGCTATAAGTCTATTGATGATGCTAGTGTCATCTTTGTTCTAGTATACTAATCACTCCCCAATTTCATATAGCACTGGGAAACAACATATGAGAAATTGTAAGAGTCAGTTGAAGGAGAGATCTATAAATGAAACAAGCGTGCAGAACGAAATGGCAAATTTGCAGACACTTGTCTGCAGAAATATAAAAGTTAAAACATGAGATTACAGCAAAATCTGGTGGAAGTATCAAGCAACTACCGAACAAAGAAATAGAATGGATAAATCTGGCCCTTTAAAATGTATACCACTGAGCATATTCTTCTTCTCCTTCAATTGTTTACCTTCCTCATATTAACAATAGAAATCTACGTAGGACAGCTGTCGCTGACTTCCCTCTCAAACCAGGGAGTTCCCAAGCTGTCCCCGAAGGGTGCCCGGCACCTCCGTGGGACTTTCCATAGGGCAAGACCTAGAGACTAACAAGCCCCCCAATCTAGTCTGAAAACACAAGACGGATGGAGGTGGATGCACCACTTATGCGCGCCAATTCCAAAGGGGAAGGCTACCGAACAACCTCAGTGTGGACGCTTGGAGATCTAGCACACCTTCTACTAGCTATGCAGGCTAGTACACGGGAATACACGACTTCTCTCAACCCTATCTGGAGACGTACCCAATCTGACAGGTATCGGGAACCACTGCCCCCTCGAGTCCAACCCAATCCGAACAACTCCCCTATGGAAGGGGCTCGGCAGTTTGGCCCAAGGTTTCTCTAGTAATGTCAGAGGTACCACGAGTACTAGGGGTCCATAGCACCTGCCCCACGGCAGCTGAAGGGGACGGATCCCCCCCCCCTTACGGGAAACCTTCCTCATATGTAACACTTGCACCACCAGGACCCGCAAGATTGGGGAGGAACAGAAATTCTGGATCAGATAGAGAACCCAGAATGGGTGATGAGCCCAATGCCTGGTATGAGAGTAAGAGAGGTAGATGACAGAACGAGGGCAAAATGAATGAAAGGAAAGATGATATTGGAGCAATTAGTGGAATGATGGTGGGGAAAACTGGAGATCTCAAACAAAACCTGCCTGTGCACCATGTTGTCCATCACAAATCCCACATGTGGTCGCCTGGGATCGAACCAGGGTCACCTTGGTGAGAGTCAGCCATGGTGTGGCTGAGCATACTCAGGATTGTAATATATGGTCAAAAAAAAAGTTCTTAGGCTTTGGTGTTCATAGGTTAAGCTAAAAATATTTTGTAACCAAACACTTTTATTCGCTGCATAGATAATAAATACTAAATAATGTTCTTACCATGAGGAAGCTGAATCCTGTCCAAAGAATATCCCACCCTGCTGGGCAGTCGGGATTTTGAATAGACTATGGACTGCTATTACCCTTGTTGTGGCCTCACACACTATGCATCTGTAACAGTAAACATGTTTTCACATTAGCGCAAAGTGGTAATTTAAACTTACTGAAACAGAAAGTTAGTACTGGCTAGAACTTATTAAATTACACAATTTATGTGAAGTAGAGTATAGTAGTCGAGTTCATTCCATCCCATGCGACATCAAAGCTTTCCCTTCTGACCACACATTTTCACATGTAAGCAATTATAGGGGTCTTCTATCCCTAAACATATGGGATGGTCCTTCTTAATATGTTCACCAAGTTAAAGCTCTGTTGCAATATTTTTCTTGTGTCCTTAGAACTGCAGTACCTTCTATTAGCTTAGTCTGTGCAAACGTGCTTCTTATGTGTGTGTGTGTCAATTAAGCTTACTTAATGTAGTTAGTGTAGTTTTATAAATTTATTAGTGTTAAATAGTTATTGGCGTTTAGTACTTGCGTAATTTAATTAAGATGTGGAGTCCGTAGGAATAGAACCTAACATGTTCAAGTTCAATTTACTTCATCCATGAAAACAATTACATATTGTGGATTTGTCAAAAATACAGTATAACCTAATTTCTTAAAAACTATTTACAAGAATTATTTTCAGTTCTAATTAAAAGTATTACATTTATAATCTTCCACATTAAACACTACTATTATTCCTCCCTACATTTATATATCTCTAGATTATTAAACGCATTTACTGTTAAACATCTCTTTATTCCTTTCAAATTTTGTTCCATATTCTTTATCATTTTTATTTCTTCAGGTAGTTTATTATATAGTTCTTTCCGTATATTTTTACACACTTCTGTTTGTTTTTTTCTTCTTCTTCTTTTTTTTTGTAATTTACGTCTTCCATTGTTAAGTCATATCGGACGATGAATGGAATGTGTGTAATGATGCTCAAGTGATCAGAGGGTCCATGGAACTTAGAGTTATCCAACATTCGTCTTTAAGGATAAGGGAAAACCCCGGAAAGAAACCTTATCCAGGTATCTCAGAAACTATTTGTAGTTGGTTTATTAATACTCGTCACTTACTTGTTTATATTAATGAGAGACTAGTTTCAAAGGCATTTGCCTCCATTTTCAATCTCTTTCCAACTGGCATCTGTTGTTGTCTGCTCTCTCTCTGGTGGTGGAACTATGAACTTTTTTGTCAAATTATCTACTGGTGGGATTTAAAAGTTCATTACTCGATCTTTATTTTTCCATATGAATATGTTCTCCCATGTTGTTAATTTATTTTGGTTTATCACTCCTTTTAATAATCTTGGATTTGGATCAATGTCATGGTTTTCATTCCAAAAATGAAATGCTACTGCTGACTTATCTTCTTGTTTCAATCTAATGTTTCTAAAGTGCTCTTTGACTCTGGTTTTTAGATTTCTTTTAGTTTGACCTATGTAGCATTTTTCACAATTCTTACAATTTATTTGGTATATTCCAGATTTGTTACCTGAAGGGATTTCATCTTTTGTTTTTGAATTTAGTAATTTTAAAATTGAGTATCTATTAGTAGGTGCCAAGATGATATTTTGTTCCTTGAATATCTTTTTAAATTTATTAAATGTTTTTGGGTGATATGTGAATGAACTGAATATGCTGTTGCTTTCTTTTTCTTTGATAAATGTGGTTGCTTCCTTAATGGTTTTCTTTAGTTTAGATTTTCTAATTTTCTTCAACACCAAACTTTTGTTGTATCCGTTTTCTTCTGCTATGTGTATTATTGCTTTTTGTTCTTTGAAATATTCTTCTTTTTCCATGGGTATGTTGACTAGTCTGTGTGTACGGCTGTTTATTATTGCATGTTTATGTGTAATTGGGTTGTGGCTATATAAACAAGTAAGTGATGAGTATTAATAAACTACTCAAAGTATAAACTTGAAAGAAGCGTAGGGACAGTGAAATATCTTCTCAATTCACTTTTGTGCTGTATTAATAAACTAACTATAAATAATTTCTGAGATTAATTTTGATGTCACTGTTACTAAATTCCTCCAAAGACATATAATAGGCCAACAAGTCTTGAGGAATAAACAATTTGAGGTTAAGTGTGGAACAAACAACGGGAAAATGGATACAAATAAGGTAGGATTTGGACTTTTATCATTCCAAAACAAACATGAAATAAAACTTATCCAGGTAACTCACCCTGACCGAGATTCGAACTCGGGACCTCTTGAACGTGAGGCAGACATACTACCTACCATCTACGCTAACAAGGAAGGCCACTTCTGCTTAGTGTTCCTCTAATTATAGATCTAAAATAATCATCATTATTTCTTAAGTTATATGTATACCATGATTTTTTGGTTCATCTTTTCCTTGTAAAATAATCAAAATTGAGTTAACAAAAAGAGAATACAAGTAAAATTATAGCTTACCTGGAAATATACTTCTTCATCTCTCTTGCTCCTATTGGTGTCATCATCATGGGCATAGGATACTCTGTACTGAGCCAGTAACTATAGTCATTACGGCTGGAGTAGTCACACACATTGTTCAAGTTACAAAACAAGAATGGCATCGTTGAAAATCTTTGCAAACAGCTGCCTGGAGAACCTGTATTAAGAAGAGTTATTATTTACGTAAAATATGAAGCAAAAAAATATATACAAATATAATAATTTGTAATAAACAAATAAACAATATAATAATAAACCATGATTTATTTAACCATGAAATAAATCCAGAAGTTAAATTATTAAAACAATTAAATGGACCGATAGATTTAATGATTTGGCACAAGATGTTTATTTTAAAAAATAAACATTGTGTAATGAATTTTGAAATACAGGCAGTTGATTCTGTTTTTAAATTTGTTTCATTTTCAGATTTTGGTGGTACTAACAAGAACATAGTGGCATCTAGCGTTTGTAGCGTTGACAATGAATTTGTTTGTGATTCTAGCTGATGATGTGGAAGAAGTTTCACAAAATCGCGATCCTGTCCAATTTATAAGTAAAGTAACATAATTTCTTACAAGATAAGTGAGATTTTAAGCTACAAATTATTATATTTTTATATAGAATTATTATTATTTTCACCATAATAGAAGTGCTTTAGATATGATATGAATGATAGATTAAAATTCCCGAAACTGAAGCATTTAATGTTTTTCCTAATCTGATGTAATGAATATTCTAAATTATTCTACATTCAGCTCTATTAATCCCTGGTTTATATAAATTAATATATTACTTCAGAAACAATAAGAACACCTTCAGTATGCATAAAGCTTAAAATGTTTTGTTATAAATACTTAAAAAAACAGTAAATATTACTTCAGAACCTTTATTTGAACCTACAGCCATACTACAAAGATTGGTTTACCCTGCATTGCAATATTCTTAACTGATACTGTTGCCCTTCAACTTTTCCTCTTCTCAATACTGGCTAATCAGTTGATGCAAAGTCTTTGTACAAAGGTTGATATACTGCGAGACCATGTATTTCAGTGTTATATGTTTTAGTCCTATTATAATGCCAAATAATCTGTATACACACAATCTTCATGTATGATTTCTATGTACAGCAAAGTTTCGGGTTATACAACCTTTGATAATCCGACATTCCATATTATCCGACTCTCGCCAGTGATTAGTCAACAGGACGTGCATTGTCGAAACTACAGTGAGTGTGCAGGTATAGCTTGGATGCAGACAATATGTTTTCATTTCCTGTGAGTACAATATGGCAAGTAAAAGAAGAAAATGGTTGTTTCCATGGAAGACAAGTTGATGGCTTTAAAGAGACTGGACAAGGGGGAAACTCTTCAAAAGGTGGCTTCAGATTATGGTATTGGGCGTGTTACAGTGGAGGGCTGGAAAAAAAGAGAGAAGAAATTGAAAAGTACCAGAGCAACAAGTGATGCACTAAAACACTGGAAAACAATGAAACAATGTGAATATGAAAAAATAGCAAAGAACTGTTTCTTTGGTGCACTCAAAAATGAGAAAAGGGTCTACCAATAACGGGCTGCACTGTATTTCCGGAAAGCGCTCAATGAAGGGGAGCCTAATTTTACTGCTAGTGTTGGGTGGTTTGATCGTTGGAAGAAATTGTACGGTATTAGGCAGTTTAATACCTGTGGTGAAAAACTGTCCACTAAATCTGATGACGTTTTGAAATTTGTAAAGGAATTCCAAGAATTAATTCTTGCTCAAGGATTAACTGGTGTTCAGATTTTTAATTGTGTCAAAACTGGACTAAATTTCAAGATACTGTCATCTAAAACTCTTGCAGCCTGAGCACAAGCGTAGTAATGTTATGAGGAAATTGGGCTCTTCTTTCTAATATGCGACGCGGCAATTTTTTTCTAATTCCTTCACACTTTTTTATGTTTGGTACAGTGTTAGGCATCTTAATACCTATGGTGACAAACTGTCCACTAAATCTGACAATATTTTGAAATTTGAAAAGGAATTCCAAGAATTGACTCTTGCTGAAGGATTAATTGGGTTCAGATTTTTAATTATGACAAAATTGGACTAAATTTCTAGATACTGTCATCTAAAATTCTTGCAGCCTGAGCACAAGCAATGTTATGAGGAAATTGGGCTCATCTTTCTAATATGCGACGCGGCTATTTTTTTCTAATTCCTTCGCACTTTTTTATGTTTTTATATACAACCATGATTTTTAATACAATTTCTATACTTTTTAGTGCAATTTCGTGTTGGAGGGCATTCTTTTAACGTTATTAATTGTTTGTTTATTTACTGCATAACGTAGCCATACTGAAGAATTCAGTGCAGCCAAACTATGCTTTTTTCTCCACTGAAAGCAATGCTGCCAACAGTCTTACTTGTCGTGAAATTACACTATCTAGCAGACTAAATGTATGAGTTCGCGGACTGTATCGGACCGGTTCGGCTACTGCCATGAAGTGTGCATGATGTCAAATTACACCAAGTATACTGCAAGGGGGAAAATTGGCGGTCCCGGTCACGTTGTTCAAATCGATGAATGCAAAATAGGATGCAATTAGACTGTAGAGTGTATTTGCATCCTTCCTGTTGTTGGGGCATATCGTCATCCGCACCTCATTCGTTTCCACATTGATCATTCCCAAGATCCAGTCGCCCTCTACGATGCACCCACATTGAAACATGTGTCGTGTCTTGTCAAGAGAATATACATAGAAAAACATAAAAACCAACTAATGAATTTTTAAATCCCGCCAGAAGACAACCCCACATTTAAGTTCATCACAAACTCAACAGATGGCAGCAGCAACTCCAGAGCTACCCACACCACTGGATCAAACTTTAGTCCAATAAGAGCCGAAGATGTGAACGATGGTTCGCAAAACATGTCCTCAAATTAGGTACGTAAGTGAAGCTGATGTGTAATAAATACGACTCATCTATAATTTAATAATTATTTCGCTTCACTGTGGTGTTCCAATACAGTTAAATTTCGATATATGAGGTATTAATGTTTCGTCAATGTCAAAGGAAACAAGGAAACATCATTCAGCAGGCAAGCAGACTTCATTGATAAGCGTCTTTTCTTAAGACATTTAGAGGTTCTTTTACTTCAATATTGTATGTAGAATTGGTTTGATTATTCAGTAAATTCTGTAAAACCAACAATTGTAAGACTTGAAGCTTTCGCAGTGAGCGTTATTGATTAAGGCCTCACGGGTGATCAGCCGCGTCAAATTTATGAGGATTGAGCTTTCGGCCATCCGCGAAACATGACCCTATTCACATGTTAATCGGTGGGCGGAGCATGCCCTGCCTTGGCCAATGCTCGAGTGACAATGTTGGATTGGCTCGGCTGGCGATGGACATAGCTACCATCCGCTTTGGCATTTTCTGTGAGGTTGGTCACTGAACGCATGTGGTCGTTTTCTGCGCGGTCCGTCACTTGAACTGTGCACTTGGAGTCTGCAGTCAAAATGCTTTTGATGGCCGGTGTCCAGGCTGGGATAAAAAACGTGCATTGCTCAAGTTCTAACTATCGTAGAGAGAGGATTTTTGTATGGTCATGATTAAAATATAAAATTCTTTCTTATTATGGGATCGGCATCTGTCATTTTTTCAAATATTTATCTGAACACAATTAAAGAGATAATGTTCTCAGTTCAGGTGCATGAGATGTGTGTACTACATTTGGCAGCGCTGGTAGGAGGAGCAAGCTTAGGATTTGCTGGAGTCTGCGGTACAGCCTGCCTCCATATGTGTTTAACTTTAGCGAAGGTTATAACAATGCTGTTGAACATTATTAAAACAGTAGTACTTGATGTCAAAGATATTAAATGACTGCATTTAATGATACCCTTAGCTTTTTAAATTTCAGTTTCGTACAAGAGAAAAAAGCTGAAACATACCTAGATCTTGTCCATGTGCCTTAGCATTGCCAAGGAAATGCAGGAGGGAGTATCCATTCCATAGACGTGTTGTGCCTCTTCGGCAAGCAGGTGTCAGCTCTGTTTGGGAATGTCTGGTGAAAAAGAAACCTCGGGTCTTGGGAGGAGGACCAGGAGGAGCAGGATCTCCTTGCAATCCAGGAAAGCCTGAAACATAGAGAGTTATATTTTAGTTAATTGATGGAAATTAATCATTTCTCCACACTAGCCGTATATAGGCTAAGATATTTGATGGATAGAGTCAACATGAAAAATTCACTGCCATAGCCGGGATTTGAACCGTGGTTCAAAGAATTTTTCATGTTGACTCTATCCACCAGAGTTATATTTGTTTACATAATTATAATCTAGAATCTTAGTCGCATTTACTTCTTTGATTGCCTCAAGCATATACTAAGTATACTGTTAATTGACAAAAAGCTTACAAAAAGAGTGCTGCATTCTTTTGGTTTGACATAGTTCTACGGTCTGATCTTTAAAAGAAGATATGTGAAGGTCATCTGTTTCTCCATGTGAGGTGCTGCAATATTGCCTAAACTAAGTTATGCATACTCCCCTCTTTAACCTCACAACACACGAAACATAAACAAGCATTCAAGGTTATCACATCTCAACGAAAACATGCACATTTAATCTGTATTAGCCTACTTTAAGAACAAAAATAAGTTTTTCACACATTCAATGCATTGTAGCATCTCCACATGTGTGCGTTCTTTTAAATAATTTTTGCACTATGTAACTGATAACCCATACTTACTGTTATTGTTGCTATGCATTGTAATTTGACATTCCTGCACTAGAGCTGTAAGTAATTTCTCCATATCAACACATATAGGCGATGCACATTCTAAAATCTAACATTTATCTTCAATTATATTTATTAATACTTTAGCTTAACTACTAAAATTCAGAGTGATATAAATACACATTGTGCAAAAAATGTGTATGCAATACACATGTGGTAAGCACATAACGCAATCTCGGAAATTGAAAACAAAACAAAAAAACTCAATGCAAGTGTCTCCTCTTTCTGTATAAAGTGCTTATCACATTAGTATTGCTATATACTATTAACAACTCTGTGTCAATCACCATGTTCATATCGCGCCGATATGCCAGAATTTTGACCCACAGGAATTCATTTACATGCAAGCATATCTACTGACATGGGACTGTCACTTTTGGTTAGGAACAAGCTGTTCATTGATAAGGAGCAAACTCTCGTCTTCCTGTTCAAAGAATTCCTTAAGAGAACAGACAAATTTTTAAGCTTGATATGCAATGTAACACCTCGACCCTAAGCTGATCTTTGCCTCGGGCCATGAATCCTCCATTTACTTCTAATCCTACAGCACTACATCTTGCTTCCATAACGTACTTTAATTTTGCTTTCACAATACACAACGTAACTGAACACTCAAGCAAACTCTTGTTTAATAAATCCTTTTATGGAAGTGTTGAAAACAGTGTTGTTGTATAAATTAAGTTAATTAGGAGTCGATTAATAACACAAAACAACACTCACTTTTAAATTTTCCCGGAACCGGTTTCTGAGGTCTTCCCTCTATCTTCAGCCGGACATCGACTAGTTCTCATTGGTGTAGCTGGCAATATTTTGTCTTCGGTCTCCTCTGGTGGCGGTTCGAGGAACTTGCTGAACAAATCTTTCTGGGGGATGTCGAAATTGAATACTTTGTTCCTATTTTTTGAAATAAAGATTTGTTCCCATGTGGACAGTTCTTCTTTTCCTGTTGTATGTTTTAGTAATTTTGGTTCTGGATTTATGTTGTGGTTTTTTTCCCAAAAATGCGTGGCAACTGCTGATTTTTCTAATTGTTTGTATTTTATGTTCCTAAAGTGTTCCTTTGCTCTTGTTTCTAAATTTCTTTTCGTTTTTCCAATATAAATTTGACTACAGTCACAGCATTCAATTTGATATATACCAGATTTTTTGTTAGATGGAATGGCATCTTTGATGTTTGAGCAAATTAGGTTTTTTAAGGAGTAATGGTTCACTGGAGCTAGTTGAATGTTTTGTTTTTTGAAGACTTTTTTGAATTTATCAAAGGCCCATGGATGGTAAGTGAATTTTTTGAAGATCATTTTAGTTTCTGTAGCTGAGAGGGTTGTGGTTTCCTTTAGTAGTTTCTTCTTTTTTGCTAAGTTCACTTTTTTGTCTACTAGTGATTTGGGAAAGTCATTTTTCTGTGCTATTTCAATAATTTTGTTGTATTCTATTTTGTATTCTTCTGCTGTGAGAGGGATGTTGACCAGTCTGTGTGCTAAACTATTAAAGATTGCCTGTTTGTGGGATCTTGGATTGTAGCCATTAGCTTTTATGTAGTTGTCTGTCTGTGTTGGTTTTCTGTAAATGCCAAAGTTTATTCTATTTTTATTTCTGATTATTTTTAGATCTAAAAATGGTAAATACTCGTCTTTTTCAACTTCTACAGTGAACTTGATGCTTTCTTCTTGAATATTTAAAAGTTTTAGTGCATCACTGATGTGTTTTTTTGGCACTATGGCAAATATGTCATCTACATATCTTTGCCAGAGTTTGAACATCCATGGGAAACCTTTAGTGATCCTTATTTCTAGTGCACTCATGTACAGATCGGCCAGGAAGGGTGATAAGGGGTTTCCCATTGCTAAACCAGAAGTTTGATGGAAATATTTTGTTTGAAACTGGAAGAAATTCTGTTCTATGCATAATTTGGTAAGTTCGATGTAATCTGAAATTTCAAGTGATGACATTCCAAGTGATTTGAGCCATTTTTCTATCAATGTTGGGAGTTGTTTAACTGGTATGCTGGGAAACAGTGATTTAACGTCAAATGAGACTAGTGTGTCTTCTTCATTTAGTTCAGTATCCTTAATGTGTTCTATAAGTTCATAGGTGTTTTTGATGCTTAGGCTATCGAATTTTGGAAATGAGTTGAATTTGTTTGTTAGCCATTTTGCAAGTTTGTATGTTGGTGAATTTATACTGCTAACTATAGGTCTCATTGTTATGGATGGTTTGTGTATTTTGGGTAAGCCATAAAGTCTAGGTAAGGTTGGGTTATCTGGTTTAACTGCATATTTGTTTGATATTATACTTGATTTTGCTATTGTTTTTTCAAATGATTTTATGCAAGCTGTTAACTAACAGTGAATATGAAACCATTAACAAAAATCCATTAACAGCTTGCATAAAATCATTTGAAAAAACAATAGCAAAATCAAGTATAATATCAAACAAATATGCAGTTAAACCAGATAACCCAACCTTACCTAGACTTTATGGCTTACCCAAAATACACAAACCATCCATAACAATGAGACCTATAGTTAGCAGTATAAATTCACCAACATACAAACTTGCAAAATGGCTAACAAACAAATTCAACTCATTTCCAAAATTCGATAGCCTAAGCATCAAAAACACCTATGAACTTATAGAACACATTAAGGATACTGAACTAAATGAAGAAGACACACTAGTCTCATTTGACGTTAAATCACTGTTTCCCAGCATACCAGTTAAACAACTCCCAACATTGATAGAAAAATGGCTCAAATCACTTGGAATGTCATCACTTGAAATTTCAGATTACATCGAACTTACCAAATTATGCATAGAACAGAATTTCTTCCAGTTTCAAACAAAATATTTCCATCAAACTTCTGGTTTAGCAATGGGAAACCCCTTATCACCCTTCCTGGCCGATCTGTACATGAGTGCACTAGAAATAAGGATCACTAAAGGTTTCCCATGGATGTTCAAACTCTGGCAAAGATATGTAGATGACATATTTGCCATAGTGCCAAAAAAACACATCAGTGATGCACTAAAACTTTTAAATATTCAAGAAGAAAGCATCAAGTTCACTGTAGAAGTTGAAAAAGACGAAAAAAACCACAACATAAATCCAGAACCAAAATTACTAAAACATACAACAGGAAAAGAAGAACTGTCCACATGGGAACAAATCTTTATTTCAAAAAATAGGAACAAAGTATTCAATTTCGACATCCCCCAGAAAGATTTGTTCAGCAAGTTCCTCGAACCGCCACCAGAGGAGACCGAAGACAAAATATTGCCAGCTACACCAATGAGAACTAGTCGATGTCCGGCTGAAGATAGAGGGAAGACCTCAGAAACCGGTTCCGGGAAAATTTAAAAGTGAGTGTTGTTTTGTGTTATTAATCGACTCCTAATTAACTTAAACTCTTGTTTCCTGCACAAAACTAGCGATAACTGACCTGAGGAGCATGTGACTCACCAGTGCAACCAATCTGGCAACCTTTGTTTACGTTTCCATAGTAACGACCTTCTTTACCCTTCGTGTCCCTTGCTTGATTTTTTTTGTAATTTACGTCCTCCAACGTTAAGTCATATCGGACAATGAATGGAATGGATGAAATGATGCTCAAATGAGTCGGGGTCCATGGAGCTTAGAGTTATCCGACATTCGTCTTATAGGATAAGGGAAAACCCCGGAAAAACCTTATACAGGTAACTCACCCTGACCGAGATCCGAACTCAGGACCTCTTGAACGTGAGGCAGACATGCTACCACCACGCTACCGAGGCGGGCACCCTTTGCTTGATGACTTTCATGTGTCTTCTTTTAAAAATCAGACTGTAAAAGCTTATATAGTTTCTTATTGTCTGCAGACACCCTTTCTAATTCTTTCTTTGTAGATTTGAAAAATGGAATCGGACTGAAAAATTCAACATCATAACCAGGATATGAACCATGGATCTTCCAGTTTTCATTTGGTTGCTCTAACCAACTGTCCATCATAATGTAATAAATAACTGTTACTGAAGGACATAGTTCATTCAATTTCTTTGCTGAAAGCCAGTTGGTAGTGCACCAGTTAGGGGTGAAACAAATCTGATCTAGACGTCTGTACAATATTTTAACTGTTCTATGCATATACATATATGAAAGCATTAAATATGTAATAGAAAGGAATACATGTAAAAAGAACTGTAATATATACTCATATAATGTAAGGAATAAAGCTGACTATTTTAGGACCACACTAAGGGGAACACTAAACAACAGATCATTAGAAAGTATCGGAAAAGACATGCATAATAGATTGCCAGGTAAAATAAGGAATACTAAACTATGTAATATTAAGAATATAAAAAGGTATTTGTCAGAACAAGCTTTTTATAGTGTGGAAGAGTACAAAACAAAAAATGGAAAATAAACAATGTACATTTTAGTTTCTAAGCAGTGCATATAGTAGACTTTTGGGTGTATTTTTATGTTTTTCTTATAATGTAAAATGATGTATCCTCTGTATGAAATATAAGGGATGAATAAATTGAAACTGAAATTGAAACTGAATTCTTAGAAATAAAACAAACTCCTTTTACCTGGCATTCCTCTGTTTCCAGGAATACCATCCCTTCCAGGAAATCCCACTGGTCCTTTTGGTCCTGGGAATCCAGGAAGTCCAGGACGCCCAGGTATTCCATCATCTCCTTTTACTCCAGCATATCCATCTAATCCAGGTATACCCATAGGACCTTGAAGTCCACGTGTACCTGTATAAGAAATAAACAGCAACTAAATTATTCTTTCCTTAGGGATGTTTGAACATTTCACTTAAAAAGGATCAAAGCATGAATAACAATATGTATTAATCTTGTATCAAACAATTTATATTTCTGTAGCAGGAATATAATGATGATAGTAATAATGACAATAATAATTTTTGATGCAGTTAATTCTAATTCACACTGCACAAGTCAATTTCATAAATAGTAAAACATTATGTACAAAATATGAAGCAATAAAACTTAAGATAATAAAACTACAGTGCACCAAATTGGAAAGAAGAAAAGATATTAGCATGTATGCACCTACACACCACAAATGCCTCAGTCTAAGAATTGGTCACAGTTCATCTACACTATACAAACACTTGTTAATTAGATATGAACTGATTATACTTCTGCTCTCTAATTATACTATATTGAAAGCTCAACCTTCAGAAACCTGGCACAGCTGATCACTCACAAAGCCGTCATTAATAATGTTCACCATGAAAACTTCAAAACTTACATTAAAATACATATATTAATAACTGTTTGTAATTACTAAGCTGAGGATTTCATATGTGCTAATACCAGAACAAATAGAAATTAGATTGCCCTGCAACTGGACTATAGACAGTGCCATAAGAAGTTCCATCCCTGCCCCCACTCCCTATATAGTCTGTGTGCATATACATTACACCTTGTCGTGTTGTCTTCAATGGTAGAATTGATGTCATATATTATCGCTTTGCACCTATCACGTCTAGTGACACAGAACACAGTTTTTCATGATATGGTTGGTTGCTAATGCTCATGGAGTTGGAGAATTTCCATTTTCCTTCTGGCCTCCCAATAACGTGACTAGTTGTGCTGTCAGTTCTCCATCTGTTTTTGTCAGGGCACTACACTGGAGCAGATGATCTCCGTCCATCAATGAGTTTGGGTCCCTACACAGTGTGCAGGTCGGGGATTAAAAAATATTAATCCTATGTAGATGAGCGGTCAAACAGTAGTGGCCAGTAGTCAGTCGGAAGATGGCAACAGTACTGCTTCTTGGGTAGTCTGGGATGGGAGTTTTACTTCCTTGTAGAATTTTCCATTGCTTGTTGGTACTTTTTTCTTTGCATTCTTCATTCCAGAATAAGTTGATTCTATTGTTTATATGTAGTTTTGATGTGTGGAATGAGGTTTCTTGTTGGCAGCTTTGTTTTATTTGTGTTCCTTTTTTTTTGCCAAGGAATCTGCTATTTCATTGCCTGTAATTCCACAGTGGGATGGAATCCACTGGAAGTGTATTTCCTTTTTTAGACCTTGTAGTATTCGTAATGAACTGTAAGTTTCAAGTATTCTATTGTTGTTTGGATACAGTGAGAATAGGACTTGAAGTGCTGATTTAGAATCGCTTAGAATCACTGCTTTAGAGAAAGAGTTCACATGGTTGAAGAGTTGTTTCAGCGAGGTGTATATGTCAGTCATATACAGTTATAGCTAACATATAACATATAGTAATATATCATATAAAATATAGTAATATAACATATAACATATAGTAATATAACATATAGTAATATAACATATAACATATAGCTGTCAGTCATCGCCGAGACTACGAGAGAGTTAAGGCAACGCTACTGCGGATGTTCGACGCAGCTTCGGACGAAACGTCTGGAAGGAGATTCCTAACTAGACCACGGCCCACAAGCCCGGATAATCAGTTTTTATATTATGACACCGGCCGTGAAAGCTTACGCAGTTTGAGGTGTTGATTGCTTCTAATTCTCCATCATAGTGGATTGCTAGTGTGCCCAAACAGATGTAAAAATTGAATATTTTACTATGTATTCCTGCTCCAACATTACTTTCTTTGTCAAATAGGGAGCCGTCTGTGTATATGTGTAGCTATGAGTCTTGTGGATAATAAGTTTCAATTGTTTCTAGAGCTAGCATTTTAAGTGTTTCTGCACTTATATCCCTTTTTGACTCTATATTTTGCAGAAGGTTTACTCTGCTATTTATTTTAGGTTGTGATAGAGGGCAGATTGGAAGTGAGAGATGTTCAATTTTGTTTGTGTCTTTAAGGCTGTATTTTCTCTGTAGGTTATAGGCTTTCTGCATAAATCAATCTTGTGTTTTTAAGGTCCTTTCTCTGCTTTAGTAGTTCTTCCAGTGAGTATTAAAGGGGAGCCTTTGTAGTTTTTCATTTAGGAGGAGATTCTGTTTTTCCATTTCATATTTAATTGGCAAGTTATTTGTAGCAATTTGCATTGCAGTAATTGGTGTTGATTTGACTGCTCCCATTATTAGTCTGAGTGCTTGGTTCTGTAATGTTTCAAGTTGTGCTAGTTTGCTTTGACTTGCTGTAAGTATCACCTCGATTCCATAGAGGAGTGCTGGTTTGATGTAACTTTTATAGGTGGTATTGAGTGTATTGACAGAGGACCCCCATTTGCTGCCAGCTAATCTTTTGAGTGTTGTTAATCTCAGAGTGGTCTTTTCTATGGTTTCACTAATGTGGGTTTTCCAAGATAATTTAGAATCGAGTGTTATGCCTAGATATTTATAATTTTCTGTTTCTGTTAGTTTTTCATGATATAAGGAATGCCTTACTGAAAATCACAAAATATTCACCTTCTATAACTTCAAGATGTGAATGGTGATTCACAGCAACAGCTGCATGTACAGGAATAATTAATAACAAAATGTACATTTTATGGAGGATTGTATCATTAAATATACAAGCTATATGTACTGTTGAAAATGCATAGCATGCATATCAAAATGTATTAATGCATTATATATTGTGTGCATATTAAACCAAAATTGTATACTAAATATTGTAAAGATAAAATAAATATTGAATATAATATGTCTACATAGTATACAGTATGTGCAAGATATCTTGAGCGTTCATCTCCGAAGTCCTCACTCGGTAGGTTTCGGCTAACTCCGTGAACACAGATAACAACTTAGAAACATGAAATGCGCTATACTAGTACACTACAGTAGTACACTCTGACATCTAGTGACTAATATGCTAAGCTTCTATGCACGCTCTTTGTTTCCTGTGTGCATTCATTTTGTGCAAGTTTGAGGTTAATTACTATAGCTTAACCAGTTTGTAATTATGGCTGACGCACACCAAACTCATCATCATATGTACCTTCCGAACAACGAACTCTGATTTGGCAACATGCACGTACAGTCGTGCATAGTGATGGCTGCAAAATAATAGCGAAAGTTGCGATATAGAAAAGGATAACAACCAGCTAATGTTCCCACTCAGCAAATCAATAGAATTAGCTGCTGCTTACACAGGAAAAAGCATCAGCACTGTCAGGCGTATTAAATTGTTTTGTCCAAACGAGGGTCCAAGAGCTGGAAATGAAATATTGGAGAAATGATGGTGTAATAGAAAATTTGATTGATGAAATTATCATCAACACATCAGAGGATACTAGCAATGAAACTGATGCAGTGGACTCAGAAATCGAAGAATCACAAAGCAAATGAGTGAGTATGTTGAGTGAGTGAGTATGAGCTGTTCAATATTTGTTTACTATTTTTATGTGTTTCATAAATAGTACATGTATAAACATACAGCTTATCGAATTGAGTTTAATTTAATGTTTGTCCACAGATCTCACACTTGCGGTGCATATCTTCGCTTATCTTACATGCTATTTGGCTGAACTGTGTTTTCCAAGGTTGACCACACTGCAGAAACAAAAGAGCATTAGCTCTTGCATCTTCCCCTCTGCATGCACCACACAGTAAATCCAGTGCTCTTCTTATCTTGTGCGTACTGTACACTGTTTACACCGTATATATTGCATAAGGTAATAGGAAGTATGTTAACATGAGGTAGCATACATTTCATAGTCGACAGCATTGCCATGCTGTAGTTATTTATTCACCTGACTGTATGCTTGTAGTGGTCAGCTGATCATGCCCCCTTCCATATATGTTATTCATATCCACAACTGTTTAAATTTTGTGCGACAGATCTAATGCTTTATGTATAAACAACTTGAAGCAAACTGTTGCAAAATCTGAAGCCTAATAATTATTATTCTTATATGTGAAATGTAATTTTATTTAAAGCTGAATTTATAGTAAGAACAAAGCTTGTGGTATACCAGATTAGGAAGCTAAATTCTGGGTTTTGTACCTGGTTCTCCTGGGAAGCCCTGGTCTCCACGAATTCCAGGACGCAACTGTGTTGGTGGAACACCTTCACCACGTTCTCCTTTGGGACCCTAAAGAAAAATGAAAAAAATATTTAATACTTCTTAAACAATATGTCTCCCTCTCCACATAAACAACATGAACTTTTTAGAAAAGTTCAGCTACACACAACTCTCATCAATCATCTTCATCTACTAAATTGTTTACAAAATAGTGCTTGCTTAATGTTCTGTTACGTTATCCATTTCCTTCTTATATACACAAATATGAAGTAACTGATACACACTTTAAACCTATAAACATGTAACTCACTGCATTTGTTTCTAAAGGAAAATGAACATCACAGCTGGAATAGCTAAACACACTGAAGTGACTTCTGACACCACTTTATTCAAAAGTTGCTGTGCACAGTACTCCATGCAGTCTAATCAATCAAAAATGAAAAGGAAATTTACACCCATTGGCCTTTAAGAGAATAGGAATATTACTAGTTGATAACCTGTAAGTCATTTCTATGCAATTATTACTACAATAGCACCTTGAATAACATTTATAATGGTAGAAGGTGAGGTTGACAGTTAACTGAAAGTGATGAATAATCCATCTTACTTAACCCTTTCAGTCATAGTGTCCATTATAATGGAAATAGGCATTTTTTTTCCTATCTGTAATGTTTTAATTGGTCTTTTCTGCTATATTCTTGTTATACTGCCCTTTACGATTAAACATGTATTTGAGACGTTCTGAATTATACAGAATTATACAATTTACATTATAGTGTTTTTTATAAGAAAAGAAGCAAAATCCATGCAACTGCAGTGAAGTGGTACCCTGTCATCATCCACATGTGCTATTACACCAATTACTTTACGTGGGCCGTCCCCATCCTTTACCATAGGCACATTTGACTGAGGTTGCCCAGACTTGAACCCACGACTTCTGGCTTTGAGTGGATGGCCAGTCTACTTTCTATCACCATAACAATCATAGCTATTCAAGTCAGTTGCCTGAAGGTGTCCCAGACCGCCTAATCTAAACCGCTTGTGAATTAGAGGAAGAATGGCATAAGTAGCGAAATAATTCCTGACTGAAAGGGTTAATATAACAGTAGGTTAAATAAGGAACTACGCCAACAGGTGTGAACATTCCCAAAATACGAGGGTGGTTTAATAAATACCCGTGTTAGGAATGAAGACGTCAGTTTTTTCAAATACAAATTATTTGAGCTGGATCTTTCCTGGCTGCGTATATGTTCTAGATGTTCTCGGGCTTCGAGCCAGGTAAGCATCCTGAAGATGGGAGAGATGCACGCTCCCGAAACGTCGATGTCACAACATCTTCTTACCTGGCTCGAAGCCCGAGAACGTCTAGAACAAATTATTTATTTCTGTACATAGTCCCCTTTTAGGGATATACACTTCTCACAACACTCCTGTCATTTTTTTAACGCCTCCAAAAGATACAAATTGTCAATCTCTGCAAAATATGCCTCTAACTCCATGATGACCTCAATTTATTTAACATTTGTTCCTGTGAGCCATTTCTTCATGTTTGGGAGCAGGAGAATATGGGCAGTGTGGCAGCAATTCATAACGTAATTCAAGCAGTTTGGCAGTGGCAATTCCGGATGAATGTGCTGGGGCATAATTGCGGTGAAACGAAACTTTCTAAATTGCCATATGGGACCGTGTCTCCTTCAACTTCTTGTCGAATTGGGCCAATTACTCACTATAGTATGCTCCAGTAATCTTTTTCCTTTTCTCAAGAAGTCGATGAGTATGATACCCTTCACATTCCAAAAAATTGTCGCCATCACTCTTCCGGCCGATGGGACCTTCTTTGTTTTGAAGCAGATTCTCCAGAAACAACTCATTATTTTGATTGTTGCTTGGTTTCTGGAGGATAATAATGAATCCAGGTCTCATCGGCTGTGATAACTTGATGCAAAAGTTCCTTCGGATTTCGCTTAAACAGCTTTGAAGTGAAATATCAATTGCCAGCAAGAATCATATCATAGACTTTTTCAATGACTTACTCAGAAACCACATTGCAAGGCTGCAAGGCTTCCTGGGCATTCTTTGACAAAAATGGATGTTTGACAATATTTAAATTTGTTATACCAATATCTAACTTGTCATAGACGGTGAAAGGTTTCCATAAACTGATCCAATTTTGCCCTAATCTCCTCACAAGTTTTCCCATCCAAAAGTAAAATGTGAATCACTGAATGATACTGCACTTTTTCCATTCTAGCAAAAACACACTGAGCAATTTATTAAAATGTCTGCAAAATCCAAACTAACCTATGAAATAACACCAAATTTGTTTTGTCAACATGTAACAAATAATGATAACACCAACTTCCCTTAGCAACACCATATATTTTGAAACATAGGTACTTAGTGAACCACCCTCATATATTCTGATTTTACAAAACTAAGCAAGGCAGTGTAAACATGTTAAATTAATGATTTCACACTTTGTCAAAGTTTTCTTCACTTCATGTTTCATCTTTCTCTAGTGATTAGTAATTAACATAATCAAAGATTACCTAGAATTTCTCTTTACAGCCTTTATCTCTACTGTAGGTTTATAATTTACCTTCAAACCAGGTATTTCTGCAAGGCCAGGTCTTCCAGCATCTCCAGGGTATGCACGCTCACCCTTTCTTCCAGGTGTTCCATCAAAACCAGGTAGGCCTGATTCACCTTGCTGACCTTTAACTCCTGGGTTTCCTACCAAGCCTGGAGGACCAGCGTCACCTCTTATACCTTTCACGCTAGTGGAAGACAAATGTAATTAGACAAGTGAAATGGTAGATACAATCAACATGAAAAATTCAATGCCATGGCCGAGATTTGAACCACGGATCTCCTGGTTTCCGTCCAATCGCTATACCCCATTGGGCTACCATGGCCAATGTGACTTCCTGACATTAAATTCTCCATTTGCCTCATATATTTCCCCGGTAAACCACTAGGGGCTCTCACATCCGAGATACACCGTTTGTGGCGACTTACTATCGTAAGTACTTGAGTCCCAGGCTTCATCATTTAACTCTTTAGTTAGTTGATGGAAATTAATCATTTCTTCACACTAGCCATATAAAGGCTAAGGTTTTTGATAGACAGAGTGTGAAGAAATGATTAATTTCCATCAACTAACTAAAATAATAAGAGTTAAATGATGAAGCCTGGGACTTAAGTACTTACAATAGTAAGTCACCACAAACGGTGTATCTCGGATGCGAGAGCCCCTAGTGGTTTACCGGGGAAATATACAAGTCAAATGGGGAACTTAATGTCAGGACGGCATGTTGGCCATGATAGCTCAATGGGTTAGAGCGACTGGACGGAAACCAGGAGATCCGTGGTTCAAATCCCGGCCATGGCATTGAATTTTTTCATGTTGACTTAGCCTATATGGGCTAGTGTGAAGAAATGATTAATTTCCATCAATTAACTAAAGGTGAAATGGTGTTTGCTAAGTTAATCCATGAAGTCCACAAAACTTAATAAAAATTAATTCAGTCAAGACAAAATTTACTGAAAATACCAAACAACACTAACTTGTGAGTAAGGCTCGGAACTTTGTGCCGGTGTACCCTACGGTCAAGTGCAACAGCAGATAAAAATGTAAACAAAGCTAATACACAATATGTAATCAGTGAAAGTAGCTCCGTGTTGGTAGGAACTATTTGTTGACATTAAGTATTAGTCACCTAGGCACACAACTTCCAAGGACTACCTATGAGAAGCATTAGAATGTTTCCTCAATACAGCCCGCCAGCTGCTTGAAGAACAAAAAGGGTAGAATCACAATATGAAGAGAACATCAAGACAAAATAATTAACAATGCATAATTTTAAATATTGTCGCGACTGGCAGCGATGCGCATAAAGAGACAGTGCGGTGCAGAGAGATAAGGGACTGATAGTGCAGCATGGAGATAAAGAGTATGCCGAAACAAATAAAAATAGCATGGAGATAAAAGGTCTGCCAAAACAAATAAAGTTAGATAAATTGAAATTTCTAGTGACATCTTGATTGATAGAGAGCATTCTACAACCATCTGGAGTCATGAATGGTCAGGTATAAAAAGAAGCTGTGACTATAAATTCAAACTTAAACTCATAAATTCAAACTTAAATAAAAAGCTGTGATTAGTTTATCAGTCAGTCGTAACGAGAGTCGTAAACGGAGTTGAAACGAGAGTTGTAATCGGAACTGGTGTGTTTTGAAAGTGAGCTCTTTGTTGTGGTCAAGGACCTTGGAAGATTGTAATTGTATATGTGACATAATTCTACTACTGTAAGGATTGACCAAAGTGTGTTTCTATGGAAATAAAGAACGTATTGAATTTCTGCAATTTGGACTTTTAATTCTACGAACCCGCAAAGTCACAATATATTTTCACCTCTGATTGATTCATTTTATGTGCACTACCTGTTGACCACATTCCTAACCTTTGTTTTGTGTGCCTTCACAAATAAATTATTCTTTATTCTAGTGTTGTGTATATGAATTTCAGAATTTGTTTTGAATAAACTTAGGCTTGCTTTCATATTGTGACTCTGTGGGTTCGTGAAATGAAAAGTCCAATTGCACCACTCAAAAATGTTCTTTATTTCCACCGACTTACAGTTTAACACTTGCCAATTACACAGAATTACCTAATGCACACAGTTACGATTCACCAGTTTGTCCGTTACAATTTCACTTGCACTCGTAATTACGTACAATCCTCCGATGCACTCACACAGTCTTCTCGTCGTACACTAGCACTGCATTCTTACGCCAAGAACCGACTAACTGACTGACCCACTTACTGCCTGGCGTGTTGCTTATATAGGGTCAGCTGGGGGATCGAGAATGTTCTGGATTAGATGAAATATCCCGTAAGTTCGAGAAATCAAGGGCAGCGGAAAGAGACGGCACGGTAATGTTTTTTTTTTTTTTTCCCAGCCACCCCAGCTTTAACGAGGGGGCGTGTCCGAACGCCTCCGTCTCCTGCTGCTGCTTCCAGCCGGTTCTATAGGATGTTCCAACGTTCGGGTGACAATATGTACAAGAGTTTCATGTATGTATATACTTGGCAGTGGTAAGATACCTAATTTACTGAAGTATGGCTTACAACTAGTTGTGCTTGAGAGATCTGCTATGATTCTAATTATTTTCTTTTGGTATCTGAATACTTTTATACTGTCTTTAGAATTTCCCCAAAAAATTATACCATATGCCAACAAACTGTGTATATATGACAAGTACACTACTCTCCGAACGTTTAAGCTCGACATGCGTAATTGCCCTGATTAAGAAACACATTTTACTAAGTTTTTTCGTCAATGTCTCTATGTGAGTTTCCCAAGTTAAATTTTCATCTAGTATTAGTCTCAGAAATTTGGCTCAGAGATCCAAACTCAGTCTATTGTAATAATATAATTTTGAGTTGAACTAATACTCAATGCTCTACTTATAGCTAGTATTTACCTAGAACGCGTTTCGTTAGGATCTTCCTAACATCATCAACTGTTATTGACTAATGGATGTTGGTTTGGTGAACTCATTGGAGGCGACAGGTGCGTCTCTGTCGGTATCTTGATGAACTTGAAGTTTGGGTTTTCTTCAAAGGTAGTGTCGAAATTAAACAATTTTCTTTCATATTTCTTTATGAAGATTTTTTCCCACGTGGTTAATGCAGCTGGACCTTGGACACTTTTTAATAAGTGGATTTCTCATTCTATATCATGATTCTCCTTCAAAAAATTGTACGCTACCGCCGATTTATCTATTTCTTTGTTCCTGATGTTCCTAAAATGCTCTTTAAGCCTAATGTTCAAGTTCCTTTTTGCTTTTCCGTTGTAAAAGTTGTCACAGCCTTTGCAGTTTATCCGGTACACACCTGATTTTTGTCTGTGGGTATCTCCTTTGTATTATGTGATTTCAAAAGGTGTTGTACACTAAATTTGTTCTGTGGGGCCAAAGTAATATTGTGCTCTTTGAAGACTTTTTGGAAAAGGTGTGTAGCTCTGGCATGATATGTAAATTTTCTGTGTGAAGTTTCATTGCTGATTGGGGAAGGAGTAGCTACTTAGCTCGACTCAAAATTGTATTAATTTTGTGCTTCATTGTATCATAGTCCTTACACATTGGAATAAGTCTATTGTACCTATGTCCCCAACTGGGACACCCCTAGGAGGAAAAATGAGTGAGAGGAGACAGAGGGGGTCATCCAAAGGTGCCACGACAGTGCAGAGGGCAGTGTCCCTACAACTGACCAGTTGAAAACTCCCCGGCGGGCCAGTAGAACTGGCATCCCATCCACTATGCTCCTGAAATGGCCCACTAGGTCGGCCCAGAAACCAGAGATTGTCCTACCGGAGGAGGAAGTCTTAACCAGGAACATACCCTGCCATGTAACACTGAGACATCAGCCGACACTTTTATCCTGAAAGAGACCACCAGATGAGAGATGATGTTAAATGATAATGGCGATGAAATAGAGGGACAGGAAATTCAGGGATGTAATTAACCTACCCAGCATTTGCCTGGTAACCTATGAAAACCCCCAAAAGAACCCATGGGTCACATAGTTTGGCCACAGGAATTGAACCCAGACCTCTCGAATGCATGCGACAGATAGCCTGAGCTATCTCGCTTTGTTTTCCTGATGGAACTCAGATATTAAGATTTATATAACGGTTGCTACAGAAGACTATGGTTCCATGTCAATATGAGTTGGAGGATGATGTGAAGAGGCTCCCAGAGCCACAGTGAGTTGGAAAAGAATCAGTCTAGTTATTTTATAGCTTTACCTCATATACTATTAAAAAGATAAATAAAAAATTAGTATATAACTTAAATGGATGAGTTGCGACATGCTAAATGATGACCTTAAGTGTGATAACTTTATAGCTGTTAACAATAAGTACAATGTCTTAAATGAATTCATCTCAGCTATAAAGAGAAGAGTATTAATTATAAGAAAAATAGAACGTTTTGAATATGCATTGAAGAATTTTTCTCAACAAACCTTATTCCAGGGATACCTGGATTTCCTTGGAAGCCTTTAGGACCAGGTAGTCCAGGCACTCCATCTAAACCTGGTAATCCTGGCTTTCCAGGTCTTCCAGGTGCGCCAGAAAAGCCTGAAATAGATATTGTATTTAACATAACTATCTTTATCACTGAAACACATTTAACATTTTAAGGGAAAGGATGTCAACTCTAACTTCAATATAGATTTCTACAGTTACATTACTTGCACAACAAAATGAGCAGGATGTAAACATGAATAACAAATATTAGGAGTTAAATTAAATTTTTAAAGGGAGTCGATTAATGACACTAAACAACACTTACTTTTAAATTTTCCCAGAACATGTTTCAACACTTCCATGAAAGGATTTATGTTTCAGAGACTTTACCTCCATCGTCAACCAGACATCGACTGGTTCTCAGTGGGGTAGCTGGTGATATTTTGTCATAGGTCTCCTCTGGTGGCGGTTCGAGGAACTTGCTGAACAAATCTTTCTGAGGGATGTCGAAATTGAATTCTTTGTTCCTATTTTTTGAAATAAAGATTTGTTCCCATGTGGACAGTTCTTGTTTTCCTGATGTATGTTTTAGTAGTTTTGGTTCTAGATTTATGTTGTGGTTTTTTTCCCAAAGATGTTTGGCAACTGCTGATTTTTCTAATTGTTTATATTTTATGTTTTCCTAAAGTGTTCCTTTGTTCTTGTTTCTAAATTTCTTTGGGTTTTTCCAATATAAATTTGACTACATTCAATTTGATATATACCAGATGTTTTGTTAGATGGAATGGCATCTTTGATGTTTGAGCAAATTAGGTTTTTTTAAGGAGTAATAGTTGACTGGTGCTAGGTGAATGTTTTGTTTTTTGAAGACTTTTTTGAATTTATCAAAGGCCCATGGATGATAAGTGAATTTTTGGAAAATCATATTAGTTTCTGTAGCTGAGAGGGTTGTGGTTTTCTTTATTAGCTTCTTCTTTTTTACTAAGTTCACTTTTCTGTCTACTAATGATTTGGGAAAGTCATTTTTTGCGCTATTTCAGTAATTTTGTTTTATTCTGTTTTGTATTCTTCTGCTGTGAGAGGTATGTTGACCAGTCTGTGTGCTAAACTATAGAAGATTGCCTGTTTGTGGGATCTTGGGTTGTAGCCATTAGCTTTTATGTAGTTATCTGTCTGTGTTGGTTTTCTGTAAATGCCAAAGTTTAGTCTGTTTTTATTTCTGATTATTTTTAGATCAAAAAATGGTAAATACTTGTTTTTTTCTATTTCTACAGTGAACTTGATGCTTTTTTCTTGGATATTTAAAAGTTTTAGTGCATCAAGCACTTCATTTCAAAAAATAGGAACAAAGTATTCAATTTCGACATTCCCCAGGAAGATTTGTACAGTAAGTTCCTCGAACCACCACCAGAGGACACCTATGACAAAATATTGCCAGCTACACCACTGAGATACAGTCGATGTCCGGTTGATGATGTAGGCAAAGTCTCTGTAACATGTTCTGAGAAAATTTAAAAGTAAGTGTTGTTTAGCATCATTAATCGACTCCCTTTAAATTTAATTTATTACAACAACACTGTTTTCAACACTTCCAAGAAAGGAATTGTAAATATTAGGAGTATAATACTAAAGGTTGTGACTGGTTAAGTTTATGACAACCAGATTGCTAAACCTAAGAAGCAAAACGCCATGTTCTGCATAGGAAATAATTGATAAAACTGTGTATCATTTGAATTTCTTCCAGAAAAGTATCTAACATGTGTTTCCAAAATCTCAAAGCTGCTAAACCTTTAAAACAGAAACTCTACAAAGTGAATGTTGCTTATGAATCATAACCTGTGATAGTAAGAAATACAGTAGAAGTCTGAAATATCGCAGGTATGTCTTCATTAAAAAATAATGTAATTAATTTTTTTTAAGGTTGAGATAAAAATTTTCCACAAACAAAGGTTCTGCAGTATAATTTCATCACCACCCTGTTCATTGACACTGACCAATGCATTTCAGGAAAATAACAATACCACCATTCTCGTCTTTGTGTACTGTAGGCAAACCCCATATCTTTCACCAGCTCATAATTCTGCTGAATGAAATCACGCAATGCAGATGGGGAGGGAAGGGGGAATGTAGTGATGTATACATTTTAGGCACAGTCCTTGCTAACTTGCAGTAGGTTCTTCGTTTACCCAGCGTGCAAATTTGTCACACATTGATCATTACATAAATTAATTTTCTTTTATCATGTTTATAGTTCTTCACAAAATGATGTTAATTTTTAAGTTCACTTGAATGCATTACCTGGTAAGCCAAGCATGCCCTTAGGGCCTGGTCTTATCAAACCAGGGGGTCCTGGAATTCCTGGAGGTCCTTCTTGTCCATATACCCTGGTGCACCTTTCTGGCCTGGCCTTCCTGGTTTTCCTGGGCGTCCATCAAATCCTGGCCGACCTGGTTCTCCTCGCTGTGCACCAAATCCCGGAGGTCCTAGAGTTAAAAGATGTACGTAATGCTTTAAGTTTTATTAAGATAAACACTGAATAATGTATCATGTGCATGTGTGTACAGAATAAGTATATCATATATGTGATCAAAAAGCATGAATAAAATCTAAACTAATCTAATCTAAAGGCATGTATACAAATAAATGAAGTGTGCAAATTTAGAGAAATAATGCTAACAGCTTAGACCCCATTAAGATAGGTGTGGAATTTAGTATATTTAATGGAGTGGTGCAAGCAGAATTGAGAAGACTGGTAAGTAGAGAGATAATGGTGGAAAGGGTGTTAAAATATTGGGCGAGAATTAGGAGTTTAGATGAGCAGAATATTCTGTGTCAATGCTTGATAGTACAGGAAAGACTAAAACAGAAAGATGCATGGCTAAATAAGACAAAGGAAATGATGTTAAAAATAGGGTTGGGTGTCATGTGGGAAAACAGGGAATTATTGCAAAGTGGGTTTTGGAAAGAACTTAGGTTAAGAACGGAAGATATTGAAAGGCAAGAAATGTTAGGAAGCTTCAACTTGAAAAGCTCACTGGAAATTTATAGAGAGATGAAAGTGATGTGGAACAGGGAAAAATACATTGATATTTGTGATAAAGCAGCAAGAGAAGGCTTTGCATGGGACAGAACAGGGGTGGTAAAACTGAAGGGTTTGGGAAGAGAGAGGGATCTGGAGAAATGCTCATTGTGTCACCAAAGGGATAAAGAATGGCATTTTCTTTTAGAATGTGAAGAAACTAGGTTGCTTAGGGGGAAGATAGGTAAAAAAGAATGGGCAAGGCTACCAAAAGAAATTCAAGCAATGAAGTTAATGAGTGTAAAAAGTAGGAAAAATGTAATTGAAATTGGCAACTTTTTGGGCAAAGTAAGAGCCAAATGGTTGAGGAAAATAAGTAAATATGACGAAAATAAAGATGAAGTTATTTTAGATAAGATGCCAATAGGGACCCATTAGCTCGACAACCTCAGAGTTTGAGTCTATTGGGCCCAAGGGTAACCAGCAACTCAGTGTAGTAATAAGTATGTAAATGTATCATTTTACTATTTAATATATGTTATATGGGATATGGCCATTTGATGTTTGATTATTCTATCATGTATTTCTATGTTCTGTCATGTCAAAATACAGTTTAAGCGATGAATTAATAAAATTGTGCATACTTCAATGCATAACACTGCTGATGCTGGCTGTAATAGGCACTTATAGTGCCTTTTGTTCTAAATTCTACTTATAAAGCACTTACCACCTTTGATTTTAATTTTTAATTATGTAAATACAAGGTACGTCCAGGAAGTAAGTTCTGTTTGGTAATAAAATTAAATTGTGTAAAGATACAGAAAAATTATTTATTGCACAAAATTCTACAACTCTTAAACTACTTTTTCACATAACTGCCAAAATTTTGCAGGCATTTGTCATAGCGAGGCACAAGTTTTTTTATACCTTCTTCATAGAAGTTTGCCGCTTGTGTCTTCAACCGGTTGGAAACATTTTCTTTCAGCTCTTCATCATTGTTGAAATGTTGACCACCAAGGAAAGATTTGAGATGCAAAAACAGATGAAAGTCGCTAGGAGCGAAGTCAGGGCTGTATAGGGGGTGGTCAAACATGTCCCAGCTAAATCCCTGTAGGATGTTTTTCGTCACATTTGCTGTGTGTGGTCGTGCGTTTTTGTGAAGAAACACAACACCTTTTGACAGCCGATAAATTTCAATTGGTTTCACTTTCCTAGCATTCAGAAAACGAATCACAGATCTGATTTCACAAGCGGTGGGATTTTCAATCAACACCGACATTGTAAACAAGCACAACAAAGTGTACGTGGCTAACAGCGATCTCACAATGGCACACGTTTTTTCTCCCTGTTACAAAGCGTCTACTGCGCATGTGCGGAAGTGCGATCGCTGCGCTGCAGCGGAGATAAAATGAAACAGAACTTACTTTCTGGACGCCCCTTGTATATGCAAAATTCAGATATAATGGCAATTTTTCTTGCAAAGAAGCATAGTTACCTGCTGGTCCTGCAGGACCTGTTTCTCCTGGGAGACCAGGTGCACCACTGATTCCTGCTGATCCTGGAAGACCAGGGCTTCCAATTTCTCCAGAAGGACCCTTAAACATTAAACACAAATGTAGAAGTAAATTTAGAGACCAGCTTTAAAAGTGGTCTTGTCTAAACTTTTCACAGATCTGTGTGTCAATGACTTCTAAATTAAATGATAAAAATATTAATAAGGCTAAATATTATCTCCTATAAGACACTACAGTTAATCTGGCCATCCCAGATGCAAATCTCATATCCTATTTGATACAACAATACCTACAACACACCCTTCCTTTCCTAAAATCCTCTGCTGCCTACTTAACCATCCTAAAATGAATCAGAGAACTTAAATGACCAGCAGCTGAAAGAGATGTATGGTTAATCCAAAGAAATGGTCATCTGGTATTTAGCAAAGGTAAGAGCAATATGCATATATGAATGCTTATGTTTCTATGATTTGTTACAATGTAAAAATGTACAAAATATAAATAATTCTGATGATGATGATGATGATGATGATGATGATGATGATGATGATGATGATGATGATGATGATGGTGGTGGTGACAATTGTGATACAGTAAAACCTTTCTAAAATGGAACGCGATTGTTCCAGCATTTATTTTCCATTTACACAGGTTTCTGTCTTATGGAGGGCTGTGTTTGAATACGAAAATTAAAAAATAGTCACAAAGGTATAAAGTGAAGGAATAATACAGAATGAAGTGTAAATAATAATAGACTGATATTCTGACTTTGAGGGTTTGTGAAATTAAAAGTTCAGGTTACAAACACCAAAAATTGCTCTTTATTTCCGTAGAAACACAATTACGTCACAATAACACTATACAACTTGCAAGGTCAACATTTACCTAGAACGCATTTCATTAGATCTTCCTAACATCATCAACTGTTGTAGACTAATGGACGTTGGTTTGGTGAACTCATTAGAGGCGATAGGTGAGTCTCTGTCGGTATCTTGATGAACTTGAAGTTTAGGTTTTGTTCAAAGGTAGTGACGAAATTACACAATTTTCTTTCATTGCATAGAAAATGAAGCTAGTTACAGTGAAGCAATAAATATTACACAAATATAAATATTTGTTACTAAATCTCCACTTAACTTAAGAAATTGATGTTAATATTTTTTTTTTCTTTTTTCTAATGAAGATCGATTTTGAAGGCAAATTGTATTCATCTTCAGTTCAAAACAAACTCCATTCTCGGTTTGTTTTGAACCGAGGTCGAATGCAATTTTCCTTCGATATCAATCTTCATTAGAAAGAAGAAACAAATATTAACATCAATTTCTTAAGTTAAGTGGAGATTTAGTAACATATATTTATATTTGTATAATTTTCTTTCATATTTCTTTATGAAATAGATTTTTTCCCACGTGGTTAATGCAGCTGGACCTTGGACACTTTTTAATAAGTGGATTTCTCATTCTATATCATGACTCTCCTTCCAAAAATGGTACGCTACCGCCACTTTATCTATTTCTTTGATCTTGACGTTCCTAAAATGCTCTTTAAGCCTAATATTCAAGTTCCTTTTTGCTTTTCCAATGTAAAAGTTGTCAAAGCCTTTGCAGTTTATCCGGTACACACCTAATTTTTTGTCTGTGGGTATCTCCTTTGTATTATGTGATTTCAAAAGGTGTTGTACACTAAATTTGTTCTGTGGGACCAAAGTAATATTGTGCTCTTTGAAGACTTTTTGGAAACCTACACACCTTTTCCAAAAGTCTTCAAAGAGCACAATATTACTTTGGCCCCACAGAACAAATTTAGTGTACAACATCTTTTGAAACTACAAAAAAGATACCGAATAAACTGCAAAGGCTGTGACAACTTTTACATTGGAAAAACTAAAAGAAACTTGAACATTAGGCTTAAAGAGCATTTTAAGAACATCAGGAACAAAGAAATAGATAAATCGGCGGTAGCGTACCATTTTTGGAAGGAGAATCATGATATAGAACGAGAAATCCACTTATTAAAAAGTGTACAAGGTCCAGCTGCATTAACCACGTGGGAAAAAATCTTCATAAAGAAATATGAAAGAAAATTGTTTAATTTCGACACTACCTTTGAAGAAAATCCAAACTTCAAGTTCATCAAGATACCGACAGAGACACACCTATTGCCTCCAATGAGTTCACCATACCAACATCCATTCGTCGACAACAGCTGATGATGTTAGGAAGATCCTAACAAAACGCGTTCTATGAAAATACTAGCAATAAGTGGAGCATTGAGTATTAGTTTGACTCAAAATTGTATTAATGTCTTATGCTTAGAACTCATTTTATGGAATTTGTGTATACACAAACAATGTTTTTAAGAATTATAAGAGTTTGCATTTTCTTTCACTCATACTTGATCACTTCAAGAACGAAATTGAGAATGAACACACTGCAAAACGGCTGTATCCTTTACCATGTGCAGTGGAAGAGAGTTGAGAGTGCTAACGGTTTGTCTTCCCTTTTCTTCAAACAACTACTGTTTATGACTTTCATAGAACTTTGGTGTAAGTGCGGTTGTCCTCAAAATTATTGCACTTTTTAAAATACATATGTTGTAACCCATTACACATAAAGTAATCCGTTTTATTAAGATTAATTTCTGCAAATGGTTCCCAAAAATATTTCCGTTTCTGCATTAGACAGTTTTCCAGCTTAGAGTATAATTTTACATGGGAAATAGCTCCGTTCTGAAATATATTTTCCATTTTTCCAGCATATAAGGGATCCATTTTAGGCAGGTTTTACTATATCAAAAAGTATCATTACTAGTGCAAAGAGTGCAGTGGTAGTTTCGGACAAGTAGTTAAACTAATGAAAAACAAATTATGTACCTTTATAAAAAGTAATATCAGTTTTATAGTAGTCTGCATTGCTTGCTAGTGAAAACAATCTTACCGGTGGCCCAGGAAGGCCTGGTATTCCATCATCTCCAGGAAGACCTCTGAGTCCTTTGAGACCATGCAGTCCTGGTTCACCAAAGTCACCTTTGGTTCCTGGAGCAAAGCGACTAAATCCTGGTTCTCCAGTAAGACCCTTAGGACCCTTTGGACCTGATAAACCTCTCAATCCCACAGGTCCGGCATCTCCAGGGAGACCTGCATACAGTTTTGTGATCTTAAAATGTGGTTTTTTAATTGCAGATTCAGAAACAGAGTTGAAGATACAAAAGTTGTTCTTAAAAGGCATATATTTAGAACATCAAATTTATAGTACTCTTACATATACTGCACTTACATTACACAATAGTCAAGAAAATCAGAAAAGATGTTATAAGTGTAGTTCAATATGCATTCTTAAACTTAAGATTTATTTGAAATAGACATTATCAACAGATAGAGTCAACATGAAAAATTCAATGCCATGAATATTACCAACTTTTTTATTATTAAAAACATTCCACATATTCTAAATTTTGATGTGTCATCAGTGAGTGGTCTATTGAACTTATGTAAAGAATCTTCTGAGAAAGGGAGCCAATTACAAGATATCCAGACAATAACCAACTGTGATGAGTTGCCAATCAGCTGATGATGAGACTGCTACAGTCTCAGAAACATTCCTGATTTTTTTAAAAGGACGTGAGTGAAGTTACAAGATTTAAAATGTATGACTCAATTTTAGTCTTTATACATTAAACCAGTTGTTAAGTTATATGTATATGCATTAAATTGAATAAGACTAGAAAAATTCATTGTTGGATGTTTGGTTGCCAACATGTCCCAGATGGCAGCCTTGGCCTTCAGGGTAACCTCGCCCCACCACGTGATGAGCGGACCCATTTCTCAGCTGGAGACACCCAGAGGGTGCTGTCCATTTCCTCCATTGATATGGTGATAGTGAAGATGACGATGAGTGGAGAGGACCTACAGCTTATACCGTGGACTCCAAACCACGTTGGGCATAGGGGACACTTCACATGTGCTAGACAGAAGTGAAGGCATGGATAGGGCCGGCTTAAAATCGACTGGGAATCAAACTCAGGACCCTTAGCACAGGAGCCGCAAACGAAAATGCTGAACTACCCCGGCGCTCAGAAAAATTCAATATAATGCATGGGATTTGAATCACAGACCTTCAGCCAAAAATTGCTTGTTGGTTATCATCTGTAATTTCTGGTAGCATTTTGTCAATAAAGTAAATATGATCATTACCTGGTCTGCCTATGAAACCTGGTTCTCCATCACTTCCTGCATCACCTTTGAACCCTGGTACACCAGGAGGACCATAGTCACCACCAAGACCCCTTCTGCCTTGCACACCTGGATAACCTTTGAGTCCTATATCTCCTGGAGGACCTTTGGGTCCAGGTATACCCATATCTCCAGGCAGTCCCTTTAAAACAAAGATGGGTGTTTATGACTTACTTTATAAATTTCTTTGTAAACTTTACATATTACATATAAAGCAATCTCTGCTATTTTGGAAAGGTAGAATCAGACTGAAAAATTCAATGCTGTAGCCGAAATTTGAACCACAGATCTCCTGGTCTCCATCTGGTTGCTCTTAACCATTGAGCTATCATGGGAACATAACAGCATGACATTAAATTCTCCAACTGACTTATATTTTTCCCAGTAAACCACTAGGACTTCTCATAAACACATGAGACAACTACCTTATTGGTGACTCACTGTGCTATAAGTACTTTAAGTTCCAGGCTTTATAGTTCAAACCATTATTAGGTAATTAATGGAAATTAATTGCTCTTTCACAATAGCTGTGTGTACTTTAATGATCCTAATAGTGGTCTGAACTATGAAGCATGGGCCTTACAGTACTTACAACACAGTAAGTTGACAATAAGGTAGAACTCCTAACGATTTACCAGGAAAAATGCAAGTCATTTGGAGACTTTAATGTCGTACTGGCACGCTGCCATGATGCTGTCATTATAATAAGGAGGAGAGCAACTGATTACCATAGGGTGAGCACGAATAAAACTCAAACTAATAAAGATCCATTTAAAATAGGAGCCATATTGTATAATAAATTGCCATCTGTAATTAAGAATACTTCTGACTCAAAATTTAAACTGGTCTTAAAATCATACCTAATTCAAAAATGTTTGTATAGTATAAATGAACTGTAATATATATGTATGTATGTAGTATAAATGAGTTGTATACCTATGTATACAATAAGGTTTGTACGTAAGTTAGGCATTTTGATCTTTTTAAATAACTTATACTTTTGTAAACAACTCTATATTTTGTAAATAACTTTGTATTTTGATCATTTTGTATTTTGACTGTATAGAGATAATTGACAGTGTCAGATGCTCTTGTAAGAGTCTATTGACCGCAATAAATTATTAAATACACTCCTTCTCCACTCAATCCTGCACTGCACATTTTTTTAAAAACCTGTTCCCCTATTTTTGTCATGTTTATTACTGATTGCTCTGTTTATTGTAGGTATAAAAAAACAATAAGCTAAAGTGATTGAAAAATCTGTTCAAAGTAGTATGCTACACAAATTCAATGTGCATCGACATGAAAAAGAAAGAAAGAAGAAAGAAAAACAAACAGCTGTTAAGTTAAAAGTGCAGGGAAAGTAAAACCAACAACAAAGGATATCTAAGAATTTTTAAAAGCCACAACAAATTTGATTAGACATAAAATGTGTCCCTTAAGAATAATTATGTTTTTGTGTAGAAAAATACTAATTCTTACACTTCACAGAAGTGGTTCAAAATAAAGTGTGATTACTACTCTCTTCCCATCAAATTCCTGATGTTTATTTGAATTAACTACAGAAATAAATTTGAAAAATGGATAATTTTATCAGAGCTACAATATGGGTTTTAAAAATATAAATAAACAATAAATGCAATAGATAAAGTAAATAATAATACAGGGTGTATATAAATGAATATCAGGGTTTTAACTCTCTAAACATTTTATTACATTCAACTTACAGTTATAAATTATATATCAAATTAAAAAGCAAATCAAACAGTTTTACCAAGAACCTTATAAATGTTCAATGTGACTACCCTTTGTAACACGGCACACATCAAGTCTATAGCCGAGTTCTTCCCAAACATTGATAAGTGTGTGTTCAGTAATTGTAGCAACAGCTGCCTCAATCGGTTTCTTAATTCAGGGAGGTCAGCTGGTAGCGGAGGCACGTACACAAGATCCTTGATGAAGCCCCAAAAGTAAAAATCGCATGGTGTTAGATCAGGAGAACATGGAGGCCATGCATAGCAAGCCCTGTTACTGGGGCCCTTGCAGCCCATCCAGCACTCAGGTACAGTGACAATTAACCAATCGCATACTTCATTATGCCAGTGAGGTGGCGCACCATCTTTTTGGAAAATGAAGTCCTCTGGCTCATTTTCTTCCAACTGAGGGAAGAACCATTGCTCTAGTGTATCAAGGTAAGAAGTGCCAGTTACAGTAGGTTCACCAGAACAGAAAGACCCATAAACTTTTCGCCGGGATACGGCACTAAAGCATTCACTTTAGGCAAATCTTGTTGCATTTGTACCATCTCTTGAGGATTTTCTCAGTCTCAGATGCGCACATTATGAGTGTTAACAAGTCCACTAAGGTGAAATGTCGATTCATCACTGAAGACAACACGATCCATAAAATTGACATTGTCATGAAACAACATGTCGTTTGTGAAGTTGGCACATAAACCATGGTCTGTCGGCTTTAGAGCCTGTAATAACTGTAAATGGTACGGACATAGTCATAAGCATTTTCTTACAACTTTCCAAAGAGTCGACACAGGATCTTTTAATTCATGACCAGCCTTCTGAACTGATTTCTTTGGACTACGAGTGAACAACTCTCACTCGCTCAACAGTCTATTCACTTACTCTTGGTCATCCCATGCTCCTTCCTTTACAAATGCAGCCGATATCTTCAAACTAGGAGGATCACAACCAAACTTAATGTGGTATACACGTTGCACAGTAACTACAGATTCGGACTTTGGAAACTGCAAAACACAAAACTCTTTCTGTTTACTAGTCGCCATCTTTGCTACTACCGCTGTCTAGTGGATTGTGGCAGAAACATTGCACACACATGCCCAATGGTGCCAACAAACAAGACTGAGTTGGTTTTTCATTTGACATATCATTTATAACTGTAAGTTTAATGTAATACATATTATAAAGAGCTAAAACCCTGGTATTCATTTATACAGGTACATACTGTATAACTAATGCACTCCATGATGTAAATTTGTAGTCGCCATGTTTCTGGACTTTTGAAAATATTTTGACTATGTGAAAATAAACATACTTTGGGCAAAATTGGATTGTGTCATATTATTTAGAAAATAGAGATGGTGTATGTAAATACGAGAGCCCCGATTAGTCTACCGGGAAGATATAAAAGTCAATTGGAGAATTTAATGTCATGGTGGCATGTTGGCCATGGTAGCTCAATGGGTAAGAGCAACTGGACAGAAACCAGGAGATCTGCAGTTCAAATACCGGCAGTGGCATTGAATTTTTCAGGTTTGCTGTCTAAAGTACCATAGCTTTCTAAAGTTCAAATTAATGTGTTCAACCAAAACAGCATAATAATTACACAATTAAACACTTTATTTCTTGTAAACTAGCCTTACATCTTTGCCATATATAATAGAAGAGAAACTGTAAGAATTGGGCAAAAGCTATTACGAGGGCTGTTCAATAAAGAATGATCACAATGTTTTTTTTTTTTTTTTTTTTTTTTTTTTTTTTGGATAACGTACCTTTACTCATCCTCAAAATTTTTATGGTCCTTCTCCAAATAGTCTCCCCTGAATGCGATGTACTTGTCCCAGCATTTCTGCCAGTCTTCAAAGACATGCTGGAAACTATTTTTTGACATATCCTTCAAAATCGCCTCCGCAGTCTTCACCACTGCTGATGATGGATAATGCCTCCCACAAAGGCATTTCTTCAAGTTAGGGAATAGAAAAAAGTCACATGGGGCTCAATCCGGACTATAGGGAGGGTGAGGATTACACTTCATGTTGATTTTTGCAAGATATTCAGCAACAACATTGACAATATGTGGCTGCGGATTATCGTGATGCAGCATCCATCCGGCTTCACGGAGATGTGGTCTTTTGCGCCTGATATGGACTTGCAATGTTTTCAGGACATCCCTGCAGTATTGTCCAGTTACTGATGTGTGTGCAGGTACAACATGCTGATAAACTATTCCATGAATATCAAAGAATGAGATGGCCATAGCTTTCCCAGCAGAAGCAACTACTTATGCTTTTTTGGGAGTTGGTGATGAAGATTTCCACACTGAGCTTTGCTGTTCGCTCTCAGGATCAAAATGATGTAGCCAAGTTTCAACAGCAGTGATTACATTTGAAAGAAACTCCGGATCTTCCTCTAACATCAACTTTAGCTGCATTTTACCTGCATTGCAGCGGTAGGCGATACTGAACATGTCTGAACTTTCCTGGTTCTCACAGGCAGGAACCAGGAGTACCAACATGAAACTACTACGATGTGTTTGTTTCACATTAAGCTAACAGAATATAATAACATTGAAATTTAGTGCGAAAAATTATGACAGTAAAAAAATAATGATCATTCTTTATTGAACAGCCCTCGTATTATCCAAAGGATTTCAAAATATACAAAATATGGATAGAGTCAACATGAAAGATCCGTGGTTCAAATCCCGGCCATGGCATTGAATTTTTCACGTTGACTCTATCCATCAAATATCTTAGCCTAGATACAGCTAGTATGGAGAAGTGATTAATTTCCATCAATTAACTAACATACAAAGTATGTTTTATTTACAGATTTTTAAAGTTCATTGTATGATACACTTTGAAAGATTATTTTTTAGAATTTACCTCTTATTTCCCTTGTCCAATCATTCACTTGCACAGGTTCAATTGCCATTTGCTGCAAGATAATTTTTTCTGATGATAGTACCCTTCCTGGACAAGTTACTAAACTCTCATGAAGCTTTATATTCCAGCAATTAAGTTGATCAATAACCTGTAATATAACATTATTTCAAATAAAAAAGCTTGGAAGAAATATTTTTGGAATACCTTATGATTATTGAGTCCCAAATTTAGGTGGACTTATTGTCCCACAGAATGCTCCTTTGCTATCTTTTCTTCTTAATTAAAATTATATATTGCATGCATCTATAAAACAATTTCTTTTTGTTTCCTTGTAAAACTTAGTAAATATTTGGAATACAAAGCTATGCTTCCATGAATAGCAAAATATAATGTATATAGGTATATGGCTTTTGTTTTCCCACAGACTTACAAACTTACACTTCAAGATATGTACAAGGTGCATTCAAGTTATAACAGCTATTTTTTTCAGGACTGGGACCAGTTAGCAAATTCTATTTTTTTTTAAATACATGTGAGCTCTTTGTGAATGTCTGACTGAGATGGCAACATTGTACAGTGCATGGAACTCTAGTGGCAGTGGCAAGAGTTAGGACTGTTTTTGATACTTAAAATGGCGACATCATTCGTTTTCTCCATTTTCGTGGTGTAACACCTATTGAAATTCCTCGCCAGCTTAGTGAGGCATGTGGTGATGCCTAATTAGCGTTCCTAGGTGTGACAGTCGAATGAAGACAGAACATCATGTGACAACAAACCAAGTTCATCACGGCCATGCACAAGCCGGTCTGAGGACATGATTCAGCGAGTGGAGAACGTTGTTTTGGAGGATCGCCGATTGAGCATTTTCAGATCTTCATGCGGAATTGTGTGCACAGATCCCATGGAAATGCCAATTTTGGAAGTGATGTCTGCAGCTGTCTTGGTTTGTTGTCATACGATGTTCCGCCTTCACTGAACTGTCGACCGCACATTAGACACATCCCTGGTAATATCACCACATGTCTCACTTAACTGGCAATGAATTTCAATAGGAGTCACACCACGAAAATGGAGAAGACAAATGAATACATGCTGTTCTTGTAATGAAAATGTCGCCATTTTAAGTATCACAAACAGTGCTAACTCTTGTCCCTGCCAATAGAGTTCTATGCACTGTACAGTGTTGCAATCTCTGTCACGTATTCACAAAGAGTTCACATGTGTTTAAAAAAAAAAAACACAAGTTTCTATCAGGTCCCAGTCCTGAAATAAAAAATGGAAAATGTTATAACTTGAACACACCTCGTATGTTAACTCAGACTTTTGCTGAAATCCATGTTTGAGAGATTCTATGCAGATTCATAAGAGTCCACATCGAACAGAGTAAGAGCATCATTTGACAGGACCTCTAAGAGCCAGAAGATAACAAAAGATTAGCTTATTTAAGGTGGTAAGGACCATGGCGAACCCTATGTGTCCATTTGCATGTAATCAGAAGATGATGATTTATATATAAGGGAACTCAACTACTTGGTCATCAGCACCCTTTTAAAAACTAAATCATTGCAATAGCCAGAGTAAATTTAACAATAAATTAGAAAAATCAAAATAACATAAATATCCACAATAGGGGAAAAACATATGAAAAACTATAAATAATAACATGCCAAGAGCCATAAAAAACAGTTTTCTTTATTAAATTCTATAACTTAGCATAAAAATCAAACTACCTGCCAAGTGGTGGTTGAATCTATTAGCCCCTCTTTTGGAGCATTGGACTAGCATTTTCAGCAGATTTATCCTGCCTTGTTTACACTGTTGTTCTGGCAGTGAAGGCAGGATCCTCCTGCTCCACATCCTCTATGGAGCAGGACCTCTTCTAACTGAAAATTTTGTTTGGAGAGGCTCGAAATGATCGGAAGCTGTGATCGACGAAGTTGGTAGTCACTTCCGTTGTTTAAGGACTATGATTCAATGAAGCACAAAATTAATACAATTTTGAGTCGAACTAATACTCAATGCTCCATTTATTGCTAGTATTTACCTAGAACACGTTTCGTTAGGATCTTCCTAACATCATCAGCTGTTGTCGACTAATGGATGCCAGTTCAGTGAACTCCTCGGAGGTGATAGGTGCGTCTCTGTCGGTATCTTCATGAACTTGAAATTTGGGTTGTCTTCAAAGGTAGTATCGAAATTAAACAATTTACTTTCATATTTCTTTATAAAGATTTCTTCCCACGTGGTTAATGCAGCTGGACCTTGGACACTTTTTAGTAAGTGAATTTCTCGTTCTATGTCATGATTTTCCTTCCAAAAATGGTACGCTACCGCCGATTTATCTATTTCTTAATTTCTGATGTTCCTAAAGTGCTCTTTAAGCCTAATGTTCACGTTCCTTTTTGTTTTTCCAATGTAGAATTTGTAACAGTCCTTGCAATTAATTTATCTGGTACACTCCTGATTTTTTGCCTGTGGGTATCTCCTTCATATTATGTGATTTCAAAAGGCGTTGTACACTAAATTTGTTCTGTGGGGCCAAAGTAATATTGTGTTCTTTGAAGACTTTTTGGAAAAGGTGTGTAGCTCTGGGATGATACGTAAATTTTCTGTATGAGGTTTCATTGCTAATTGGGGAGAGAGTAGTTACTTGTTTGCATCTTAGTTGTCTTTTGAATTTATCTATTTTCTTGTTGACCAATTCAGCACTATATCCATTGTATTCTGCAATGTGAATGATATTATTGTACTCTTTGTTATATTCCATCTTGTTTAAAGGTACATTAACCAGCCTGTAAGTTAAACTGTTGATAACAGCATGCTTGTGTTGTCTTGGTTTATATCCATCTGATTTGATGAAATTTTCTGTGTGTTTCCTTTCTGTGTATGCCAAATTCAAGTTTATTATGTTTTCTGGTAAGTTTCAAATCTAAGAAAGGGATTTCATTGATTGTCTCTTTTTCTATGGAGAATTTTATTGCAGGATTTTGTAAATGAAGTAGTTTTAATGCATCATCCACTTGTTTCTCATTTATTATTGCCCAAATGTCATCCACATATCTGTACCAATGCTTAAAAATTAGTGGGAATGCCTTTGTGATGTGCGTTTCCAAAAAGCTCATGAAGAGGTCTGCCAAAATTGGGGACAACGGGTTGCCCATAGATAGTCCTGATTTTTGTTTGAAAATTCTTTTTATTGAATGTAAAAAAGAACTGTTCAGTGCAAATATTGGTTAATTGAAGGTATTCCTCTATGACGTTTTGGCCTATTTGTACGGACTGAAGCCATGTTTGCATGTACTCTATGAGTTTGTCTCTCAGAACACTTGGGAACAAGGAGATTACATCAAAGGATACCATTCGGTCTGTGGAAGAAAATTGTAGATTTTTAGTTTTGTTGATGAATTCCAACGAATTGTTAATTCTGTGACTTTTTAATTTTGGTAGCTCCTTAAATGTTTTGTTTAACCATTTGGATGGCTTGTAGCAGGGTGTGTTTATGTTGTTAATGATTGGGCGCATCTTATTTCCTGTTTTATTAACAACATAAACACACCCTGTTACAAGCTATCCAAATGGTTAAACAAAAAATTTAAGGAGCTACCAAAATTCAAAAGCCACAGTATTAACAATTCGTTGGAATTCATCAACAAAACTAAAAATCTACAATTTTCTCCCACAGACCGAATGGTATCCTTTGATGTAATCTCCTTGTTCCCAAGTGTTCCGAGAGACAAACTCATAGAGTACATGCAAACATGGCTTCAGTCCGTACAAATAGGCCAAAACGTCATAGAGGAATACCTTCAATTAACCAATATTTGCACTGAACAGTTCTTTTTTACATTCAATAAAAAGAATTTTCAAACAAAAATCAGGACTATCTATGGGCAACCCGTTGTCCCCAATTTTGGCAGACCTCTTCATGAGCTTTTTGGAAACGCTCATCACAAAGGCATTCCCACTAATTTTTAAGCATTGGTACAGATATGTGGATGACATTTGGGCAATAATAAATGAGAAACAAGTGGATGATGCATTAAAACTACTTCATTTACAAAATCCTGCAATAAAATTCTCCATAGAAAAAGAGACAAACAATGAAATCCCTTTCTTAGATTTGAAACTTACCAGAAAACATAATAAACTTGAATTTGGCATACACAGATAGGAAACACACAGAAAATTTCATCAAATCAGATGGATATAACCCAAGACAACACAAGCATGCTGTTATCAACAGTTTAACTTACAGGCTGGTTAATGTACCTTTAAACAAGATGGAATATAACAAAGAGTACAATAATATCATTCACATTGCAGAATACAATGGATACAGTGCTGAATTGGTCAACAAGAAAATAGATAAATTCAAAAGACAACTAAGATGCAAACAAGTAACTACTCTCTCCCCAATTAGCAATGAAACCTCATACAGAAAATTTACGTATCATCCCAGAGCTACACACCTTTTCCAAAAAGTCTTCAAAGAACACAATATTACTTTGGCCCCACAGAACAAATTTAGTGTACAACGCCTTTTGAAATCACATAATATGAAGGAGATACCCACAGGCAAAAAATCAGGAGTGTACCAGATAAATTAATTGCAAGGACTGTTACAAATTCTACATTGGAAAAACAAAAAGGAACGTGAACATTAGGCTTAAAGAGCACTTTAGGAACATCAGGAATTAAGAAATAGATAAATCGGCGGTAGCGTACCATTTTTGGAAGGAAAATCATGACATAGAGCGAGAAATTCACTTACTAAAAAGTGTCCAAGGTCCAGCTGCATTAACCACGTGGGAAGAAATCTTTATAAAGAAATATGAAAGTAAATTGTTTAATTTCGATACTACCTTTGAAGACAACCCAAATTTCAAGTTCATGAAGATACCGACAGAGACGTACCTATCACCTCCGAGGAGTTCACTGAACTGGCATCCATTAGTCGACAACAGCTGATGATGTTAGGAAGATCCTAACGAAACGCGTTCTAGGTAAATACTAGCAATAAATGGAGCATTGAGTATTAGTTCGACTCAAAATTTTATTGATAGTCACTTGCCTGAGTCCTCTTCAAAAGATGATATAGGAGGAGGTCGTTGTGGACTTTTCTGCTGGTTTATTATCTTGGCACTAGTTTTATTACTCTCCCTGAGGAGGTTGGTTCCTTCATATGTTAACTTGAACTTTCTGGGCACTGCATTATATATTACTCGTTCAATGTTGTTACTGAGGTACATGTTTTCGGCAGTGATTTGGCTGAAACCTTCTTAGGACTGGACATAGCTGTTTTCATTGCTGTTCGTGCTGGTTTCTCTTGCTTTGGTTGTGATTTTGGTGTAACTGTTCTTCTGCAATGACTGCCCCGTTTAAATGCTAGTCTGTGTTGCAATTTCATGTCTAGGTGCTGGCTCAGCTGCAATGGTCTTTAAGTAATGGTTCTAGGGACAGAAGGCTGATGAATATGCAAGAGCTTCTGGGCTTCCAAGAAGCAAACCTTCTCTCTTACCTGGATCTCTTGGATTGCCTTTTCCTGCATAATGAGGCATTCTCTGAAGTTCTATGAATAGTTGACACATGTTGAAGGTGAAGTACATGCATTTTCATGCTTGACTTTCCCACAGTCAATGCAGATAGCATCTCCATTACAAGAATCACTCGTGGGCCAAAACACTGGTATTTGTAACATGTCAACAGATTGGGTACATATGGCCTCACTTCAATAGCTTTATACCTTGCTTAATCCTTTGTGGGAGATCTACCCAATCAAAGGTTTGAGTGGGCATCAGTTCATCCAGTTTTTTAAGCTGGACTTAATATACTTTGGTCACACCTTATTCCACCAAGTTTTCCTGAATCTCCTCAATTGACATTCCGTCAAATGCACTGCTGTTTACAACACCACACGTGGAGTTCGGAGGCTGATGCATTACAATGCACACTGTATAACTCACAAACATATTTGCATTCATAATTTTTGCAGCCTTTGTTGATGATACAGCTTCGACCAGGAGCTCATCATTGCGAGATTGAATATATAATTTTAAAAGACCAGCAATGTTATCTAAATCCTTCTGGATAATAAATGGGTTCACAGTAGTAAATTTCCGGCCTTCCTCATTTCCATTAATAACCTAATACTGACGAAAATAAGACTAAACTACTTCAATTCTACTGTTTTAGCATATTTGTTAATTTTTTTATTTGTTTCTATAGCGACACTATCCTCCATCATTGCAAACGTCTCTGATGCCTTGCTCAACTCCTGGGTACCACCCTGACTTAGGTAGGCATCCTGGCCTGGACTTTGCTCACTTCAGGATCTCACCTCCCAAAGTAGACACAGAGACCCAAACGCCTTCAGGAGTGCATCAGCTCACCCCTCCCATCCCCAGGACTGACCATTATCAGTAGATACGAACACAGTCCTGGGACATATGCATTACCCAGTCACCCCCTGCGCTTGCCACACTAGATATCCATCAGACTTGTGTTCAAGAAGGAAAAAATTTTTGGGTCAAACATGGATGTGGACCAAAGTTGTTTGGGCATTTGGTATAATCCCTGTCACCACTAGAGGTACCCAATCTAGACATTTGACTTGGGTCCCCAAGATCGCCAATCCCATATGTACTGCAGTAGGCCACTGGGGAACAGGTAATCAGAAGACATATAGTTCTTCATGATCTACCAAGAATTTTGGTGAAATAACAGGTTTCTGCAAAGGTCTGAAGTATATACAGGGTGAAATTTCACTTGAGACAGTACAAAACTAAGCACTGTAGAGAGAAATGTCTTGGATAAAAGTTGCCTTATGTAATGGAGGGAAGTAAATGCCCTTAGTCGACTTATTTGGAAGACTTTTGATGGTCATTTTAGAGGCAATTCAAGTTTTTTAAAATGGGAACATACATTTTTTATTTGGTTTGTCACTCGTCACAGAAAACCTAAACATCTTTTGTATAAAACACTTTGCAATTGTTCTTACAGTAACATAAATAATGACAAACATTATGATCAGTTGCCCCATTCAACATAGTCCCACATGATAGGAAGCAATGAGACACTGTGTTCGTTTTGATTACTTTCTACACTAGGACAGTTTCCTTGTATCTATCACTGGTGTACTTGCAGCCGCATTTAAGTCCAGGTGGATCCACTGATGGTACAACAATAAGCGATCATCTAGTAACAAACATCACTACTACACAAATATATTTATTACAAAAACATCACTTAAACATTAAAGAAATTGATGTAAATTTCAATAAGATTGCGATTTCGTAAACTTTTGTCTACATTGTCAGTTATACAATCTCGTTACGATCAACAACAATGACGAGATTGTATAACTGATGATGTAAACAAAAGTTTACCAAATTGCGATCTTATTGAAATTAGTATAATATAGTATAGTATTTATTTCATCCTTTGAAACATATACATGTTATTGGACACGTCAAAATTACAGAAAAACATATAGTAAAATGATAAATGTAACATTGATAGACAAAATTTGCAAAAGTGATATAAACCAATTTTACACATAACTTTTTTACACAGCATTAAAGTTTTAGTGTAGTATTCATAGCATATATTATGTGAAACGAAAAATTACACAAAGTAGAGGGAGGAGAGAGAGAACAAAGATATTTACATCAATATCTTTAAAGATAAGTGAAGTTTTCATTGCAAATAATTATATTTGTGTAGTATTTGTTGCTTCACTGTCACTAGCTTCATTTTTTAAATAAACATCACTACCATTCAATTTGTTGAGCTTTTGGAAGCATACTCAGTTGACTACAGGTTAAAATGGATCAACTTCCTCAACTAGAAAAGATGGAAATAGTTCTCATTTACAGGGAGTCTAGGAGAGATGGGAAACAGCCTATTCTTCTGTAAGCGGAGAAGTTTCCTGATAGAAGAAGTCCATCAAGAGCTTCATTTTATCATGTGATAAAGTAATTCTCTGAAGAAGGAAGTGTCCATCCAAAGAAAAGGAGGTGCAGAACAGCTACCGATGAGGATAGGGAAGTTGGGGAGCTAGCTGCAGGAATTACATTCCTCCTGTCAGTTCTCACAAATTAGCATCCAATGTAAGAATATACAAAAGTGTTCTCAGAATATTGAAGCAGCATAAATTCCATCCCTACCATGTGTTGTTAAATCAAGAACTACATGGTGACGATTTTCTGAATAGACTAATGTACTGTAGCTGGGCACAAGGCCAACTGCAGATTAATAACTTCTTCAGTTCCTGCTGTTTAGTGAAGAATGTAATTTCACAAAGCATGGTAAAGTAAATCGGCACAATATGCATTATTGGGCGGTGGAAAATCCACATTGGTTACAAGAAGCGGCACATCAGAAAACATGGTCTGTTAATGTGTGGTGTAGGATTTTGGTTGACATGTTAATGGGACCCTACTTTATTGATAGTAATTTGTACAGAAAATTTTTACCAGTTGAGTTGCTGTTTTTGCTAGATGTCTCAACACAAACAAGGTCACAGATGTACTACCAGAATAATGGAAGTCCTGCACACTAGGCATTTTGCTGGGGAGGTTTTAAATAATAATTACCATGATTGTTGGAATAGAACATGCAGGTCCCATTAATTGCCCAGTTTGATCTCCTGATCTTACATCACCAGACAATTTCTTACGGGATTATCCCCACCCAGCCCCCCCCCCCCAAAAGTGTATTGTGAAACACCGACACCTGACAACATGAAGGTGTGCATACGAAAAGTTTGTGACAGTACTGACAAAAACATGCTTTTTACAAACACCTGCCCACCTCAGTAGAGTTGATGGTAGCATGTCTGCCTCACGTTCAACAGGTCCCGAGTTCGAATCTTGGTCAGGGTGAGCTACCTGGATAAGGTTTTATCCAGGTTTTTTCCTTATCCTTACAGACGAATGTCGGGTAGCTCTAAGCTCCATGGGTCCTGGACACATTTGAGCATCATTTCACCCATTTCATTCACCGTCCGATATGACTTAACGTTGGAGGACGTAAAATTACACACAAAAAAGAAAGAAAGAAAGAAAGAAAGAAAGAAAGAAAGAAAGAAAGAAAGAAAGAAAGAAAGAAAGAAAGAAAGAAAGAAAGAAAGAAAGAAAAACCAGACACCTGATTCATTCATTCACAGAATTAAAAAATGCATTGAGGTAGAAGGACATCATTTTGAAGATTTATTTTACCAAGGTACATAGTGATACTCCGTGTAGCTATCTCTCATTAATGCTTAATTGTCTAGTCAAAGATCCATGTACTATGGAGAAAATGATTTATAAAAGCTCTTTATTTTGTAATGAGGGATAAGGAAACCAAAAAAAATTGTTTGTTCCCAATTACAATAAGAAACTTGACTATCAAATGGCCAACTATGGATGGTCCAACTAATCGCGCTCTTTGTACACAACCATTCAGCATTTTCGTCATTATGTTAGTGAAAGAACAATTGCAAACTGCTTTATACAAAAGTTATTCAGTTTTTTATGAGGAATGAGAAAAGTAAATAAAAGAGGTAGATTCGCATTTAAAAAAGTTGACTTGATCCTAAAATAACCATCACCATGTCCTCCAAATAAAAGATGACTGATGGCATTTACTTTCTCCCACAATATAAAGCGACCTCTATTCAAGACATTTCTTTCTACATCACTTAGTTTTGGATATATTATATTGTACTGTCTCAAGTTAAATGGTCCAGCCTGTCCAGATACCTGCTTTAGTTAAATGCAACTTAAACATCCAAGTAATTATTAATACGAACAAATCAGATGATACTATAAGAAATAATATAATAATAATAATCAATAATTAATAATAATTAATAATAATAATTAATAATACTAACAACAATACTAACAACAATAATAATAGTAATTATAATAATAGTAATTACAATAATAATAATAATAATAATAATAATAATAATAATAATAATAATAATAGTAATTACAATAATAATAATAATAGTAATTACAATAATAATAATAATAATAATAATAATAATAATAATAATAATAATAATAATAATAATAATAATAATAATAATAATAATAATAATAATAATAATAATAATAATAATAATAATAATAATAATAATAATAATAATAATAATAATAATTACAATAATAATAAAATAATAATAAAATAATAATAAAATAATAATAATATTAATTGTTTGGTTTCATTCCTAGTGTTTATGTGCATGTACTTCTACATTGCATTCGTTGTTAAATTACCTAAATTATTTTTAACATGAATTAACATTTCCTTTTTGTAAAGTTAGTAAAAGGTAAGTTTGAAATAAACTCTGCAGCTTTCTCGGGGAGCTTTATTTTTTGACCCAAATTTAATGTTTGGCAGCACCTGATTTCTTAAAACTTTATTACTGAATTGAACAGCTATGTTCCTGTCTTCATTTATTACTAATTTACACACACGCGCACGCGCACAAACACACGCACACACACACACACGCACACACACACACACACACACACACACACACACTTGTAACATAAATTTGTGATTGATAGAACCGAAGGATCATTGTAAATAGACAAAGATGGTAAGAGCTTTTTGACATGAACCGTACCTTTGAACACTGGAGCTTGCGATTGAAGCTCTGCAATATTTCTATTCGTCCAGATGGATTTGTTCTTGTTCTGTCAGCCAACTCTCTGCTTAATTGGAAGTTTGTCCTCATTTCATCAGTAAGTCCTGTCATTCGACACAGCTCTGGCACTAGATATATTTTAGAACCTTGCATTCTTTTCTTGCCCTTTAGTAGTGATATCAGCATAGGTTGCTGCACATTCTTTATCTTGATGTTGTATTTCTGTGAAATTGTTTGCTAAATCAGTCTAGACCACAAAAGTATGTAATATATATATAGCAATCATAACAAGTAGCAAACATTCTACAAATGCACTATTGTCATTTTCCAGAAACATTGTAAAATAAATTAGGAACCAATTGCAAAATAATAATAACATTAACAACAATAACAATAATAACAACAATTCACAATAACAACAATAATAACAATAATGATGAATAAAATTAGATTTAAGGAATATCAACTTCCCAACCTTAATTGCAACATTAAAAAAAATTAGGTATAAGCAATTAATTCTCTCATTAGAATTCATGAAATCCAGAAACTATAGGGGTTCTGTAGCCATCATTCCAAATTAGTTAACTTAATTTCAAGAAATTATATAGCCAAAACATTGCTAGAACACTCTGAACATGAGCAAAAGAGTATTTTTGCCAAATTAGACTGCAGTTAAGCTTAGACCCTTACTACCGAGATTGTTTACTGTTTATAATTTGTTAACATTTCAATTGTCACACAAACTGCACTTAGTAAGCTTTTTCAAGTGGACAATTAAATTGAAAGAAAGATCTGATACTTAATAACAGAAATTTTAAAATCAATTTAAAAAATGCTAATAGTGTGAAGCCTTTACTTCATCTTCTGCCAATCATAATTCAGTAGCATTAGTTTGAAATACGTTATCTTCTTTATTAATAAACACATCAATTTGTGTGAAAATAACTGGCCAACCACTAACAAATATACTCAATGATTTTTGTTGGGACATTGATGGAAAAGGACAATTTCATGCAGTCTTAGATTGAAGTTGAACAGAATTTATTCTCTCCCACTGATCATATTTAACCACTGTAAGGACTAATTCATTTTTTGATAATTGCTCTTTCACTTTCGCCACAGACTGAAGTGTTGTAGCTAGGACTCAACAAGTGATCAGCTTCCATGCCAAGTTTTACTGCTATACATTGCTTGTGTTGGAACAAAACATTTACTCCAACATTTATTTTGATTGCTATTTCAACATTAAATTGTATAAAATTAGAAATTAAAGGAAACATCATTTGTATTTATCACAATAATTATTTGTATTAAATGGATATATAATATGCCACTTAGGTTGGTATTGTGATACTGTTTCTTCATGTAGCTAATGTTATGTAATTTACCAAAGAATTTAGTACCTAAGTATTTTCCTTTCCTAAACTGAAGGGTTTGATAATGTTCTTCATTAATTTTGTTAACCCATAAAAAGTCTATAACAAGCTCATCATAAAATGCCTATTCCTGAATCCACTTCATGTTAATCAAAATAACTTTTGCAGGAACTGTCTTCCCCTTTAAAGGTACAATGGGAATAATTATAAAAGTAATTAGAGAATACAGTAAGCTCTAAAAATAGTCAAATATTTTGCAAATGGTTCACTATGTGAAGGCTTTAAAATTGTGTTCTAATTGCACGGGCAAGAAACAGCATAAAGAAATAATTACTTCAGAAATAAAGAATTTCAACATTCAAAGCAATAACAGAGAGTATCTTGGAAATAGTTTAGTCAAGTGCAAATTGCCAGCTTTAGTCAGATCTACATTGTGTAATAAGTTGTTATCCATCTTTTATGGTTTACCAGTTACACACAAATCATCCGGAGTAAAGAAGACTTCAGAGGCTGTTATCAAATATCCAAGACAGATATTTCATTTGTCATAGAAATATCTCAAACCTTTGGTAATTTAATCAGTTAGAATGTAACTATCAATTTTGAAGAACACCACAAATTTCAAAAAAATTTGTATGTGTAGTGTAGATTGGGGTAAGAGAATGTTTTGGAGTGTTCCTGTTGCATCTTTGGAGGACAATATTTAAATATCAAATCTGGTAACTAACCAAATTTTTGTTTTACAGTTACATATTGTCGCAAGGTCCTTCTTTAAATAAGCGCAACTGACACAAAGGGGCTGATAGTGTAGCATGGAGATAAGGGACAGATAATGCTGTGCGGGATTCAGGTTTGCTGAAACAGATAAAGATAGATAAGTAGAAAGTTCTAGTGACATCTTGATTGATAGAGAATATTCCACAATCGTCTGGAATCATGAATAAAAAGAAGCCGTGGTTAGTTTATTGGGGAGTCGTAATGAGACAGTGTGATCAGGACTGAGTATTGTGTGCCTGCAACTGTGAACGCTTTTGTTTGTGGTCAACGTCCTTGGAAGATTGTAATTGTGTATGTGACATAACTCGGCTACTGTAAGAGTTGACCAAAGTGTGTTTCTATGGAAATAAAGAACATTTTGAATTTCTGCAAGTTGGACTATTAATTCTACGCACCCTCAAAGTCACAATATGCTTGTTGCAGGCACACATATGTGGACCTTTTCCTAAAAATATATATAATTTTATTATTCAGGGGAGCTGCAAGTGTTTATTTCTAATAAAACAATGGAATTGAGGTTTTGGATGGAAAAAAATACCTTTCCAGCTTACTTAATGCGAAAAAGAAACTAATAAACAATATAATGAACATTATATTTTCCCGCCTCGGTAGCATGGATGGTAGCATGTCTTCCTCACGTTCAAGAGGTCCTTAGTTTGAATCTCGGTCAGGGTGAGCTTCCTGGATAAGGTTTTTTCCGGGTTTTTGCTTATCCTGAACGACGAATGTTGTGACCCTGGGCTCATTTGAGCCTCATGTCATCCATTCCTCATCGTCTGACATGACTTAACGTTGGATGGTGTAAATTTAAAAAAAATAGTTATACGAGGTCTGTTCAATAAAGAATGATCATAATTTTTTTTAAGGTCATAATTTTTCGCACTAAAATTCAATATTATTATATTCTGTTAGCTTAATGTGAAACAAACACGCCATAGTAGTTTCATTGTTGGTTCTCCAGGTTCCCACCTGTGAGAAGCAGGCAAATTCAGACATGTTCAGTATCGCCTACTGCTGCAATGGAGGTAACACGCAAGCAACAATATGTGGCTTTTAAATTCTGATTTCGTCTCAACAAATCTTCAGTGTTACAGGAGGCCTATGGAGAATCTGTTCTTCACTACAACACAGTCAAGGGTGGTTTAACGTGTTTAAAGGGGGGAGACACTCAATTTCAAAGGAAGGTGGACCGGTGCTCCAGTTACTGCTCTTATGGAAGAAAACATCAACACTGCTGCTGCCATTGTGAGAGAAAATCGATGAATTACCTTAAGATCACTTTCTGAAATACTGAACATTTCATTGTGTGCCACCCACACATTGGTGAAAGAAACATTACACATGAGACATGTTTGTGTGCAATGGGTTCAAAGACTGTTAATTCCCGAACAAAAGGACATTCGCATGCAGGTCATCTCATTCTTTTATATTCATGCAATGGTTTATCATGTGTTGTACCTGCACACACATCAGTAACTGGACAATACTACAGGGATATCCTGAAAACTTTGCAGGTCCATATCAGACGCAAAAGACCACATTTCCGTGAAGCAGGATGGATGTTGTACCACAATAATGCGCAGCTACATATTGCCAATGTTGTTGCTGAATATCTTGCAAAGATCAACGTGAAGCGCATCCCTCACCCTCCCTATAGTCCGGTTTTAGCCCCATGTGACTTTTTTCTATTCCCTAACTTGAAGAAACGCCTTCGTGGGAGGCATTATCCATCATCAGAAGCAGTGGTGAAAGCTGCAGAGGGGATTTTGAAGGATCACTCAATAAATTATTTCCAGCACGTCTTTGAAGACTGACAGAAATGTTGGGACAAGTGAATCGCATTCAGTGGAGACTATTTTGAGAAGGACCATCAAAATTATGAGGATGAGTAAAGGGACGTTGTCAAAAAAAAATTGTGATCATTCTTTATTGAACAGCCCTTGTATTAGGCTAAAATCACAAATAAGGCTATATTCCATGAGAAACAAATAGACCTAAACATTTATTAATTTTTAGATGAGTCGTATTTATTAAACATCTGCTGCACTTTCGTACCTATTTTGAGGACATGTTTCGCAAATCATCGTTTGCATCTTTGGCTCTTATTGATCCAGTGGTGTGGGTAATTCTGGAGTTGCTGCTGCAATCTGTTGATTTAGATTTAGTGATGAACTTAAATGTGGGATTCTCTTCTGGCGGGATTTCAAAGTTCATTAGTTGGTTTTTATGTTTTTCTATGTATATTCTCTCCCATATGACAAGTTCACTATGTTTTTGTACGTATTTTAGTAATTCTGTGCTATCTTCAATTTCATGATTTTCAGACCAGAAATGAGCTGCTATTGCAGATTTATCAATATTTTTGTATCTTAAGTGCCTGAAGTGTTCTTTCTTTCTAGTGCATATGTTTCTTTTTGTTCTCCCTACGTAAATTTTTTCACAATCTTTACACTTAATCTTGTAAATGCCTAACTTTTCCTCTGATTTTATCTTATCAGTATTATTACTGTGGAGTAGGTTTTTTATGTTGTAATTGTTTTTTGCTGCCAATGTTATATTGTATTTCTTGAATATTTTTTGGAACTTTTTTGTGGCCCAGGGGTGGTAATTTATCAACAATTGCCTAAAACATAACATTTCTCCGAAATTTGTAAGAAAAATAGTAAAATTTAACCAGAACAGTAGAGAACAATTAGCTGCTGAAAAAGCCATGTTAAAATCCGAAAAATCAAATAACTACAGAAAACTAACTAATATAGACCTCTCATTGTACAACCTACATTTGAAACTAGTAAAATTACTAGGAAACACAGTATGGGACCATTTAGAAACCAAATCATTTGAACATATAAATTATAAAGTCAAAGAGAAAGTTTATCGTCAAAAGAAGAAACTAAAGCATAACCATAATCATTGGCAACCAAAACATAACAAAATTTCAGCAAAGAACACATCCCTAGACAATTTAATTAATCTCTCAAAGCAAAATTTTAACACTGAAGAAATAGATGTGCTTAACCAAGGCCTAAAAACATGTATAACATACTCCAGCAACCCGGATGAATTCATTGCAGATATAGAATTAGCAGTAGAAGGCTTGGAAACCATGGACAAAAATATAATTAGGAAAAAATCATCTCCTATATTGGAAAACTTAATAAATAAAACCCAGGAAAACATTTGAAACAAATTAAGATAATTAAATCTTTAAGGAAAAAGGATTTAATCTTCTCAAGGACTGATAAAGGGAACAAAATAGTTATCTTAGATACAGCTACATACAAGGAAAAAATGTTAGAGTTACTACAACAAAAAGAATTCCAAGAAATAGATTCGAATCCACTCAACCGATGCATAAAAGATGTACAAAAAACCATCATTAATAGTAAAATTTTAACAACTGCAGAACAAAAAGCTATCAAACCGGACAACCCTACCCTTGCAAGACTATATGGTTTGCCTAAAATACATAAACCCAACATACCCATGAGACCCATTGTAAATAATATAAACACTCCTACTCACCTTCTGGCAAAATGGCTGTCCAAAAAATTTCAGTTGTTTCCACAATTCCATACTCTGAGCATAAATAACTCTTTAGACCTGGTAGAAAAAATTCAAAATCTTAAACTAAAACCTCATGAAACTTTAGTATCCTTTGATGTCCGCTCCCTCTTCCCTAGCATTCCATTAGACAAACTTTTGGTTCAACTAAAAAAAATGGCTAATTTCTATAAACCTAGATGCCAATGCAATAGAAGAATATTTGGCAATGACTGAAATATGCATACATCAAAATTATTTTGTCTTCGATGGAAAATATTATAAACAAATTTCAGGACTAACTATAAGAAGCCCGCTATCACCATTTTTGGCCAATCTATACATGAGCTTTTTCGAAACAAATATAACTAAAGCCTTCCCTCATATGTTTAAAACATGGTACAGATACGTAGACAACATCTTTGCAATAGTACCCTACAAACAAATAGATGATGCTTTGAAACTACACAACCTGCAAGAACCCAGCATACAATTCACAGTGGAAACTGAAGAGGACTGTACTCTACCTTTTTTGGACCTTAAAATCACAAAAAGCAATGAAAAACTAGAATTTGGTATCCATAGAAGAGCAACACACACAGATAATTACATCAAAGCAAATAGTTTCAACCCAATTCTACACAAACATGCCACCATCAACAGTCTCACACACAGATTAGTAAATCTACCCCTCAGCCAGCAAGAATATCAAAACGAATACCATCAAATCTTAAAAACTGCAATTACAAATGGATATGGAAAAAACCTTGTAGATAAAAAACTAAAATCATTTAAACTTCAAAAGAGATTAAAACAGATCACAGCTCTCACACCAATAAAACAAGAAATTAGATTTGCTAAATTTACTTACCACCCCTGGGCCACAAAAAAGTTCCAAAAAATATTCAAGAAATACAATATAACATTGGCACCAAAAAACAATTACAACATTAAAAACCTACTTCACAGTAATAACACTGATAAGATAAAACCAGAGGAAAAGTCAGGCATTTACAAGATTAAGTGTAAAGACTGTGAAAAAATTTACACAGGGAGGACAAAAAGAAACATATGCACTAGAAAGAAAGAACACTTCAGGCACTTAAGATACAAAAATATTGATAAATCCGCAACAGCAGCTCATTTCTGGTCTGAAAATCATGAAATTGAAGATAGCACAGAATTACGAAAATACGTACAAAAACATAGTGAACTCGTCATATGGGAGAGAATATACATAGAAAAACATAAAAACCAACTAATGAACTTTGAAATCCCGCCAGAAGAGAATCCCACATTTAAGTTCATCACTAAATCAACAGATGGCAGCAGCAACTCCAGAATTACCTACACCACTGGATCAAGCTTTAGTCGCATAAGAGCCGAAGATGCAAACGATGATTTGCGAAACATGTCCTCAAAATAGGTACGAAAGTGAAGCAGATGTGTAATAAATACGACTCATCTATAAATTAATAATTATTTCGCTTCACTGTTGTGTTCCAATACAGTTAAATCTCGATAGACCTACACATAGTAATAAAACAACACAAAACCAACAACCAAGCATAGTGCTGGCAGACCATGCACAGTTGAAATGCATTTTTCTGCATACTCACACAGGAATTTTTAAACAGGATTTTATAGGTAGGGATTTTATGGGTATATGTCAAAAGTGGTTTATGAGGTAGCAATTATACTCCGATTTGTGTATGGCAGAATGCAAAGCCCAATATACAGTGGTAAACAAGCAGTTTCATTGGCTAGGGACATAATTTTGAGGCCAATCAGTTCTTGGCTGGATTAGATGTGTAGCTTAGCTCTTGCTGCTCTGAGGAGTTGCTCCAGTGTTACTGATGCTCTCAGGCCATATGGTGTACCTGAAATGGTCTTTTGGCATCTCTATGGTGTCATTACCTCAGGACATCCATCCAAAGTGCTTGAACGTTATGGTAAATTGGCAAAGAATTTTGTAGCCAGGCACCTACTTTCATCCTCCAGATGTGGAAGATATTAGCAATCATGGAGCAGTCTCATGGGGAAGAAATTACCAACAAAATAGACAGACAGAACTCTTTATTCTGTGCATGTTGCAGCCATAGTAGATAGCTGTCTTGATCATGCACCAGATCTTGCAGGCACACAGCATTAATGTGACTACAAGTGCTCGCTAGAGGTATAAGATTAAGTGAATGGGCTCTGAACAAGAACCCAGGATAGGTACCAGTGAGGAAGTTGCCCCCTGCGCACGCCGAGGGAGCCCTGTGTTTCTGAAAATTTAGACCTCTGTCCAAATTGACTCCCAGGAAATCAACTTTTAGAAGTTTTAATGATGAACCCAAAATTCTTAGTGATTAAATTGAGGATAACTAATTCTTCTATCACTGATGGTTTATGGTTGATTCAGTCTGTTACTACTCTGAAGGATTGAAGATCACATGCTTATGAGTATGCATGTCCTCTACATATAAAAAAATAAACAGAGAGTGAGAGGTTGGCATGACTTCTGCAGTAACCTTCATATTGTAACAGGAGCGTTGGGGCACCCTGTAACCAGCTGGGAACGGAAGGTAGGGGAGGACCGCGTTAGCCACACCTCTCCCTCGTTTGTCTTATAGTGGTGACAGCCAGTGGTCGGAAAGAAACATAATTGTGCGTCTGTTTCCCTTCCACCTGTTTCTCGATCCTTCGTTTACTGGAACATTCTCCTGGTCACTAGAAACCGGCGATATTCCGATATAAAGAGGGTTACAGACAGACGGAGTTAGTCAGTTGTTGGTTGAGTTGGTCAATCAGTTGGTTAGTGAGTGTGAGCGAGAAGACAGTCGCAGTTCTTGGTGTAAGAGTTAGTCAGTGACGTGTTAATGAACGAAAGGATTGTGCAACGGAAGACTGTACGAACTGTGTATGAGTATCGGAGTTTATGTAATCGCGAGTACAAGTGAAGTTGTAACGGACGAACGGGTAAATTGTAATTGTGTGCATTACGTATTTTTGTGTAATTGGCAAGTGTTTAACTGTAAGTCGGTGGAAATAAAGAACATTTTTGAGTGGTGAAATTGGACTTTTCATTTCACGAACCCACAGAGTCACACTGGTGTCAGGAAGCGGGAAGATAACATCACCGAACATTACAACCATGGACGCGGCATTGGAGAAAATTTTAGAGATGATGACGGAAATGACGGCGGAACTGAGAGAAATGAGGACGGCAACTGAAAAGCTCGCTGCAAAAACAGAAGCGGCTAAAGACAACATCACCGAGAAGATGCAACAAATGAAGGCCGAGTTAACCACGGAAATGAGAGCAGCGAATGACGGTCTGGCTACCGAAATGAAGGTGGCGAACGAGGCTCTCGCCGCCAAGTTTGAGGAACGGTTGGCCGGCGTGAGGGATGACGTCACGAACCTGGGCAAGCGGAAGGGTCAAGTAGACGACCGCCTTAATGATTTAGAGGAAAAGGCCGACAACATCGCAAAACCCCTTGCCCGCCTGA
>CM060948.1:321091936-321151247 GCA_030765055.1 Mantis religiosa
GATGACGCCTTTTTTTTTTTTTTTTTTTTTTTTTTTTTTAGTTAATTGATGGAAATTAATCATTTCTCCACACTAGCCGTACATAAGCTAAGGTTTGTGATAGAGTCAACATTATAAATTCAATGCCATGGAATGAACCATGAACCAGGAGATCCGTGGTTCAAATCCCGGCCATGGCATTGAATTTTTCATTTGACTATTTAGATGATGCATTAAAATTAAAAAATCTGCAAGAAAGGACTATCAAATTCACAATAGAAAAGGAAATCAATGGACAACTCTCTTTCTTGGATCTAAATATCATCAGGAACACAAAAATTAAATTTGAAATTTACAGGAAACCAGCACATTCAGAAAATTATATAAAAAATAATAGCTACAACCCAACTATTCATAAGCATGCAAAAATATACAACCTTACACACAGACTAGTCAACATAACCATGGATAAACAAGAATAAGTCAAAGAACAAAAGGCAATACTACACATAGGAGAAGAAAATGGATACAGCAAAAGCCTGGTGTTGAAGAAAATTAGAAAAGCTAAACTAAAGAAAATCATTAAGGAAGCAAGCACATTTACAAAAGAAAAAGAAAGTAACAGCATTTTCAGTTCATTCACATATCACCCAAAAACATTTAATAAATTTAAAAAGATCTTCAAGGAACAAAATATAATCTTGGCACCTACTAATGGACACTCAATTTTAAAATTGCTAAATTCAAAAACAAAAGATGAAATCCCATCAGTTAACAGAACCGGAATATACAAAATAAATTGTAAAAATTGTGAAAAATGGTACATAGTTCAAACTAAAAGAAATCTAAAAAGCAGAGTCAAAGAACACTTTAGAAACATCAGATTGAAACAAGAAGAGAAGTCAGCAGTAGCATTTCATTTTTGGAATGAAAATCATGACATTGATCCAAATCCAAAATTATTAAAAGGAGTGATAAACCAAAATAAATTGACAACATGGGAGAACATATTCATATGGAAATATAAGGATCGTGTAATAAACTTTGAAATCCCACCAGTAGATAATTTGACAAAAAAGATCATTAGTTCCACCACCAGAGAGAGGAGAGCAGACAACAACAGATGCCAGTTGGAAAGAGATTGAAAATGGAGGCAACTGCCTTTGAGTATAAACTTGAAAGAAGCGTAGGGACAGTGAAGCACAAATTAGTACAAAAGTGAATCGAGAATATATTGACACATTGCTTCACTCACACTGTTCATTCACAGAACATGTTTCAAGAGCTCTTGCTCCTATCCTCAGCTGATACTCGATTAGTGTAAGTTGTAGTGGTTTCTTCTTTCTCCGTATTGTCAACAGATGGCGTGATGTACTTGTCAAAGATGTCCGGTGGTGGAGTTTCGAAATTCATGACTCTATGACGATTTTTGGTTAATGAAGACTTTTTCCCATACGGAAAGGTCTATGGGGTGATTAACGTATTTTATTAGAGATGTTTCCAAATTGATGTCATGTCTAGTATTCAAAAAATGAAAAGCCACTGCTGATTTTTCTGTTTCACCATTTTTAATGTTTCTTATATGTTCTTTAGTTCTGATGTTAATATTTCTTTTTGTTTTTCCTATATAAATTTTAGGGCAAGTTTCACATTTGATCTCATAGATTCCTGGTTTTTCTTTGGTAGTGATTGAATTTTTGGGAGGGCCTTTTAACAAATTTCTGATATTAAACCTATTTTGAGGTGCAAGAGTTATGTTGTGTTTTGAGAAGACTTTTTGGAATTTGTTATAGGCTGATGGGTGGAAGATGAATTTTTTAAAAAGTTTTTTCTCTTTTTCTCCTGTAGGTTCTAGGGTGGTGGCTTCTTTTATTTTCTTAGCTTTGTTGAGTCTGTTAACTGTTTTGTCTACTAAATTTGGGTTGAAACCGTTGGATATAGCTACTTTTTTTATGTGTAGGTATTCTTCTTGATAATCTTCTCTGTTTAGTGGAAAGTTGATCATCCGAAAGATTAAACTGTTGAAAATGGCATGTTGGTGTTGTTTTGGGTTGAAGCTGTTGTTCTTAATGTAATTATCTGTGTGTGTCGGTTTCCTGTAAATACCAAAAGTGAGTTTGTTGTTCATTTTTTTGATCTTGATGTCCAAAAAGGGGAGCACACCATCCTCTTCTGTTTCCAATGTAAATTTTATAGCTGGATTTTGTATATTCAAAAGTTTAAGACCATCTTGTATGAGTTTTTTAGGTACTATTGCAAAAATGTCGTCAACATAGCGATACCACACTTTGAAATAATTTGGAAAAGCTTTTGTGATATGTGTTTCAAAAGCACTCATGAATAAATCAGCCAAGAAGGGAGACAGTGGGTTGCCCATAGCTAGGCCCGTTTTTTGTTTATAGATCTGTCCATTAAAGCTGAAAAAATTTTGATTGATACAAATTTCTGTAAGTTGTGAAAGTTCTTCTATTTCTTCAGGTGTTATTTGTATTGATTCCAGCCATTTTTTGAGAAGTGGAATAAGCTCATTGGTAGGTATGTTTGGATATAAAGAAATGACGTCAAAGGAAACTAAAGCATCTGTAGAGTTGATCTTTGTGTCCTTCAGGAGATTTAACAATTCAAACGAGTTTTTGATACTTAAATTTTCAAATTTTGTGAAGGATCTGAAGATTTGAACCAGCCATTTTGATAGTTGGTAAGTGGGTGCATCAATGTTATTAATTATTGGTCTGAGGGTAATTTCAGGTTTATGTATTTTGGGTAAACCATATATGTATGGTGTTTTTGGACTGTCTATTTTATTGTTCAATTTATCTCTTTTAGTCATGATTTTACAATTTTTAATTGCTAATTCCACAGATTTGCATTCTTTCTTTAATGGATTGTTTTCTAGTTTAACAAATTCTTTTCCGTTTAAAAGGTTGTCCATTTTTTTGCGATAGTCTTCTTCGTCCAATATTACTATTTTGTTACCCTTGTCTGCTTTTGTGTAGACTACCAGTTTTTCATTTAAATTTTTGATTAATTTTTTATATGAATATCTTTTTGAATTTGCATTTTGAATATGATCTAGAGTTTCTAAGCACTGTGTTCTGATCGTAGATTTTTTGTTATCGGGCAAATTATATATCGCTATTTCAATATCCGCGATATAGTTTTCAATGTTTTTTGTGTAATCTACACATGTTTTTAGGCCTTTGTTTAGAAAATCTATTTCTTTCTGCGTGAAGTTGCATGGCGATAGATTCATTACATTGTTAGGTTTTTGACATGAGAGTAATAAATCTTGCTTTTTATGTGGATTTGGTTCTTGCTTCTTTTGAAGATTCATGAATTTTTGTTTCAAAATGGCTGTATTCTTACGCATGGTCAAATTAAGAATTGACAGCATATTATTTTCTAAGTTAGACCACATGGCCGGGTTCATACATTTCGAAATTTTTAAGTGTAGTTCGTATATTTTTAATTCTGTGGAATGTAACGAATTGTAGTGGTGGCTTATTTCCATTTTAATTACACGTTTTTCTGCTGCTTTTTGTTGTTTGCTATTATTCTTGTGTTTAACAATTTTTCTGACGAAAATGGGTGTTATATTAAATTTCAAACATTTTTTTAGAAAACGTATGTCCGCAAAAGTATTTCTTTTCTTTTGCCTTTGAACCTAGTCTCTCAATAATAAAAACTAAGTACGAGTATCAATAAACCAACTACAAATAGTTTTTGCGATGACAAACAACATTAGAGATATTCTTTATATAATCATCATGCTCTTCAACCAAAAATTAATTCTGTTATTGTACAGCAGAAGATTCTGGGCTGTAAAGCTGTGTTTCACTAGGCTTCCTCATCTCTCTCTCAGATATTTCACTTGCAGCTGCGACAAGCATCATCAGTGCTATAGAAAAGTTCTACTTGTAATCTTCGTAGCTACTGAGCAGATGGCAGTAGCAACTGGCCAACGATGATGCTTGCCGCAGTAGCAAGTGAACTGTCTGAGAGAGAGATGACGAAGCCAAGTGGACCACGACCTTACAGCCCGGAATCTTCTACTGTACAAGACTGACTGTGAAAGCCCACTTTGTTAATGATTCTGTTATTGCCTTTATAGTAAACACAAATGTTTGACAGGAAATTATTTTACATAAGTTACAGCAACTCAAATTTAGAGAATTTTGGTTGTTGATGACTTTCAGTTTATGAAATTACTGATTGTAATCCAAATGCCATCTGTTTAATATTCCTGAAGAATATAACTTAATTACAGCAGATGGTCAATAAAACTAAAGCTCAGTTAAATGATATGTAAACTATAATATTCCTTACCTGCTGCAGATCAAGTGTTTCAAGGCAGATTTGCACAAGGATATTAAATGTCTGCATATAACGACAATCAGTGATGTTCATCTTTCCCTTCAGAGACAACTGTATACTATACTTTTGATTGTTATATTCTGCAGCCAAAACAAATACCTGAAAATAAAAATTACTTTTAACACATGGCAGAATTAAACAAATTATGAAAAGAGTGATCATGAGGAAAGATATTCAGTGCTTGTAATACAGACTCATTGATCATCCAGCAGGTTTTTCTGTTGTAATTTAGGTCCTCCAACGTTAAGTCATTTCGGACGGTGAATGAATTGGGTGAAATGATGCTCAAATGAGTCTAGGGTCCATGGAGCTTAAAGTTCCATGCTTGCTGTGCACTTCTGAATTCTGCCCTTAGACCTGAAATTGCCTTTAAAGGTCAGGGCTTCCTTCATCCAACTTACATATATATTTCTGCAACAATGAGAGACACTAACTCAGCAGAAAAAAGTATGAAAATATCGGCTGGATGTCAGAAGTTAGCTGTACACCAGAAAATATGTTTATTCTTGAAACTTTGTGAACTTCAGTTGTGAAATACTGTAATAAGAGGTACATACAGATGCTGACAGAGAGGTTTGTTTCTTTCCAGAGTGCGTGTGAGACACAACATATACAAGTTTATTGCTTGGTAGCATAAACTAAACCGTAAGCTTACACAGCTATACATATGTACATACATATTGTTCTTATGCCCACAAAACAAAATGATTCAAATATTAGAGGTGTTCATTGCAAAGATTGATGAAACAAAGTAGTGAAACTTCAACATTTTATTAATATACTGTCTACTTTACTGATAATGTAGATGTATACTGCCTTCTCTGGGTTTTAAATCATTTTCTGTTTTGTTTAAATAACTTGGTATATATGGAAGATACGAATGTGTATTTATGAAGCATTTTTACAGCAGTTAACAATTTGAATGCCTTGATCTGTTTATTGGGTATTCAAACCCAGCCTGTGAGGGTTTAATTGGCCATCCACTGAAGTGGTTAATTATGTATGAGTTATCAATTGAGACCTTCCACTCAAAGAGTGCAAGTACTGCAGTAGCTTTGAAATTTCAAATATTTATTTCACCTTATCTTAATTTCCATTTTGCATAAAACCAAAGTATAATGTTCTCTCTCTGCCAGTACTGCCTACCTTAATGTTTCAACAATTTATCTTAGTACAATGCAAAACCTTCTACACAAACCTTCTTTATACAGAGTTTTACACTTGCCATAGAACTGGTATTCCTGCATTAATTTTAATATTAATAAAATGCTATCCCTCAGGAAAGACCATACTCGAATACAGAGCAATACTCATTGCTCAAGCCAGTAATAAGGTTCCTAAAGATCATCCCTCCTCAGTGATGGTGTGGTGGGGGGTGAGTTATTCCGGTACCACCCAGCTACATTTTTGCAAAGAGGGCGTTAAAACCAGTGCCAAAGTGTATGAAAGAACTATTATGCAGCTTATTGTCAAGAACTTGAGTGGCACATGTTTCAAAACCAACCATGGACTTTCCAACAGGATTCTGCCCCTGCCCACAAGGCCAGGTCAGCGTAAGCATGGCTTAAGCATCATGTCCGTGACTGAACTTTGCCAGATGTTTGGCCCAGTAGCAGCTCAGACCTGAATCATTGGACTACCGACTGTGGTCACTGCTTGAGGGCATCGCCTGCAAGAGGAGCCACCCCAACATTGGAAGTTTAAAGTGTTCCTTGTTGTCAGTAGTAGTGGATTTCCCCCTGGATGTCATCCATTCCACCAGAGACGAGTAACCACAAAGACTCAGAGCCTGTATCCGTGCAAAACGTGGTCATTTGGAATAGTGATTTGTCCTGTATGTAATGAATGCCTGTAGATAAAACATACTAAAAGCAAATTAAAATATTTTGCATGGTATTTGCATTTTTCACTTTTCAAGTTGTAACAGTATTTATGGCTAGACTAGGTAGTTCTGACATTTTCCAGGTAGTCTTATGAGGATTATTCCTTGAGAATCCTAAAAAGTAGTGGCCATTACCTTACCAGCTGACAAAATGGTCCTTGCCTTCTTTGGTGCACTTTCACCTGTCTTTTTCCACTGTTTTGGCTGGTGTTTTGACTCTGACGTGTACTGATGAATACAAATTTCATCCACAGTCACAAATCAGTGCAAAAAGTCTTACAGACACTCGGCAGAAGTGTTCCTGGTAGACTAGAGCAACTGCAGCATCCATCTTGCACAGAGCTTCTTCATTGCCAGTTTTTCATGCAGGAAATCATGCACTTACTTGCTTGAAATCCCTGCAACCTCAGCAATCTCACAAATTTTGATTTGGCAGACTTGAATAACAAGAATGTGGATTTTTTTCAAAGGTGTCCTGTGTGGTAATCTAAATTGGACAATCAGAGCGCGAATCACCTTTGGTGCTTCTATCCCCAAGTTTAAATTCATTGATCCAAAAGTTAATAGTCTTTAATGTTGGTGCAGAGTCTGCGGTAACTTTTGTTCGATTCAGTTTTGACATGTGCGGCAGTCTAGTCCCTCAAATTAAAATGTTTAATAACAGCATGAAACTCTGTTTTTTTATATCAATTGCAGCTTCACACTGAGCAGTTCAGATGGCTGTCAACAATGAACTGTATATTGTAGCACATTCAAATATTCTGTACAACGGTTGAATAATCAAGCTTACCACCCACAAAGCTGCAACAAAAAATGTCCAACCCTTCACGGAAATTTACCAGAATTATGAAACAACCCTCGTAAAGTACTTTTTCAGTACAGGCATATAATTCATTGAACTACCAATTAAAATGAGATAGCCATCTTATTACACAAATATTTGCCACTAAGGCTTCACATATCTTAAGAAATTGGTGTTAATACTCCTTTCTAATGGAGATCAATTTCACAAACAAATTGCTTGCATTCTCAGTCCACAAATAAACCTTGTTGTATTTCGAGATTTAACTGTATTGGAACACCACAGTGAAGCAAAAAATTATTAAATTTTAGATGAGTCATATTTTTTACACATCTGCTTCACTATCGTACCTATTTTGAGGACATGTTTCGCAAATCATCGTTTGCATCTACGGCTCTTATGCGACTCAGACATGTTTCGCAAATCATCGTTTGCATCTACGGCTCTTATGCAACTGAAGCTTGATTCAGCGGTGTGGGTAATTCTGGGGTTGCTGCTGCCATCTGTTGATTTAGTGATGAACTTAAATGTGGGATTCTCTTCTGGCGGGATTTCAAAGTTCATTAGTTGGTTTTTATGTTTTTCTATGTATACTCTCTCCCATATGACGAGTTCACTATGTTTTTGTACGTATTTTAGTAATTCTGTGCTATCTTCAATTTCATGATTTTCAGACCAGAAATGAGCTGCTATTGCGGACTTATCAATATTTTTGTATCTTAAGTGCCTGAAGTGTTCTTTCTTTCTAGTGCCTATGTTTCTTTTTGTCCTCCCTATGTAAATTTTTTCAGTCTTTACACTTAATCTTGTAAAAGCCTGACTTTTCCTCTGGTTTTATCTTATCAGTATTATTACTGTGAAGTAGGTTTTTAATGTTGTAATTGTTTTTTGGTGCCAATATTATATTGTATTTCTTGAATATTTTTTGGAACTTTTTTGTGGCCCAGGGGTGGTAAGTAAATTTAGCAAATCTAATTTCTTGTTTTATTGGTGTGAAAGCTGTGATCTGTTTTAATCTCTTTTGAATTTTGAATAATTTTAGTTTTTTATCTACAAGGTTTTTTCCATATCCATTTTTAATTGCAGTTTTTAAGATTTGATGGTATTCGTTTTGATATTCTTGCTGGCTGAGAGGTAGATTTACTAATCTGTGTGTCAGACTGTTGATGGTTGCATGTTTGTGTGGAATTGGGTTGAAACTATTTGCTTTGATGTAATTATCTGTGTGTGTTGCTTTTCTATGGATGCCAAATTCTAGTTTTTCATTGCTTTTTTTGATTTTAAGGTCTAAAAAAGGTAGAGTACAGTCCTCTTCAGTTTCCACTGTGAATTGTATGCTGGGTTCTTGCAGGTTGAGTAGTTTCAAAGCATCATCTATTTGTTTGTAGGGCACTATTGCAAAGATGTCGTCTACTTATCTGTACCATGTTTTAAACATATGAGGGAAGGCTTTAGTTATATGTGTTTCGAAAAAGCTCATGTATAGATTGCCAAAAATGGTGATAGCGGGCTTCCCATAGCTAGTCCTGAAATTTGTTTATAATATTTTCCATCGAAGACAAAATAATTTTGATGTATACATAATTCAGTCATTGCCAAATATTCTTCTATTGCATTGGCATCTAGGTTTATAGAATTTAGCCATTTTTTCAGTTGAATCAAAAGTTTGTCTAATGGAATGCTAGGGAAGAGAGAGCGGACATCAAAGGATACTAAAGTTTCATGAGGTTTTAGTTTAAGATTTTGAATTTTGTCTACCAGGTCTAAAGTGTTTTTTATACTCAGAGTATGGAATTGTGGAAAGGACTGAATTTTTTTGGATAGCCATTTTGCCAGAAGGTAAGTAGGAGTGTTTATATTATTTACAATGGGTCTCATGGGTATGTTGGGTTTGTGTATTTTAGGCAAACCATATAGTCTTGCAAGGGTGGGGTTGTCCGGTTTGATAGTTTTTTGTTCTGTAGTTGTTAAAATTTTACTATTAATGATGGTTTTTTGTACATCTTTTATGCATCAGTTGAGTGGATTAGAATCTATTTCCTGGAATTCTTTTTTTCGTAGTAACTCTAACATTTTTTCTTTGTATGTAGCTGTATCTAAGATTACTATTTTGTTCCCTTTATCAGCCCTTGAGAAGATTACATCCTTTTTCCTTAAAGATTTAATTATCTGAATTTGTTTCAAATGTTTTTTTGGCTTTTTATTTATTTTATTTTATTTTATTTATTTGTTGTATTTATTGACAACGGAGTTTATTGATGGACTGAGGAGGCAAGGGATTTGATTGTAAAATCGATCTCCATTAGAAAGAAGTATTAACACCAATTTAAGATAAGTGAAGCCTTAGTGGCAAATATTTATATTTGTGTAATACTTATTGCTTCACTGTAGCTAGCTTCATTTTCTAAGTAATCAGTAGCCATCTTATGCCAAAAAAAGGCTCCTACACAACAAGGCTTTTAAGTCAGCATTCTTTTGTTGTGGCATCTACAGCACAACAATTTTTGCAATTTAAATGTATTTTCCTCCTCAACAGAATCTTCTCCTCATAAAGATTCCTCAAATGTCTAACATTAGAAAACGTTGGATCACTGCATCATCTGATTCACAGGCATCCACTTCAACATTCAGTTCTCCAGCTTCACCACACACAGCTTCTCCTTCCTGGACCACTAAGTCTGAACATTTAGGTAGGCCTAATCAAAATCCATCTCCAACAGAAACTTTAACCCTCTTCCAATTAAGCTATTGAAAATTTGTGATAGAGGCGTGATACCAGAGTAAAATTTTAACTTCAGCCTCTTTCAGACTAAAACCTGAGGAACAGAAACAAAACACAACCCTGAAAAAAGTCAACAAAACTGCAAAAAGTTGTGTTACCATAGGAGAAAATCATGCACAAAGAACCTGACTCAAAAAGGTGAGAAAGACACTGATTTTCAATATGAGAGAACCCATTACATCATTTGTGACAAAAATTTCAATGAAAACTGAACCAGTGCAGCATATGCACGGGTTGGACCCATGAAAACCGTGCCAGTCTTGAAGGGGATCCCCTTTATTATGAATGTGACATTTGTCTTAAAATGTAATACATAGATACATTGAAATAATGATGTGTTCTTATAACATTCAGACTGTACAATATAGGTCTCCTTGTTTTGTAACTGGGGAAGATGTGACATTTTTAAATATTTTAAATTCTCTCCAGTCAGCACTTACTGTGGTTAACATATTTGCTACAATTAAACAGATACAAAACATATGTACAAATACAAATTTTAATTAACTTTAAAGAGAGTCGATTAAAGACACTAGACAACACTTACTTTTAAATTTTTCCGGAACATGTTTCAGAGGCTTTGCCTCTATCATCGGCCGGCTCTCGACTGGTTCTCGTTGGTGTAGCTGACAATATTTTGTCACAGGTCTCCTCTGGTGGCGGTTCAAGGAACTTGCTGAACAAATCTTTCTGGGGGATGTCGAAATTGAATACTTTGTTCCTATTTTTTGAAATGAAGATTTGTTCCCATGTCGATAGTTCTTGTTTTCCTGATGTATGTTTCAGTAGTTTTGGTTCTGGATTTATGTTGTGGTTTTTTTCCCAAAAATGTGTGGCAACTGCTGATTTTTCTAATTGTTTATATTTTATGTTTCTAAAGTGTTCCTTTGCTCTTGTTTCTAAATTTCTTTTTGTTTTTCCAATATAAATTTGACTACAGTCATTGCATTCAATTTGATATATACCAGATTTTTTGTTAGATGGAATGGCATCTTTGATGTTTGAGCAAATTAGGTTTTTTAAGGAGAAATGGTTGACTGGTGCTAGTTGAATATTTTGTTTTTTGAAGACTTTTTTGAATTTATCATAGGCCCATGGATGGTAAGTGAATTTTTTGAAAATCATATTAGTTTCTGTAGCTGAGAGAGTTGTGGTTTCCTTTAGTAGCTTCTTCTTTTTTGCTAAGCTCACTTTTTTGCCAACTAATGATTTGGGAAAGTTCTTTTTTTGTGCTATTTCAATTATTTTGTTGTATTCTGTTTTGTATTCTTCTGCTGTGAGAGGGATGTTTACCAGTCTGTGTGCTAAACTATTGAAGATTGCCTGTTTGTGGGATCTTGGATTGTAGCCATTAGCTTTTATGTAGTTGTCTGTCTGTGTTGGTTTTCTGTAAATGCCAAAGTTTAGTCTGTTTTTATTCCTCATTATTTTTAGATCCAAAAATGGTAAATGCTCATCTTTTTCTATTTCTACAGTGAATTTGATGCTTTTTTCTTGGATATTTAAAAGTTTTAGTGCATCACTGATGTGTTTTTTTGGTACTATTGCAAAGATGTCATCTACATATCGTTGCCAGAGTTTGAACATCCAAGGGAAACCTTTGTTTATCCTTATTTCTAATGCACTCATGGACAGATCGGCCAGGAAGGGTGATAGGGGGTTTCCCATTGCTAACCCTGAAGTTTGGTGATAATATTTTGTTTGAAACTGGAAGAAATTTTGTTCTATGCATAATTTGGTTAGTTCAATGTAGTCTGAAATTTCAGATGATGCCATTCCAAGTGATTTGAGCCATTTTTCTATCAACGGTGGGAGTTGATTAACTGGTATGCTGGGAAACAGTGATTTAACATCAAATGAGACTAGTGTGTCTTCTTTTAGTTCAGTATCCTTAATGTGTTCTATAAGTTCATAGGTGTTTTTGATCCTTAGGCTGTCGAATTTTGGAAATGAATTGAATTTGTTTGTTAGCCACTTTGCAAGTTTGTATGTTGGTGAATTTATACTGCTAACTATAGGTCTCATTGTTATGGATGGTTTGTGTATCCAATATAATATTGGAAAAACCAAAAGAAATTTAGAAACAAGAGCAAAGGAACACTTTAGGAACATAAAGTACAAACAATTAGAAAAATCAGCAGTTGCCACGCATTTTTGGGAAAAAAACCACAACATAAATCCAGAACCAAAATTACTAAAACATACAACAGGAAAAGAAGAGCTGTCCACATGGGAACAAATCTTTATTTCAAAAAATAGGAACAAAGTATTCAATTTCGACATCCCCCAGAAAGATTTGTTCAGCATGTTCCTCGGACCGCCACCAGAGGAGACCGAAGACAAAATATTGCCAGCTACACCAATGAGAACTAGTCGATGTCCGGCTGAAGATAGAGGGAAGCCCTCAGAAACCGGTTCCGGGAAAATTTAAAAGTGAGTGTTGTTTTGTGTTATTAATCGACTCCCAATTAACTTAATTTATACAATAACACTGTTTTCAACACTTCCATGAAAGGATTTCTCTTGATTTTTCTTGGAATAGCTTCTAAAGACCTTTTCATTCTGAATGACTTTTGTGTAACTGGTAAATCATAAGAGATAGACAAAATTTCATTTCAGAAAGAATGTAGATCTCATTAAGAAAGAACGAAAGAAAAAGGGAGGAGGTTCACAAATGTGGAATGTAAAGCGGGTAGGTTTGGACAGAAGGAAAGCAAGGAGTAAGGAACAATGGAAATAAAGATATAAATTCATTACCTTGTCTTACATCTTGCAGAGCTTGGACACCTCTCTGTATTGTGTCATCTCCTGTGCTGGCTAAAGGATGCTCAGGCTGTGCAGCAGATGTGCTGACCTAAATAAATTAAAGTATGCTGTAATCACCATTTGACATTTTCCCTATTTCATATAGGTATCAATTATCAACAAAATAATAACACAAAAGTATTCTAGTATCTATAGAGTAGAGCCACGCAATTTGAACTGTGGCTACCTCAGATTACAACAAAACTCAGATTATATGGAAGTATCACTAAATCAATGGTAAATCATTAATAAATATTTAATGAGCTCAATTATGGTTAAAAACGTAAATGAAAAAACAATATATTACATACTGATATATATATATATATATATATATATATATATATTGTAACTTTGTGGGTTCGTAGAACTAAAAGGCCGAGTTGCAGAAATTAAAAATCTCCTTTATTTCCGTCGAAATACACTGTCCAATTCTCCGTAAGAACATCACATCACATATACACAGTCTTACAAGGCCGATCACAATAACAAACAGTGACAGCAGATTACAGCTTTAGCTCTCGTTACAACAACACAGCTGGGTATCTCTCATTTCACAACTACTACTCTGGCGTGTAACAATCCTTTTTATATGTCCATTAATAAGTTGAGAACATTCTCGCACAAATAAGAAAACAACCATTCTCCGTCAATCGAGATATCTCTAGAAATTTCCAAACATGAAACCCTACCTGTGGCAGCGAGTCCTTTATCTGAGATAACATTGTTTGCCGCCTCTGTGATCACTTCGCCGCGTTATCGTTAACTGCTCATGCAAGCTCGTGAAACATTATCTGCCGTCTATTATCGATTTGTGCCAAATCATTTATGCCAGCGCCGCGACAATATGCATAAAAACATTAAGAAACACACAGTTACATATGTTCATATACACAACAATTGAAATTTAATGTGACACAGGTGGGCTCGCTACAATACAATTGCTACCTCACAACCATCACATACAGTAGCTTCCTGTGTTCTAGTAGTTTTATTCATCCATTAAGTCAATACAATGACATTGGATACGTCAATACAAATATTTAGAACAATACAAATAATATAAGTATAAAAATAAGTTGCATCAAGTGTAATTAATAAGATCTAAGCATGAACTCATAAATATATATAGTTGCATGGCTCTACAACTACACCGCATTTAAAATGCATCACAAATATACACAATTATATGGCCAGCTACAGTGTATCTAGAAATTCACTTATATCATAATATGAATCACTTAATAAAATTTCTTTCAACGATAGCTTGAAACACCGCATGGATTTTATGTTGATTGGCCGGTAGTTTATTATACAGAGTGACTGCTGAATATCTAACTCTTTTGGAATAAAGTGTAGTTCTATGTGTTATTGTTCTTAAGTCTGTTTTACCTCTGGTGTTATGATGATGTATTTGAATATTTGTGGTGAAATTTTCAAGGTTTTGTTTTGTATAACATAGCAAACAGTATATACATACAGACTGGGCAGAGTCAAGATTTTCAATTCCTTAAAGAAGTTCCTGCAGGAGTCATATTTTTTTCCTGACATTAGGCATCTAACAATCCTTTTTTGTACTTTAAAAACCAAGTGACTGTCTTTACTATCCCCCCAAAATATAATGCCATACCTCATTAGACTTTCTGCATATGCAAAATGTAAGGTTCTCATGTCACTTGCACTCAACTCATTTTTTATTACTCTTAATGAGAAGTAGAATTTATTTAACTTAATTACTAGATTTTTTATGTGTGCTTCCCAGTCTAAATGCTGATCTACCCATACTCCCAGAAAATTTGCTTCTGTCTTATAAGAAACACATGTACCATACAACTTGATGTCAGGTTTGCCAACATTTTTATTTCACATGTGTATTTTCAATTAAGCATATTTTAATGATCCCTGTCCCTGAGTAGGGACAATAATCGGTGTAACATTATAAATGGTATGCACTGTACAACTGATTCTCATGCAGTTTCACTTAATGAGGATTTGACAATAAAACAGCAAGCACATGCCCCAAATCCTAATGAAACCCCTCCATTTGTAACAGAAATACCTTAACAGTCTGAGACCAAGGATATTTCTGTGCAATATGAACATACCCTGTAAGAGACAGTTTTACTGAACTGTAGATGGAAAATTAAAAGAAAATGCAAATTTAACACATTCAGAAGTATGTAAAATGAACTCACAGACAGCTTATAAAAATGGGATTATACCTTAGTTTTATGTAAAACTTTAGTTTTCTTAACACTAGCCTGAATTACACAGAATCTCAAAACACCTGAGTTTTACAATGTGAACACATATATAATCAGTGGCAGCTCATGCCGCAAAATAACAGCGTGTTGCGAGAAAAGTCCATGCAACTCAACCTAGTTTCAAAAAATGAAGTCCATGCGCCGATGTTTCTTCATGGTAGAAACAGAATTTCTAACTCACTTTTCAGTTTGGGTATTGGTCGCCCTAACATTTTTATACTAACCCTTTCTTCTAATGCTCGCCATGAAAAGGGAGTTTCCAGAAGTTCACTTTAACCGTGTTCATTATTTATTGGTTAAAGTTTTCGTAATATTAAATAACTCATACGCTGAATAAAATGAACTTATAACACGTTTCACTCTCACACACAAAATAAAGAAACTGATATCAGCCACAACAAAGAAATACTTGGATACAACGTGAGGATGCGAACCACATTAAATTGTTATGGGGGATTCCCGTTATGGTCGCGGGAATGGAGTATCGTGCCAACATGATAACATACATCACAAACAATCTGCCCTGTGATTTAATAACCATTAGGTATTGGATCTGTTTATACAAGAAGGCTGGAATTACTTTCTAGAATTAAAATATAAAGCAATGTTACATTGTTACATTGTTGATTTTCAATGCATACTCAAGTTCTCCGCTATAACCATAAGTGCTGGTCGCCCTGCTTCCCATGCAGCGAATGATCACCGTGCAACAACCAGCTGCAGCACGCATTTGTGCGATAATCTAGGGACTTTATAACATCAGGGAGGCAAGAAGTGAAGGTTGTACGCATGTGCAATACTGATTACCGATAGATAGAGTCAATATATAGAATAAAAAGAAGTATTTCAAAAAGTGGAGTGCCATTGTTAGAGTCAACATGAAAAATTCAATGCTATGGCCAGGATTTGAACCAGGGATCTCCTGGTTTCCGTCCAGTCGCTCTTACCCTTTGAGCTACCATGGCCAGTGTGCCGTCCTGACATTAAATTCTCCATTTGACTCGTATATTTCCCTGGTAAACCACTACTTACAAGTACTTACTAAATACTACAAGTAATTACGACAGTAAGTCGCCACAAATGGTGTATCTCAGATGCAAGAGCCCCAAGTGGTTTACCGGGGAAATATACGAGTCAAATGGAGAATTTAATGTCAGGACGGCATGTTGGCCATGGTAGCTCAAAGGGTAAGGGCGACTGGACGGAAGCCAGGAGATCTGTGGTTCAAATCCTGGCCATGGCATTGAATTTTTCATGTTGACTCTATCAAAAACCTTAGCCTATGTACGGCTAGTGGGGAGAAATGATTCATTTCCATCAATTAACTAAAACTGATTACGGAGCTTACTGGCTCTCAGCACGTTGACGACATGGATATGTTCCATTAGTTACACAGGTGTTTTCCATGCATTAAGAGTTCATTATTGGTCTTGCTAGATTTCTTATACTTACAATAATGCATTGTTATTTACATAGTCTTTTAAAATTTTTACAATGTGATTTATAAAACAGAAAAGAGCGAACTGTAGCACGTAAGGATGAGCTGCCCTTGTATTTAAAGTTAAAACTTAATTTAAATGTAATATTTTACAGTATAACAACATCTATTTACTCCAGTAAGATGATAATGCTACAAACTACAATTATCTTCCAAGACACATAATTCTTATTAGCTTTGCTAAGTTTATATAATATTCATAATTATTATCCAAAAAATAATAAGTTAATTTAAAGACTGTAACAGTAGTATCTCACTCAATTTTACTCACTTATTCCTACTACACCAGGGTATTTTTATCTATATACCCGAAAAGATACAGGCCAATTCTTAGGTAAACTGGTCAGGAGATTCAAAAAATCACCCTAAATTCTGTATCATGTAACATTTTTTTGGTATTCTTGTTTATTGATGAAAACAGTGTTGTTATAATAATTTAAATTTAAAGGGAGTTGATTAATGACACTAAACAACACTTACTTTTAAATTTTTCCGGAACATGTTTCAGAGACTTTGCCTCCATCCTCAACCGGCCATCGACTGAGTTCCAGAAAAATTTAAAAGTAAGTGTTGTTTAGTGTCATTAATTGACTCCCTTTAAATTTAACTCATATTTCGTTAATGGAAAGAAATACACACTTTAACTGTCAAATAACTTTGAAAATAATACATATAATTCTTAATTATTATATTTAAAGTAAGCCAATACAAGATAATGATGAAGAGCATATACCTGAACAATCTAAGAAGTTTACTAAATTATAGATGAGTCGTATTTATTACACATCGGCTTCACTTACGTACCAATATTGAGGACATATTTCGCAAACTTTCGTTCGCATCGTCGGCTCCTATGCGACTGAAGTTTGATTCAGTGGTGTGGGTAGTTCTGGAGTTGCCGCTGCCATCTGTTGATTTTGTGATGAATTTATATGTGGGGTTGTCTTTTGGCGGGATATCAAAATTCATTAGTTGGTTTTTATATTTTTCTATGTATATTCTCTCCCAAATGACGAGTTCACTATGTTGTTGTACGTATTTTAGTAATTTGGTGCTATCTTCAATTTCATGATTTTCAGACCAGAAATGAGCTGCTATTGCGGAGTTACCAATATTTTTGTATCTTAAGTGCCTAAAATGTTCTTTCTGTCTAGTGCCTATGTTTCTTTTTGTTCTCCGTAGGTAAATTTTTTCACAGTCTTTACACTTAATCTTGTAAATGGCTGACTTTTCTTCTGGTTTTATTTTACCAGCATTATTACTGTTGAGTAGGTTTTTAATGTTGTAATTGTTTTTTGCTGCCAATGTTATATTGTATTTCTTGTATATTTTTTGGAACTTTTTTTGTGGCCCAAGGGTAAGTAAATTTAGCAAATCTAATTTCTTGTTTCATTGGTGAAAGAGCTGTGATCTGTTTTAATCTGTTTTGAAGTTTGAATGATTTTAGTTTTTTATCTACAAGGCTTTTTCCATATCCATTTTTAATTGCAGTTTTTAAGATTTAATGGTATTCTTTTTTATATTCTTGCTGGCCGAGGGGTAGATTTACTAATCTGTGTGTGAGACTGTTGATGGTGGCATGTTTATGTGGAATTGGGTTGAAAGTATTTGCTTTGATGTAATTATCTGTGTGTGTTGCTTTTCTATAAATACCAAATTACAGTTTTTCATTGTTTTTTGTGATTTTAAAGTTCAAAAAAGGTAGAGTACAGTCCTCTTCAGTTTCTACTGTAAATTGTATGCTGGGTTCTTGAAGGTTGCGTAGTTTCAAAGTATCCTCAGTACGTAAGTGAAGCTGATGGTGTAATAAATACGACTCATCTATAACTTAATAATTATTTCGCTTCATTGTGGTGTTCCAATACAGTTAAATTTTGATATATTTTCACTTGTTCTCATCAAAAGATTGGCTGTGAGGTTTGCAGTCTTGTTACAATAAGGCAATACTGCACTCCCTGTCTATTAATTCTCTAAAAAGAAGAAACAATGATGGATTTGAATTTATATTCACTTATGTATGGGCATATACTTATGTAAATCAACTAAAGACTCAAAAAAAATTTGCTGTCTAACTTTTTCTCCACTAATGGAGAAATGTCACCTTTTCGCAACGTGTTCTACAGTGGGTGATGGATAGTTAACCAGAGAGGCGCTACTGGGTGGAATGGCTCAGGCAGTCTCATCTGTGGCCCACATTTGGGAGGCCCAGGTCCGATTACTGTGGCCAAACTACTTGACCCATGGAGCTTTCCAGGGATTATCCCGGGTCGCCAGGAAAATGGTGGGAAGGCTAATTACATCCCGCAAATTTCCCATCCTTACAGTTCATCTCCATTAATAATTTCACATTATCTCTCACCTAGTGGTCTCTTTCAGAAGTGTCGGTGGGTGTCTTGGCGCTGTCATGATTCCTTGGCCCTCTGTCTCCTCACGCCTCATCCTTTCTCCTGGGGATGTCCGATTTGGGGCTTAGGTACAATAAATCACAGCTTTTGCTGCCAAATACCCCACATAGTAATCCTAATCCTAAAGAGGTGCTAAACACATGGAAAATGGTGATAGCCATGTTCACCATCTCCTTTAATAACAAGAGTAAGTAAAGCCTTTAAAAGTTTTGGCATGGTTTCACCTACACCCTTCTATGATAGCAGTAAATGGTAACAAGAACAAAAGGCACAAACAGCCAAAATGCTGCACAGGTGGTTTGGATGTATTTAGGTCTATCACTACTTTGACGATAATGGTAATTTAATTAGTGAACAGAAGAAAATGTGTAAGATTTACTTACCGCATTTTCTGCCTGCAACTGTGAAGTGCCAGGCCTGCGAGCTTGTCTGATCTCCCCTAAAGGAGTTGCTCTTGCAATACATCTCCTACCGATGCGTAGTATTCTCTTTGCTCCTTCCTCCATTGTCTCTAATCAATGAATAAAGTAAATACTTTATAAACTCAATTCTGAGGTGTTAACTTTTAATATACAAATTTAAACAGAATCCTCCAAAAGTGGATGTACATTAACCAACACACTCACCATTCCATTAAGTGTCAAACATTTACAACTTCCAAAACAGTCAGAGCTTAAGTGCAAACTAATTCCATGTATTCCATATGTGAGGAGTACACAAGTGTAAAACAAAATGTAATAAATAGTGTTGCTTCCTTAAACTTTGTACACATTTTTAGGGGGAATTCATATATTATTTGTATTGGTTTGTAACATTTTCAAAGCTAATTTGAAAAGGTTAGTAGATAATTACACAGAAAATGAAGCTAGTTACAGTGGAATAATAAATATTACACAAATAAAAATATTTGTTAGTTACTATCCACTAATCTTAAGAAGTTGATGGTAATACTTCTTTCTTCTTTTTAAAATTGATTTCGAAGGCATATTGCATTCATCCTCATTAAACGACAACTTAAACTTGTCCTTAACAATGGAGTTTGTTTAACAAATATTTTTATTTGTGTAATTAGTGGATACATTTGTAGTAGTTTAGTAGAGTAACTTGTGTCTTTAAAAGGATAATTATTCCAAAGATAGTCTTACACAAAGGTATTTTGCTCTCCCTTCAATACATATTACAATTTTTGAAGCACTTTAGCCAGTGCTAAGAATTTTCTTCATTAGCCAAAAAAATAATAAAGAACCACAAAGAAGGTCGCCATTGTCTGAAAATTTAAGTTATAATTTACACAGAATCTACACAAAATCTAATATACTTTATAATTTTGTATGATGTGAATCTTTGGATCAATGTTTTTTGACTTCATATTTATTATATTCATATTATATATGAAAGACAAAGTAGACAATAATAAACAACTGCTCTATGGGCATTGGTAGAAACTGATTCCTTTATTTACGTTTAGTGAATGTTAGACATGTTTAATAAGATGCATTCTAAAATACACACATCAAAACTGTCTAAAGAACACCATATTCAGAAACCTGATATGTTGGGGGACCAAAAGAAACCGGACTTCGAGGGCGCTGCCACTCGTAGACGTAGTGCAGGGTTCTCATGCTAGATGGTGTAATTCGAGACCTTCATACAACAGCTGTGCAGATGGCGTCAGCGTAGAGCTGAACATGCAAGTGTGGTATTGTGTTTCTCTAACTGTTGGCAGGTTACCTCTGCGAATTTGTTATGGCAACTTTAAAAGAACAAATAGTGTATGTGAAATTTTGTTTTCTCCTTAAAAAATGCTGCAATGGAGACACACCAAATGCTTCAGGAAGCTTTCCAGGAGGACGCTATGAGCCGCACACAGGTTTCAAGTGGTTTGGGCGCTTTAAACGTGGTGAGATATGTGTTGGAAACTAAGCCCATTCTGGATGGCCTTCAACATCACGAAATGAGGAGAACATAGAAAAGGTCCGCAAAAAGAACGAGGATTATCGCCAAATGATCGACCAAATTTCAGCAGTGACAGGAATCAGTTGGAGCTCGTGCCAGCAGATTTTGAGGGAAGATTTGCACATGAGACGTGTTGCTGCTAAATTTGTTGCATGCCTTCTCATACAGGAGCACAAAACCATCCGCATGAATGTGTCAGGACTTGAAAACAGAGATTGCATGTGATCCAAAGTTCTTGAACAAAGTCATTACAGGGGATGAGAGTTGGTGTTATGGGTATGACCCAGAAACCAAGCAAGCGTCAAGCCAGTGGAGGATTCCCAACTCTCCCAGACCAAAAAAATGCAAGGCAAGTGAGTTCAAATGTGAAGACGATCAGTCTCTTTTGATGTTCGTGGAATTGTGCATCGGGAATTCTTACCTCCTGGCCAGGCTGTTAACCAGCACTTTTACTTGGATAATTTAAGGCGTCTGCAAGAGGATGTGAGGAGGAAATGCCCAGAACATTGGTGATCAGGTGACTGGATTCTGCATCACGACAATGCTCCAGCACACATCACCTTACGAGTGACCCACTCTTTGGCATCTCAGAGGTGGTCTGTTGTTCCCCACGCTCCATATTCATCAGACCTAGCCCCGTGCAACTTTGTAAATAACAAAAAATGTAATAAACAGTTTCAAAAAGTTTTTAAAAAGTTTGGTATAACTTTGGTTTCTCACAACAAATATCGTATTACAAATTTACTACTTTTCTCTGAAAAAGATGAAATTCCTAATAATAAAAAATCTGGTATTAGTCAACTTAATTGTTTAGATTGCGATCAGGTTTACATTGGAAAGAAAAACATAATTTAGAAACCAGAACAAAAGAACATTTTCATAATAAAGTATAAAAAAACTGATAGATCGGCCGTAGTAGATCATTTTTGGTCATTTAACCATGAAATAATTCCAGAAGTTAAATTATTAAACCAATTAAATCTCCCGATAAATTTAATGGTTTGGGAAAATATATTTATTTTAAAAAATAAACATTGCGTAATTAATTTTGAAATACCAGCAGTTGACTCTGTTCTAAAGTTTGTTTCATTTTCAGATTTTGGTAATATTGAAAAAACTTAACAACATAGTAACTTCCTTAATCATAAAGTTGTTTTCTCCAGTGGTTTTCTTTGACTGAAGATGTGGATACGAGTTCATGAAATCGATTTCAATTAGAAAGAAGAATTAACATTTTTTCTTAAGATAAGTGAAGTTTTTGTTAAAAATTATTATATTTGTATAATATCATAGTCAAGTTGATGAAAATTATCATTTCTTCCACACTAGCTGTGTGTAGGGTAAGGTTTGAATGAGTAGAGTCAGAGTGAAAATTTCAATGCCATAGCCAGGATTTGAACCACGATCTCCCGCTCTCCGTGCGGTTGCTCTAACCAACTGAGCTACTATGGCCAACGTGCCGACATGACATTAAATTCTCCAACTGATTCGTATGTTTCCCGGTAGACCACTAGGGGTTCTCATATGCTATGAGACATGCACCTTTTGTGGCGACTTACTGTGCTGTAAGTACTTAAGTCCCAAGCGTCATAGTTAAACCACTAAAAATCAGTTGGAGAAATTAATGTCATCTTGGCATGTTGGCTATAGTAGCTCAGTGGTTTAGAGCAACCACACGGAGAGCGAAAGATCCATGGTTCAAATATACCATAGTCACTTTATGTTTGAATAGTTATAAATAAAAGTGTTGTTAACAGTGAAGCTCACACAGATAATTACATACAATGCAACAGTTTCAATCCTCTGTCACATAAATTAGCTGCTCTTAGAAGTTTGATCCATAGACTGAACAGCATACCTTTAGATCAAAAACAATATGAGGAATTTACATATATTTTAAATACAGCACAAAAAATGGTTTCAATCCAAACTCAACCAAAATAATGATCAATCAGGACTACAAGCAAAAGAAGTTGAAACAGATCACTACTCTTCAAAACATAAATAAAATCTGAAAATACAAAAAATTCACGTTCTACTCTTGGGCATTTCCGAAGTTTGAACGAGTATTTAAAGATTATAGCATCAAACTAGCACTACAAAAGAGATTCTCACTCAAGAAATTGTTAAATAATCCCTTAGAAAGCATGATCCCACCAGAACAAAAATCAGGCATATATAGGATAAATTGTGAAGGCTGTGACAAATTTTATATTGGTTTGACAAAGAGAAATTTAAAAACTAGATTAACAGAACACCGTAGGAACATAAAATATAAACAAACAGAAAAATCGGCAGTTTCATTTCATTTCTGGAATGATAACCACCCCATTGGAGAGGAGATCAAACTACTAAAACCATTGTCAACAAAACTTACAACATGGGGAAAAAATTTTATTATTAAAAACATTCCACATATTCTAAATGTTGATGTGCCATCAGTGAGTGGTCTACTGAACTTATGTAAAGAATCTTCCAAGAGAGGGAGCCAATTTCAAGAGATCCAGACAACATGTAACTGTGATGAGTCGTTGATCAGCTGATGATGCAACTGCAACAGCTTCGAAAACGTTCCTGATTTTGTAGAAGGATGTGAGTGAAGTTACAAGTTTTAAAAGATATGACTCAATTTTAGTCTTTATAAATCACTTTATGTTGTTGTCCATGATGTCTTTCCTAAGAAATTATTTCAAATTAAGCAAACAATGTTTACATACAACATGTAGAAAGCCAGAATACAAATATGTAGCCATGCTAAGAGGATGGGCTCTTATAATGGAAAGAACAAGACAAATTCAAAAGTATCACTTCCATGATCTGTCTTACATTCAAAAGGTCTGCAGTTTGAATCTCTGTTACAGAAATGAAATGGATAGCGATTTTCTCAGGGTTTTCCGTTATCCTGAAAGATGACTTTTGGGAACTTTATGTTTCCTGGCTCATTTTATCATTACTTCACTCATCTGGTTAATCATCAAATATGACTCATTCAATTAAAAAATATTGAGAACTTTACAGAAAAATTACAAACATGCACAGAGGTAATATAATCTTGTTGGGAATGCATAATGCAGTATGGAATATAACAGTTCAGGTTTCCAAAAATATTTACTTGGCATAAAATAACTTTAAATTTTAGTTTTTTCTTGTAGTAAACTTTCGCTCTCTCTTTTGATTTCTCAGTTGAACAACATCACATAGGATTGGTTAATGTAAGGACTTCAGACACTATTCACAGAAAGCTCAGGAATCTTATAGCTTTTGGAATAAAAACATTTATATTTTCATTTACCAACCAAAAAATTGACAATACTGGACCAACAACAACAGCATTTAACAGGTTACCAGTCCTGGTAAAAAAAAAGTGTGCTGCACATTCTCCAATGGAACTAATCCCTTTTCAATGCAATCTGCTTACAATCTACAAACGTGTTTTTCCTTTTTCATTTTAATTTTACCTTAAAAAGAGTAATGAATTGAAGCATATCTATGGATCAGTACCATTCACTGGGAGTATTATGACAACTGTTAAGATGTACAATAAGCATTCATACTGGAAGGGTTTTGAAACTTCCTGTGCTCAACACCCAAGAGAGTAAATAACCCAGAAGAAGAAGAAGCTGTGTCATGTTTATTTCATTACTCTGTGAGGAAAGTGAAATGACAGTCACATTTGTAAATAATTTCCACCAGTGGAGTTTCACTTAACATTGAGCTACAAGGGTTAGATACAAAGTAGTGATAGCACAGCTGTAACATAAAACCAGGAGGTCAATGACCTGCCATCTGTGTTCACAAACTAAAGGCCTATTGCAATGGGCAGGAACAGTACTCTGTCACTTTACTGCACAGTATAGACCATCAAACTTCATCGCAAAAGTGCAGCCAACCTAACATCATGTTTACAAAGGTAAAGCAATGTTCTTGGCTCAAAATTGCGAGTTCAGAATATGCAAGAATGTTTTCAAGAATAGTGTAAAGCTTGTAGTGATGCAGCATTGCCATACAGCACAGTCACATGATGGGTTAAAGAGTTCAGAGGAGGTAAAGAAGCTGTAGAGGATAATCCTCTTACAGTATGACTCCAAGTGGGGAACAATGTGGTAGCAGGAGTCAAAGTATGCCACAAAACTGAGCTCCACATTCTACAAATGAAATGTGTAGTATTTAACTCCTGCTTTACTATATGTGGCACCTCAGGCAGTGACACTGATGATACTTGAAATGAAGATAGAGTACAGGTTGAATGAGATGAAGTGAAAACCACAGTCCTGGAGAAAACCTGCCCTAGCAATGTGCCCCCCAGCACAAATCTCACTTTGCAGTCGTCTGGTATCAAACCCAGCTCGACTTAGTCAGGGTGGAGTAGTCTAACACTCAGCCATGGTGCAGCCAGCTCCACATTCTGCACAACATATTACGTAACAGCAAAATTGAGGCACATTGAATACCTCATGAGCTTTCAGAGGTGCAACAATGTCACTGCTTTGCAGTCCAATAAGTTTTGCTGGGATGTACCGAAGGGAACCCTGTAGGGGAGGAGATCCGTCACCTTCAGCTGCCGCAGTGTGGGCGCTGCAGACCCCTAGCACTCGTGGTACCTCTGACATTACTAGAGGAACCTCGGGCCAAACATTCGAGCCCCTCCCTGATTGGGGGTTTTTCGGATTGGGTTGGACTCGAGGGGGCAGTGGTTCCCGATACCCATGGGTGATCGGGTACGTCTACGGACGGGGTTGAGGGAAGCCATTAATGCTCCCGCATATAGCCAGCATAGCTAGTAGAAATTCTTTTAGGTGTGCTAGATCACCAGGCGGCCCCACCAAGCTCATACCGGTAGCCTTCCTATTTTGGAGATGGCGCGCGTAAGTGGCGTATCCACTTCCATCCCGTCTTGAGTCCATAAGACCAGATGGGGGGAGGGGCTTGTTAGTCTCTAGGCCTTGCCCTATGGAAAGCCCCACGGAGGCGCCAGGTGCCCTTTTGGGGAAGCTCAGAAGTCCCTGGTCAAAGGAGGCCCAATTCCTTGGTCGTACGGGTCCAGGACAAATGGGAGTAGAACCTCTGGCATTAACGACATTAACGTACCGAACGGAATTTAATGCTTTTCTTTGACAAATCATTGCTGTGGATGAAACCTGGGTTCGCTTGTACGAACCACAATTAAAATACCAATCCAATTAATGGAGGCATTCCGCCAGCCCTCATGCATGCATCTGATGTTGGACTTAGACAAAATTTCTTACGGGACATGTTCTAAAGAATTCTTAACAGGACCACCTGCATAGGGTACTCTATACCACAACATTCATTTCTCAATATTTTAATCACGTTGATACACTTTAAATGTAAGGATATCACATATTCTAACGATTTTTAACATTTTTCTAAATATTTTCCCAATTTTCACTACATATTTATGTACATCTTTTCCAAATTATACTACATAAAAATCACAGCTCTAGTAGACACACAAACTCAATTGTGATGTTTTAAGTGGCAGAGAAACATGTACTAAAATAATCAAAATAAAGTAAAAAGTGTATTAAATGTAATATCAAATGAATTAGTTGAACACACGAAAGAAGATACTAGAAAACTTAACACACATTTCAAATAAATAACTCATAGAATATTTAAAAATAAATTAGATAAAGAATACTACAGGCCCATACTTTTGCTCTCATGATTTCTAAGATAATAGTAAAATATTTCCACAAACAAACAAAGCACATTTCTTATAAAATTAAATGGTCTAAAAGAACTGCAATAAAGAATGCTGAAATACATATTAACAACAAAAGCAATACATAAAATATCAGTATTATCTATAATTAATCCGCTCAGAAACCATGGAGCTGACCGTGCAATATTGTTACATCTCCCCAAAACATTTGAATATATAAATATTGCATTAATAATTGAAATGCTTTAAACTTGTGAAGTGTGAGGAATTGCAAAACAAATAGAAATTCTATAAATACCTAGAAAACAGAAAGAACGTTATAAATTAGTTAAAGCAATATAGTGGAATGCTTATAAGGATCGATAACAATCGAACCCAGACCCCCACGCTAACGCGGAGTCATCTTGTTTAAATACCGAGTAGGCAATTTTATATTTAATGACTATTGCACTTATTTAGCTTTTCATATTCCTTGACTCGTTTACACATTTAATTCATTCGACGTTGCTTCAGTTTAGATGTAACAAAGGAAATTTATGCCCCTGAATATTTTCCTGAAATTGTTTTAACAATGGGGATTGTTGAGATAATTCAATTCTAAAGAAACTCGAACAATAGTATTCCACAATAATAATTTGTTTAATTGGAAACACTAAATATCTATCTGCCATGCAAATGCTCAAACCTCGAGTTCTCACAGTGAAGCCGTCTAAGAAAATGCAAAATGGCGTCCTGCCGACATCTTGGTTTTAAGAGAGGGCGCCAATAAATTATTTTTTAAAAATCTTAATGTCTGATAAAAGGCGAATTTCCTGGTGGAGTTATAGTTATCAATGAAAATTGATTAAAGATAACAAATTCAGTCACTTCGCCGAATGCTTAGAACAAAGTAAAATACAAATATGGTTACTCATTCGTCAAACGCAGTAAAGTGTGTAAATGTGAAAAAGATAACAATTTTCAAACGTAAACTAGAATCGCTCTTGATGATCATGACAAGACGAAGAATAATTGCCAAATTGAAGTGACTTTAAAGTTGAAATACGCTTTAACATCGTTGGGAATATGGCTCTCGGACACACGTAATTATAATTGCGCCAAACTACATATATAAATGTGTGCAGATACAGTATTGCGCTTTAAACACAATTTCAAATTGTTAACTTGTTCGATGTTTAGAGTTTTTATAAATATAAGATCATATCTCTAGACTACAGAATTAAGAAATTTAACAGTATCTCCAATCGAACTTACCGTCGTTGCAGCTCGAGAACAAATGACCAAGCCTTGATCCGTTCCCTCACATTGGCTTATGTTGGGTTGCCAACTGTCTCGATTTTGAACGATTTGTCGCTACTTTTCGAAAACTTCCCTCCATGATTATGATGAAATATATTCAAGTCTCTATATTCTTTTATTTACTATTTTGCATCCTACTTTCTTTTCTTAACTTCATTACCTTATCTGTGTTAGTGAAAACCAATATGTGTGAATTATATACACTAGAGAGCAACAAAAAAGCAGTGAACTTTTAGGTAAACTGAGTCCTCGCAACTTGTTTCGTATCTACTACTGTGACTGTGAATCCTACTCTTGCAAACTTATTTCATGGCTGAAGGTAATTTCTTGGCTCGAGGCTTTTGTCATACACAACATTGACTTATTACTTTGGACCCACTTTGAATTCTGTACCCTTATTGGGAAAGGTGGGGCTTAAGCAAAATATGTTTGACACCGTCTGTAGCTTAACTTGTGCTGCCCTAAATAACTCAGGCATTCATTTTCTGTGTATAAAAATAATTGAATTACGTGTCAAATCACCATGAGTACACTCGAGAGCCATAAATACCTATTTTGTATGAATTTCTGTCCCGAAAGATACGTGAATCTCTTCGATTCCGCTTAAGATTTGCTTCGGCCTTCGGCCTCAGTTATAAATTTGACAGTGGCGAAAGTTAAACGTGAGTCAAGAAAGTGTACTTCCCTCATACTTGTATTTTGAAAATCACAATACTCTGCCCAATATTTATCCGGACACGACCCTGTTCATTGTTTTAGGTTGAGGGGATTGCGGGGGTATTAAGTTTATGTAACGCGCTCCCGTGTGTATGCCGCCTCTGCGCTGCGTAAGTAGCCTGTCTTCTCTTGATTTGGAACCCAATGACTTCACTTTGTTCCCGAACATCAATAATAAATTGTGTGGACAACGATTTTCGTGGGCAGGAGCCGTCGATGCCTTCAAAAACCATGCATTGGAGGTGTGTCAAGAAGGCTGAAATAAATGCTTTGACAAATGGTTCAAATGGATGATCATAAAGGAGAATATTTTGAAAACAATAAAGCAGTTTTCAATAAGCAATTTCTTTTAATTATTAGACTGAAAATGTATATAGCGCCATTCGTATCTTGAAGGACGAATACCGGTTAACGCTACGCTGTATGGACATATTTTTATCGATTTCATTCATAGCCCGATATAAGCTAACCTGGGTATGTACCGGGTACATATACATATTGTCGCGAACCTATTATTTACGATAGCGCGGCGACGCGCACAGACTGTGCAGGGCAGAGATAAAGAGCCTGCAGATAAAGATAGCACTGAGATAAAGGTCTGTCGAAACAAATCAGTGAGATAAATGGAACATTCTAGTGACATCTTGATTGATAGAGAGCATTCGGTTTCTTGTTTGTTTGAGAACAGTCTAGAATCATCAATAGAGGTATTTAAAGAAGCGGCAACTCGCCAAGGAGATTGTATTTGTGTGTTACGTAATTCTGCTAGTGGACAAAGGGTATTTCTATACAAATAAACGTTTTGAATTTCTGCACCTCGGACTTTTAATTCTACGAACGCACAGTGTCACAATATTTCATGTAGTATTCAGTGGCGGCTCCAGCTGAGAAATAGCTGCTGCAGGAAAAAAATCCGAAAAATGAAGTCCATGCACCGATGTTTCTTCATGGTATAAACAGAATTTCTACACAAAGTATAAAATTGAAAGAAGCGTAGAAACACTGAAGCACAACTTAGCACAAAAATGAATCGAGAAGATATTGACACACTGCTTCACTCACACTGTTTTTTCACAGGACATGTTTCAAGAGCTTTTGCTCTCATCATCAGCTGTTATTTGACTAGTGCAAATTGTAGTGTTTTCCTCTTTCTCTGTATCATCGATAGATGGCATGATGTACTTGTCAAAGATGTCTGGTGGTGGAGTTTCAAAATACATGACTCTATGACGATTTTTGTTAATGAAGATTTTTTCCCATACGGAAAGGTCTATGTGGTGATTAACATATTCTGTTAAAGGTTGTATCTCAAAATAGACTTAATATCAGAAATTTGTTAAAAGGCCCCTACAAAAGTTCAATTACTACCAAAGAAAAACCAGGAATGTATGAGTTCAAATGTGAAAATTGACCTAAAATTTATATAGGAAAAACAAAAAGAAATATTGACATCAGAAATAAAGAACTTATAAGAAACATTAAAAATGGTGAAATAGTAAGTCAGCAGTGGCTTTTCATTTTTTGAGTACTAGACATGACATCAACTTGGAAACATCTTTAATCAAATACGTTAATCACCCCATAGAACTTTCTGTATGGGAAAAAATCTTCATTAACAAAATTCGTCATAGAGTCATGAATTTTGAAACTCCACCACCGGACATCTTTGACAAGTACTTCATGCCATTCGTCAACGATATGGAGAAAGAGGAAACCACTACAATTTTCACTAGTGGAGTACCAGCTGATGATAAGAGCAAAAGCTCTTGAAACATGTCCTGTGAAAAAACAGTGTGAGTGAAGCAGTGTGTCGATATCTTCTCAATTCACTTTCGTGCAGAATTTCTACTTCCTTTCCCTTTTTGCTCAAATTTTAGGTCAGGTACTGGTCACCCTAACATTTTTATACTTAACCTTTCCTCTAATGCTTGCCTTGAAAAGGGAGTTTTCAGAAATTCATTAACTGTGTTCATTATTTATTGGTTAAAGTTTTCATAATATTAAATTACTCATACACTGAATTAAATGAATTTATAACATGTTTCACGCTCACACTCAAAATAAATGATATCCACCACTAAATAACATTACACAGCCAAGGCAGCAACAAGGAAATAGATAAAATAATGTGGGATAGATAAACATTTATAAGGAATAATGTAAAGGATTGTAAAAAAAAATTGCACGAATAAATTATTCGTTACTTAAATAATGTTACACAAAGTAATAATTGGATAAAATGCGAGCACGCAAACCAATGTACCTGTTACGGAGCTGGTACTCTGACTGTGCCTGGAAAATGAAATAACATAATAAGCAAAGGCGGTAGTTTACAATATACTAGTATTCTTAAGCTTTTACCAACCATTGGAAGAAATAATGAAGTACAGTCAATTGATTAGTGGCATTTGCTTTTTAAATATATATATAAAAAAAGAAAAAGTAGAAAGCTATTCCACTCCTTGCACAAAGTCCAAATAACATAATATATATGTTACAGGACACGTCAGTTCAAGATACAAAGATAAATATAAAAAGTTACATAAGACTAACAGATACAGGATCCAACAAAAGTCTAAAGTACAAAAAGCAAATAAATATTGTCAATAGATTGTTGGTTACAATTTCTGACATCGTCAATTTTTCATCATTAATACTAATTGTACATAGTCAGTTCTACAACATTAGAATCTAATTTACAGAAATTAATTTACAGAGTTAATTACAGCATTAGAAACTAATTCTACACATGATCCCTTAATCAGCTTAATGAATTTATCACTTTCAAGTATAATTAAGGCTGCTATGTCATAGTTCATTTAAGTTATATAAACATTTATTTATGAGGAAAGCCTTTAACTTCCATTTAAACTGCTGTTTTGAGATGCTAGCTATTGATTTAATATCAGATGGCAGTTTATTGTAAATCTTAACTCCTAGTATATGTACATCCTTTTGAGAGACACTATATCTGTAGTAATTCTTATTGGTTCTGGTGTTATGTTCATGTACCTGACACTTGTCCACAATAAACATTATAGCTATAAAAGCATACAGAGAGTACATGGTGACTATTTTTTTATTTATAAAGGTATCCCTGCAAGATTCCCTTGCTTCTAGATTATATATGATCCTAATACACTTTTTTGGATAAATGAGCAGTTTATCCACGTGTGTTTTGGCTGCTGAACCCCATATTTCTATTCCATAGATTAGATATGGATAGATACATCCATAGTATATTAATTTTAAGATATTTGTATTGTTATACTTGCTAAAATATCTTAGGAGATATAATGATTTACTAATTCTTCCACATATGTTTTCAATATGATCAGCCCAAGTTAGTCGATCTAACACAATACCCAAAAATTTATGTGTTTTCACTTCTGACACAATGTCACTCTGTGCTTTTAGATTTATATTACCATCATATACTTTTAGAAAGTTGAAGTGCATCAAATTGGTCTTTTGCATATTTACATTGTAGTTTGACAGATTGAAAATAGTTCAGCAATTCAAAGGTAGTGTTGTTTAGAGTGATGTTCCGCCCTTCTATTGATTTATTCCAGCATATGGCTGTTGTATCATCTGCATAGGTTACAACAGTAATCTTTGGTGGGATTTTTGTCATTAATATATAAACTAAATAATAATTGACCCAATACAGAGCCTTGTGGTACACCATATTTAACAGTATCCAATTCTGATTTTACCTTTTTTATGTATTTCCCCTTTTTATCTGCTATTTCTGTTAAATGTTTTCTGCCTACCAGGTAGGAGTGAATTAGATCAAGGGGAAGGCCCCTTATGCCATACCTCTCAAGTTTGCTAATTAAAATATGGTGGTCAACACTGTCAAACACTTTAGACAAATAAAGAAATAAGGTGCTAACCTTCTCATTGCTTTCCAGTTTCCCAACTATTTCATGTATGCATTGATTAATGGCTGAAATCATAGATCGGCCCTTCCTAAAACCATGTTGAAAGATTTTTAGTACATTATATATTTTAGTACATTAAATATTTGTCTAATCTTATCAATAAAATTCTTTCAAACAGTTTAGCTACTTCAGATAACAAAGTTATTGGTCTATAATTATTCAGCTGTTGTTCATTCCCTTTTCTGAATATTGGCCTAATAATCCCTAATTTCAATACTTCTGGAAATTTGCCCTGTTCTATAGAGTAATTAATTAAGAGTGGCTTTACTATAACATAAGTATTATATAATATACGTCTTCAAAGATATTTCACTTACCATATTTTACTAAACGATGTTTATCGTTTGTTATCAAGACTGAAGTTTTTTATGTAGCATAATGATATATCTTTCGAAGATTAGACACAAAAGTAATTTCTGAATGCACTATAATACTATAAATATTTGACCACAGACAATTGTTGTCAAATATTGGTGAATCCTTGGATACTGTCCTTATAATTGTGTCTGTGAATTCCTGAACTGAATTGACACAAAACTTATTGAATTCCTTTGTGACTTTCTGTAGTTTGCGGAAACTATGTTACTGTGCCAAGGAGAAGACGACCAGACCAAAGTCATAGAAGTCAGTCAAATGTATGACAAGTTACATAACGTGATGACTGTACTGATGAGCAGTGAGATGCAGCTAATGCTAATAATCAAGCTGGTATGTCAGAATTGCTTTCCAGGGTGTCTGTTTCTTCTGGGGAAGTTGTTTTTGTACAAATCAGTTGACACAGTTATAAACCAGCATGACATATTCAAGTATCCCAGAAAGTTCTTAAATTCATTATAATTGCCTGGACTTCCAAATCACAGTTTAAAATTAAAAGTAGGATCAGTTGTAAGCATGCTGCTTAACATTAACAAACTATGATTGTGAAATGGAAAGAGACTAAAAGACTTTGCACGTTGCATGTTATTCTTATAGTAAATACATCATTTTAACCAGAAAAGTTCCATAAGAGACCTAAATATCTACTTTACCTGCAGAATAAAGAGGAAATTTATGTTCAAAGTACAGCTCATGTCCTCTGTAGTATACTGTATGTGAGGATCTCCTTCGACCAGTGTTTCTTAGTCTAGTTCTTGTCCAATGTACCTCAGCTTCACCTTTGATTTTTAATTCTAAACCTAAAGCAAATATAAGAAACAGGTTGGGGCATATTATGAATAACTTGAGTGATGTACTGCTAATCAAGTTTAACTGAATAATTTTTAATAAGTCCGATGATGATGATGATCATCATCATCATGATCACGGTACTTGGCACTACAGGCCATGTAGGCCCTTGGCCTCCCTAACCACCCTCTTCCATTCTACTCGGTCCAGCCTTTAACCCCCAACTTTCTCAAGTCATCTTCTACTCATCTACCCATCTTTTCCTAGGTCTTCCTCTTCTCCTTCTGCCATCCTGCTTTCCTATGAGTATCTTCTTAACTACACTGGTTTCCGACATTCTCTGCACATGGTCAATCCACCTTATTCTTCCTTGATTAATTTTCACTACTGTATCTGATTGTCCAAATAGACACTGTAACTCAAGTTAGTCCGCATTCCCAATCCGTCCAAGTCCCTTATCACCCCAAATATATTTCTCAAAATCTTCCTTTCCCACCGTAATAACCACTGTTCTTCTCTGATTGTCAACACCCAACTTTCTCAACCATACATTATTACTGGTCTCAGTACTGTTATATATATTTTAATTTTAGTATTCCTACTGATGTTCCTTGATTTAAACATATTCCGTGAGGCATAGAAACATCTGTTACCACTTGCTATTCTTTCTTGAATTTCCACTGATATTTTACTATCTACTGTTACTATATATCCCAGGTATTTAAATTTTTCCACCCTTTGATATTCTTTCTCATGTAGTTTAACTGTAGGTTCTCTTCTTCTTGCATCTCCATCACCTCCCATCTTCATATATGATGAAGTCGTCATCATTACGAATGCTAGATGTTAATATGTTCTTGTTAGTACTACCAAAATCTATTAAAACAAATTTAAAAACATAATCTACTGCCGGTATTTCGCATAATGAATTTTGAAATACTGGCAGCCGTTTCTGTTTTTAAATTCGTTTTATTTTCAGACTTTGGTAGTACTAAAAAGAACATATTAACATCTAGCTTTTGCAACAATGACAACATTTTTGTTGGTTCTGTCTGGAGATGTGGAAGAGTTTCCATCAAGTCGCGATTCTGAACAATTTATAAGAAAAGTGTCATCATTTCTTATAAGATAAGTGAAGTTTTAAGTTACAAATTGTTATATTTGTATATACTTATAATTGCTATTACTATCTACCTTACTTTTTTTTTTAATTTACGTCCTCCAACATTAAGTCATATCGGATGATGAATGGAATGGGTGAAATGATGCTGAAATGAGGCCAGGGTTCATAGAGCTTAGAGTTACCTGACATTTGTATTTCAGGATAAGGGAAAACCCTGGAAAAAACCTTATCCAGGTAACCCACCCTGACCGAGATTCAAACTCGGGACCTCTTGAATGTGAGGCAGAAATGCTACCAGCACGCTACTGGATCAGGCAACCTTACTCGTGATCATTGTTGGTATCACTCTCACTGTCACAACTTTAATTCTTTGTTTTTACACCGCACTTCACAGTCCTAATGTATGTGCATGACTGCATGTGTGTTTGTGCACATTTTTATTTAATTAAGATCCTCCGATATAAGTCATATCTGATAATGAATGAAATGGGAGAAATGATGTTTGAATGAGCACAGGGTCCTTAGAGCTTAAAGTTATCCAACATCCATTTTTGAGGATAAGGAAAACCCCAGAAAAACCATATCCAGATAATTTACCCTCACTGAGATTTGAGCTCAGGACATGTTGAATGAAGCACACATCTTACCCTCTACACTACAGAGGCAGGTACATATCTTACGTACTTGTGTGCTTGCATCTGCATGACGGTGTACATCAAGGCTTACAACACTTTAGGATATAAAAGCTCTAAAACGTTCATTATGCAAATGATTATATGGAATACTATTGTTTCCTTATCAAGGGAAAAACTTTTGGTGTTAATTTTATCACAGGAAAAACGATTTTACGGTTTTAGTTTTCAATAATATTCATGATTTCCATTGAGGCAGTCGTACTTACTTGTTTGTATTCATTATGTTGAATGGGAAATCATATATCCAAGCAAATATTTAAAAGAGAACAAAACACTAAAGTCAAACTTGAGTGTGTCACTTATCTGAACATGAATTAAAATTAAAGAATTTATAGGAAATCAAATCACCCTAACTTGGCTCTGGCTTGGCCCTCACTATGCTCTGGCTAGGTTCCGGCCCTCCTAACATTATTTTTGAAAAATGTAAAATCATGCTCACTGTCTGTTCATCTTCTATTAAAACAAAGGGGGGCAGCATTGTATTCATGCATGTATAAATGTCAACTACTGAATAAAAAAAAGTTAGCTCTATAGCTCTTTCTCTGCTACTGCCACAACATAAACTGATTGTTTTGACACCTGCATAACAACTGTGCCAACTGCCTCGTTGACCTATATTGGGCCAGCTTAAATACTTTATTCTTGAAACATAAGCATTCTATTACTCCAAATTCCAGGCTTGATTTACTTTCAACACTTTTTGCCAAATGACATAATCTAGCCAGTGGAGGTTCAATTCCTACCATGGCCATTACAATATGAAAGGCTCCGGAGACTTCGAAAGAAAATAGAATGGGTAAAACTGTTTTATACTGAATAAAGTTGGCTTTATCACGGTGTATGATAACTTATTTACTTCAAAGGTAATATTGAGCAGTTCAAATGCTTTAATAATGGCTTCTCTTAATTGCTGATGTCACATTTCAGATGTAAGTATACTTGCATCATCTACAGTGTGTATATCTCTAGCATCCAATGCATCGAGGGTCTCAGGTTCAGGTCCCATCTTGGGTATGGGTGTTTACGTGTATAGTGGATATGTGTTAAAATACAAAAAACAAAACAGTAAACATACGGAAAGAAAATAAAATTAAATGCCAAGGCATTTATAGATATTAAAAACCACAATTACCTAAGCATAGAGCATTATGGGATACATTTAGTAATAACTTCAGGTTTCAAACCATAACCATTGATGACCCAACATGATCATGCAACAGAGTATAGCAAACAGTGAATCATATCATCTAACCAATGCTTAAACAGAGGACACAGCTAATAAACGAAACAAGAGGAATGAGAGACATCTGGCCAGTTAACAAACAACAACCTATAACAAGATGCTCACAAGTATTTCTGCAGTTCATTCAAAGCTTTAACATGTGAAGTTATAATAAAGCATAGGAAACATATGTGCAAGCGCACAAAACTCAAGCACGAGTGAAATTGCTATTCAAAACAATACATTTGCTCTTATCATTGTAATTTATAGTTATGACAAAATTGTAAACATTGTAATTTAAAGCATGTAATGCTACTTTGGTAATGGCTTATGTGATATATAAAAGTTAAAAAAATTAAGGAAGTGTTTTTACTTTATGAATGTGTAGTTATGGCAGAAGATAATGTTAGGCATTTTCCATTTGTTTCCTCTAGGTATTATTAATATCTTGTAGACGATATCTCTTATAGAAGTTCCTTGCCAACGTCTCTGATAAAATGGTAACGCAAATGATGCCTTGGATGCTAAAGATGCCGTGTCAAAAGTAGCGGTGTCCTTTTAGTTACCTATTTGTTTTTCGTAAAGACTTTGTCCTCCGATAACATAACTTTCCTTCTTATCAATTCTGAACAAAAAGATTTAAATATTAAGTAGCATAAGAGAGAATATAAAGGAAGTGCTACTTACTGACAAAATGGAATAGCTTGGACACCTTAAATTTTGAGTTATGAATAATTATCACAACTTAACTTAAAATTCTCTATTAATTGCAAGTCCTGTAGTATTAGCTAAGATATTTTTGATGCATTTCAGCACTATACAGTTACTTTTCCACACAACTCTCCGAATTATGACTTGTTTTCAACTTGATCGAAGAAGTGCACCCAGCTTACTGACACGATTGTAACGGTTGCGCGCCAAATAATGGCGCCAACAATCAACGATGTGGAAGTTTAAATTACACTGTGCTGAAAATATTATTTGTTCCTTTTTGGTGGTTTTTTTTTTTCTGTTTAAAGCCAATGCACTGAACACGAATATAACATTAGCGCTTCTTTCAGGCAGCCACAGTAACTAAAATAGTGTGTTTTATTTACCCTAGGGGTCCATAGGAATAATGCAACAGTAATTAAAAATAATACAGTGGTAATTAAAGTACAAGTAAGTCAAGTCAAATAATCTCTGTTACAATTTTTAACAACTCGATTCTAAGAGATAGAACTTCTACAAGAAAAAGCATTACCAACTTTATTAATTATTATTGCTGCTTAAAAACACATGTGCTTTCTATGACATTATCTTTAGTATTATCGCGAGCGACAATATTGTTGATCAAGGCGGTGCCGGTGATTAGTTCAAAGAGACAAACTTGCAGTATGTAGAAGAAAGCTCGCATAAACGGCGGGGGAAGGAGGCGGATTTCTGGTGAGTTCGTCTTTGTTCTAGCCGCATCTCGATTTTTTTAGAAATTGTTTGGAATGTGAATAATCTATAAAGAGGCAGGCCGCCCACCACAGTAGGGTCAGTTGGTAATTGAACGCTTGCAGATAAACAGCTGTGTTTGTTGTGGACGTTGACATTGTAAGATGTATTGTGAATATATACGAAGCGTGTTTCTACAGAAATAAAGTGCAATTTTTTCTGTTTGTAACCTGGACTTCTGATTTCACGAACCCACAAAGTCACTGACTCTACACTTAGGCATGTGAGAAAATCACCCAAGATATAATGCAATGCTATCGTTAAAATCAAATCAAACACTGGAGTTGTATAAAATATGCAGCTGTAAAATCCCTACACGAACAAGTAGGTTCACCATTACAGGGTGGCCAACCAAACTGTGCGAAATCCAGATCTTTATTGAGTGGAGTTGGCCCCAAAAGACGTGGGTGGACTGGTACGGCACGCTCCTTCCCTAGTATTGATCCCTCTCCCAAACCTGCTGCACCAGCTTAACATTTCTACACTCACATGTTCTAATTCAACTTCCCTACTCATTCCTCTAGGACATTGCTTCTGCTATAGTCAGAAGTGTTGCACTCACATGACATCTCTACTCACTATCGTACAAACTATACCCAGTGAGTCAGCTGCCCCTATTTCTTCTTATCTATACAACCCCGAGTTTACAGTCTAATGTGAAAACATTGACCCTTTTAACATAAAAGCGGTTATTGCAGCTCTACTCTTCTATTCAGAAATATACATACTGCTGGAGAGATACTTCGCAGATAATCATGTCTGAAGAGAATCATGTAGTGGCCTATTGACTTGGTCATCTTTTAGCTTGCCTCTTATGATGGAGTTCCGCAGAATCCCTTTACAAAGACCAACAGTAATCCGCAAACATTACTTCATTCCAACGGCCCTGATATCTTTGTTCCATAACAGAAATGTCCTGATGGAATCTCTCCCCATGTTCATCACTAACAGCTCGACAACTAGGAGGGAAAAGGTCTAGGTGGCAGTGGAGAAAATGGACATGTTGCATCCAAGGTTACGGTATTTTTGCAGGAACTGTCACCAAATGCTTGTAGTTGTCATCTCTTTTGTTGCCTAAAAATCCATGAACAACACCCTTGAAGGCCTCCCAACCTTCCTTTTCTTTCCCCTCCAAAATTTGGTCAAATGCAGAATCCTTTACAAGTTCTCTTATTTGTGGTCCGACAAAAATGCCTTCCTTAACTTTTGCGTCACTTAATTTCCAAAATTTCTCTAATTGTGATTTATTTGACAGGTGTGCCAACTCCCAAAAAAATTCCCCCAAATTTAAAATCTTCACTCTAAAAAATGAAATGTCACTTTATCTTAAAAACAAGAACTATCATTTTTATGGTGATTTTTGAATTCAGCAGATGGAAATACAGGTAAGTTCACTACTTTTAAGTCTGAAACATTTTCATTGCTGCCCAGTGTCATAAAACAAATGACTATCTATGCCAAATATTGATATGTTTTAATAAAACTAACCAAAGAATATAATAATGGAAATACCTTGTCTTTAAATTGTTATGTGAACTTCAAACAAAGCACAATTTCTATTGTCTGTTATAATAGCAATGGGTTACAAACGAATCTTCTTCTATTGCCTCTGAGGACAGAGTTCTACAGACTGAAACTGCGTTCAACATCAGCAGAAGTAACCGGTGCATTCTTCAATTTTGCAATCTCTGCTGGGGATAAGTTCAAGTTTAACTTCACTATTGACTCACCACTCATCACAGCAACAACCTTTCGTAGCTCTTCATATCCAGAGTTTTTTGAAAGTACAGTGTCTACCTTAGCTCTTACTGCATCTGCAACTTCACCTCTTCCACCATTAAATTGTTCCACAGTGCTATTTATAATTTCAAGACTTTCAGGAAGTGAAAGGTGCCTATTTTGGAGACTTTTGGGTGTTCGTAATGTAAGTTAAGCCATTCCTCACACTTGTCACAGGCAGTATCAATTGACACTGCATCTTTAGAATCCAGTGCAAGTAGAACATTCTTAATAGAGTCTATATGTTTGCTTCCAGCTAAGTACCCCATCTATTTAAAATTGGTTTTGGTGGCAATGGAATATCACGGCACATTTCTTGCAATGCATTAACTCTACTGGGAGCTTTGAGGGACACTTTTTTCACTGATGATATCAAAAAATCTACTTTGCCCGTTATCACTTCTGCGACACGATGAAATGCATGTGACACACACATTAAGTGAATCATTTCAGGATAAACTACAGATAATGCTTGTCCAGCTTTGAGCATATAAGGAGCAGCATCACTAATAAAGGGTAACACATTATTGTACATAATACCCTGTTGCTATAGGATACCCATAGCTCTGTTGAACAGTTTAACTAAGTTTTGTTATTGCACTTTTCTAGAACATCCCAATGTAAAAGGATCCGTTGAGAATATTGTTCACAAAACAAACCAATAACTACATTTCCAGCAAGCTTACCTTCTTTGTCGGTAGTCTCATAGATAGAAACCCAAATTGGACCATCTTTAATTTCATCTCTTATCTTCTGTACTGTCTAATAGTAGATGGCTGGAGCATATGTCTTCCTAAGCGTTGACTCATCTGGGAAACGATGTTCAGTATATTCCTGAAGGAATTCCCTGAAGATCTCATTTTTCAATTTGTAGAGAGGAATGTCAGCAGAGTCGAGAGCACGGCACAGCTTGAAGTTGCACTCGAACCTTGCATTCGATGTTGCCTTTGTTAAAAACAATTGTCTCTGCTTGGAGTTTCGTTGTTTATTAGACTGATGAGGGTGAGGGATGCACTTCATGTTGATTTTTGAAAGATATTCAGCAACAACATTGGCAATATACAGCCATGCATTATCGAGATGCAGCCAACAGCCTGCTTCACGGAAATGTGGTCTTTTGCACCTGATTTGGACTTGCAATGTTTTCAGGACATCCCTGTAGTATTGTCCAACTACTGATGTGTGTGCAGGTACAACATGCTGATAAACCATTCCATGAATATCAAAGAATGAGATGACCAAAACTTTCCCAGCAGAACCAACCACTTTTGCTTTTTTGGAGGTTGCTGATGAAGGATATTTCCACACTGAGCTTTGCTGTTTGCTCTCAGGATCAAAATGATGTAGCCAAGTTTCATCAGCAGTGATTATGTTTGAAAGAAACTCCGGATGTTCCTCTAACATAAACTTTAACTGCATGCAGACCTGCATGCAAATGTCCTTTTGTTCGGGAATCAACAGTCTTGGAAGCCATCGCACACAAACACGTCTCATGTGTAATGTTTCTGTCACCAACGTGTGGGTGGCACCCAATGAAATGTTCAATATTTCAGAAAGTGATCTTAAGGTAATTTGTCGATCCTCTTTCACAATGGCAGCAGCAGTGGTGATGTTTTCTTCCATAAGAGCAGTAACTGTAGCACCGGTCCACCTGCCTTTGAAATTGATTGTGTCCCCTCTTTAAACATTAAAAACCACCTTTGAGCTATGCTGTAGGGAAGAACAGACCTTCCATTGGCCTCCTGTAACATTATATAAGCCTCAACTAAAGATTTGTTGAGACGAAAGCAGAATTTCAAAGCCGCATATTGTTCCTCCCGTGTTACCTCCATTGCAGCAGTAGGCGATACTGAACATGTCTGAACTTGCCTGGTTCTCACAGGGGAATCTCTCCCCATGTTCATCACTAACAGCTCCACAACTAGGAGGGAAAGAAAGTTGGTGGCAGTGGAGAAAATGGATCTTAAGGGGAGGCATCTGTGAAAAATGCTAAAATCCAGAGTTTACATCAGAACTGCTTGAAATTTTGTCATTAGGTGGGGTACAGGGAATCTAGTTAAGCTTTTAAAATTCATCTTTCTATCTTAAATAGTTTTTTCAAAAAAAAAATATGTGGTGCTTTTTATAGTATGATTTTTGTATGTTATATAAAAAGTCCCAGGTCATACAGTTTTTCTTTTAGAAACTTTAAATTTTAGATTCAGGTTTCTCTGTAGATCAATTATAAAAGTTGCTATACTTTTAAAGTGTGTATCAAGTATTTTTGGACCAAAAAATTTTTATGTGTAAATATATTAAATTTTTCTTAATTTTTTTGCAATTTTGAGATTTAAAAATCAATAATAAATAAACTATTAGATTTAAATAAACAAAAATACCAACTTTTATTAAACATTTATTTAGAAATATGTATGCAAAGTTTAATACAAATTCGTTGAGAATTGCAGAAGTTGGAGCATTTTGAAGATACAAAAATGTTCAAAAATTGAAAGTGGAGAAAAATGAATTTAAAGATTTAGATAGAAATTACACTACTTTCTTTACTTTAAAAGCTCCATGCATCATATGCAGGCTCTACAGCTATCTTATTACCTTCTTTCTCTTTAATTTGGTTACCTTTGGCCCCTTTTTTTATAATTTTTCTATCTACAATAGTTTTTACCAAAACAATAATAATTTAATTTTTTGCTGCAATTTCTTTACATTGGGAAACATATTACATTCTCTACAATTTTTGTTATAAATGATTGGAACTTTGGATTCTGGTTCCTATAGATAATAGTTACAAAACTATATATGTATATACTTATTTGCCCAAGTCTAATGGTTCTGGAGGAGAAAATTTAAGGAATATGATAGAATTTTCTTGAATTTTTTTCAATTTTCTTTTTTCAATACTAATCATTATTAATTTTTTCATATACAGCCATAATGATACCATTTTTATTGAAAACTTATCTAGGAATATACATATATGCAAAACTTAAAGAAATTCATTGAAAACTTTAGTGTCTGGAACTATAAGGAGTATTAAAAATGTTAAAAGTTGGACAAGAAGAAAAATCTAGTTAGAAGCTCTAAATATAAACAACATTTTTTTCTATGTTTCAAAACCATCCTGCACTATATGAAGACCACTCAGCTTGTTTACTATCCTCTTCTTCTTTTAATTTAGTTACCTTTAACTGCTGCTTGGCAGATTTATATTTGCTCAATGAACTTTGATCACTTTGTTTTAGCTTTCACCTATCCCTAATACTGCTAATTTTTTTTTCTAACAAGACATACTTTGCTTGCTGCAACTTTTGCCTTAACTTTAAGTCTATCTTTATAACCCATATTAAATTCACTAACAGCTGCAATCACTGCAATTTGCAATTTCTTTCTTAATACAAAAACTTCTTTGTGACATTTACTCCATGCAAACTTTCATTAGCATTCTGTGCTTCTCCTTTAATGCAACTTTCCCATAGAATAGTACTAACTAATCTCTTTATTTTTGTCTATGAGATGGAAATTGTAAGCAGAATAGTTCATGCAATTCATACCCATGGTCATACAAAACTTCTGCATAGAAATATGACCCTTACCACTGCCCAGAAATACATCAATCATTCTTCTTATTAAATTTTAGATGAGTCGCATTTTTTAACACATCTGCTTCACTTTCGTACCTATTTTGAGGACATGTTTCGCAAATCTTCGCTTGCATCTACGGCTCTTGTGCGACTGACGCTAGATCCAGCGGTGTGGGTAATTCTGGGGTTGTTGCTGCCATCTGTTGATTTAGTGATGAACTGAAATGTGGGATTCTCTTCTAGCGGGATTTCAAAGTTCATTAGTTGGTTTTTATGTTTTTCTATGTATATCCTCTCCCATATGACGAGTTCACTATGTTTTTGTACGTATTTTAGTAATTCTGTGCTATCTTCAATTTCATGATTTTCAGACCAGAAATGAGCTGCTATTGCGGACTTATCAATATTTTTGTATCTTAAGTGCCTGAAGTGTTCTTTCTTTCTAGTGCCTATGTTCCTTTTTGTCCTTCCTATGTAAATTTTTTCACAGTCTTTACACTTAATTTTGTAAATGCCTGACTTTTCCTCTGGTTTTATCTTATCAGTATTATTACTGTGAAGTAGGTTTTTAATGTTGTAATTGTTTTTTGGTGCCAATGTTATATTGTATTTCTTGAATATTTTTTGGAACTTTTTTGTGGCCCAGGGGTGGTAAGTAAATTTAGCAAATCTAGTTTCTTGTTTTATTGGTGTGAGAGCTGTGATCTGTTTTAATTTCTTTTGAAGTTTGAATAATTTTAGTTTTTTATCTACAAGGTTTTTTCCATATCCATTTTTAATTGCAGTTTTTAAGATTTGATGGTATTCGTTTTGATATTCTTGCTGGCTGAGAGGTAGATTTACTAATCTGTGTGTCAGACTGTTGATGGTTGCATGTTTGTGTGGAATTGGGTTGAAACTATTTGCTTTGATGTAATTATCTGTGTGTGTTGCTTTTCTATGAATGCCAAATTCTAGTTTTTCATTGCCTTTTTTGATTTTAAGGTCTAAAAAAGGTAGAGTACAGTCCTCTTCAGTTTCTACTGTGAATTGTATGCTGGGTTCTTGCAGGTTGAGTAGTTTCAAAGCATCATCTATTAGTTTGTAGGGCACTATTGCAAAGATGTCGTCTACGTATCTGTACCATGTTTTAAACATATGAGGGAAGGCTTTAGTAATATGTGTTTCGAAAAAGCTCATGTATAGATTGGCCAAAAATGGTGATAGCGGGCTTCCCATAGCTAGTCCTGAAATTTGTTTGTAATATTTTCCATCGAAGACAAAATAATTTTGATGTATACATAATTCAGTCATTGCCACATATTCTTCTATTGCATTGGCATCCAGGTTTATAGAATTTAGCCATTTTTTCAGTTGAATCAAAAGTTTGTCTAATGGAATGCTAGGGAAGAGGGAGCGGACATCAAAGGATACTAAAGTGTCATGAGGTTTTAGTTTAAGATTTTGAATTTTTTCTACCAGGTCTAAAGAGTTTTTTATACTCAGAGTATGGAATTGTGGAAAGGACTGAAATTTTTTGGTTAGCCATTTTGCCAGAAGGTAAGTAGGAGTGTTTATATTATTTACAATGGGTCTCATGGGTATGTTGGGTTTGTGTATTTTAGGCAAACCATATATTCTTGCAAGGGTGGGGTTGTCTGGTTTGATAGTTTTTTGTTCTGTAGTTGTTAAAATTTTACTATTAATGATGGTTTTTTGTACATCTTTTATGCATCGGTTGAGTGGATTAGAATCTATTTCCTGGAATTCTTTTTGTTGTAGTAACTCTAACATTTTTTCTTTGTATGTAGCTGTATCTAAAAACAGTTGAATCTCGAATCATTCTTCTGTTTACATCAAAAGGTGACCTACTAGAATCACTGTTAACTCTTGGGCTATAATATGTTTTCACTTAACATTTACCTCAAGCATAGCATTCTAGTATCATTACTTACTATTATGGCTAGAACACCTTAAAGTTTCATTATATTTTGCTTTGAAATAGCCACTGTACTCCTAACCTAACCTGGTATGAATCATATACCTACTGTTGCAACAAGAAAGCAATACAATGTTAAATCAGGCTTTATTCCTATTCTAAACAGTAATAATTTAATATAAGCTGCTGTCCACAGCTTTCACTTGCATGTAAACCATATTTCACAAACACTACATGTCAGTGGAAATGTTTGTTTACTTTCAAAAGTAGTAAGTGGAAATAATATATAAAAATGGTAGCGGAAAGGTTCAGTAGCTTCCACAAACATCCAGAAGATGTCTCTGCACATTACCACAGTTACAGAATCAAACCAGTAGTTTAAACGTGAGAATTCCATCAATTTCTTTGCAACACACTGGAAAAGGCAATATAAATGGCCACGCAAACCTGCACATGGGCATTTAATTAATGACGTAGCTGCTCTTTAAATGGTGCTAGGGCCTAACTGACGGCAGATTCTGAAACTACAATGTTTAAACATAATTTTAATGCAAAAAATGGAAAATGTTGTTTTTTGTCATTTTTGACGAAATTTCACCGATGCCTCCCCTTAGGGGACATGTTGCTGCATCCAGGATTACGGTATTTTTGTAGGAGCAGTGTCACCAAATGCTTGTAGTTGTCATCTCTTTTGTTGCCTAAAAATCCATGAACAACAAACACCCTTGAAGGCTCCCCAACCTTCCTTTTCTTTTCCTCCAAAATTTGGTCAAATGCAGGATACTTTACAAGTTCTCTTACTTGTGGTCTGACAAAAATGCCTTCCTTAACTTTTGCATCACTTAATTTCCAAAATTTCTCTCTGATTGTTTTTTGTTATTTGACAGGTGTGCCACCTCCCCAAAAAATTCCCTCAAATTTAAAATCTTCACTCTAAAGTATAAAATATCACCTTATCTTCAAAACAAGAGCTAATCTATTATTTTTATGGTGGTTTTTCAATTCGGCAGATGGAAATACATACAAATTCACTATTTTTAAGGCCGAAGCATTTTCTTTGTTGTCCAGTGTTATTGAAATGGTTCAAGTTTATATGGATCACACTGTATTTGGTTTAGTAGTTGTCACATTTTCTTGGACTAGTAGTTGTAGAATATTATGTGTAGTAGTAATAGTTCTTAAAATGTTTTCCCGTTTCAGTTATATGTTATGGATGTTATATGTTTGGTGGTGTATGACGTGTTCAATGTCCCAGAGCGCTGCTCTGTGATGAGTCCAAATGAACTAAATAAACAAACGTATTGACCAATTGATTACCAAGTGTTATATTAATTACTACGTTGTTGTCATCGATGAACTGCCATAGCAGCTCTTATGTAGCTCCAGGTTTTCAATGTAAAAACTTACAGCTGTAAAGAGGTATTTACAACTCGTAATGCATGACAACTTTATGAAAATAAAAACACTAATTGCTATTATGCTTCAACATGCCAGTACAAGTTCGTACAAGTGGGTACACTTTAGCAAACATAAACAAATGCATACAATTGCTCAACTACATTAGCTACAAAATAAGAATGAACATGGATTGAGCCAATACGGTTATCCTACTGTCTTGGCGTTGCCAGTTCCACGGAAAACGGGCGACAAAGATGGAAGATATATCTGTCTCTGTCTCAACCTAGCAAGTATCATACAGATGCTGACACAGAAGTTCGCTTAATATTTCAGCATTTGTGTGAGAACATATACAATGATTATCGCACAATCTGAACCTTAAAACCTTGAACTGGGGAACAGTTCGCTTATGTAGCTATCGTTCATATGCACACAAAACAAAGTGACTCAAATTAGATGCATTCTACGAAATAAGGTGTTTGCTGCAGTGGAACAAAATAGTGACATGTAATCTTGAATGCCTAGTTTTGAAAGTTTCTCAAGAAGTTTATGCCTCCATACTGAATCATATGCTTTTTCAAAATCAATGAAAATTGACAGCGTATCTTGATTTTTGTTGAAAGATTCTTTGACATCCTGGGATAGTTGAATTGTATTTTCATTGGTAGATAAGTGTTGTCTGAATCCTGTTTGAGCAGTTGTTAATATGTTATTACTTTCTAGGAACCAATTTAGCCTTGCTGAAATCATACATTCTGCTGTTTTTGCGATGACACTTGTTAAGGAAATTGGTCTGTAATTATTTATTTTGTCAGGTGCTTTGTCTTCTTTTTGAACAGGAATAATTATTGCTTTTTTCCACTGTGTAGGTACAGTAGAGGTCCATGATATATTAAATAATTTCAGTAGTACCTTTCTTCCCTTTGGTTCTAGGTGTTTCAGAAATTCAGTATGTATGTTATCTGGTCCAGGAGACTTTTTATCTTTCAACTCATGGATGGCATAATTTAGTTCCCTTATGGTGAATTCTTTGCTGAATATATCGTTTGTTTGTTCTGGGCACTTTTTAAATTTTTTGAGATCTTTTTTAATCTGTCTTTGTTTTCTTTTTGCTTCAGAGGAAAGTTTATGCTGAGACCTTTAATACTTATTAAAGGCTTCAGAAATAGAGTAATTTAAAGTAAGTGTTTTCCCATTTACTTTGAGTGGTTCTTTCTTTGTTTCTTTCTGACAATTTTACTTATATATCTGTATCCTTTTTTTTTTTTTTTTGCATCTTTTCTATAATCAGCTTTTTCAATAAATTCACTGAAAGCTTTTTTCTTTTTTGGCAATATGAATTTCTTTTTTACATTTTGCTGCCTTTCTTCGCCATTTCTGTGTATCTGTTGGGTTATTGGACAATTCTGCTTTTTTCCTTGCTATGTCGGTTTCTTCTTTTAACTTTGATAGTTCTGTATTCCAAAAGGGTTTGTAATTTATAGTTTTCCCTCTTGGGATCCATTTCTTTTGCTGCTTCAAAAATTATATTTGTTATTGTTTTGAGTTTCTCTACAGATGCTTCAGGTTGAGCGGAGTAAAGATTTTGTTCAGTTTCCTCAGTAAATTTTGTCCAATTTGGTTTTCTAAAATTCCAAGAGTATTTCAACTTTGGCCTGCTAATATTTTGTTTGTCATGAAGTATTATGGATGCAATAACTGCTCTATGATCAGATGAGGTCAATCCAAATTAAAGAATGTCACAAAATGATCCAACAACTTCAAAACCTACAGAAAAGAATTATAATACAGTGGATACCCGCACATTGTGGAATTGCTGGAAATGAATCAGCTCATTTTCTTGCCAAAAAAGGTGCAAATTTAATTCAGAACAAACGTAAAAATATACCCTTTACATCCATAATAAGATTAATCAAAAGCAAATATAAAAACAAACAAAACCAATCAATATCTAACAAAGCCAAAGATAAAAAATGGAACATTTTAATTAAAAATCCAGAAATTATTCCAGAAATCCCACGTAAAGCTCCAGTAGCAAATTTTAGATTACTTACGGAACATAATTATTTGGCCAAACACTTACACAGAAAAGGAATTTATACAAGTCCAAATTGTCCACTGTGCAACAAAGAAGAGCAAATGACTGAAGAACATCTTTTAACCTGTGAAGTCCTACCCGCCGGACACACTATACAGAAATATTGGAGAACGAGAGAGCTAATGGCTTCATTGCCAAAGCCTAACATTTGAAAATAACAACAACAAAATAGCGACATTTCAACGATTTGTGAATACAGTTTCTACTCTAATGATGACATATTTGTATACTGCCTGTAATGGACTTTAAACCAATTTTTGTCTCATTAAAATACTTAATAAATACGTAATATATGCATGCGAATTTATGAAGCATTTTACACTATGAATCTCATGTACCAATGTTATGCATTGTGCGTAGAAATTTTAGTCATGCAGCAACAATATCGCTTCTCTCAAGCAGAAATTTGCGACTATCATTGGTTCTCTTATATTTGAACCCAAGAGATTTCAGAATATTATGCATAGAAGATACAGAATCCGTATATTCTGTTTCCCCCCCCCTCATTAAATTAGTCAGCTTTTTGGCCGTCGGATATTCACCCTTGTCATACAAATCATAAATTGTTCTATGTAAAACACACTTACGAAAATTGTCTAAGTTGGTAGCACGTTTTTTAGCTGCCCGATGTTTGCCTGGAGTTCTGAATATGAAAACTTCTAATTTGGTAAACTGTTTGCCTACTTTTTACAATGTTTGTCACAGAATGAACACTCACGTGACAAACTTGTAACATTAATTCTCGACTCTGAGCAAAATTTGTACTTTCGAAAATGTATTTCATTGACATCTGCTTGAAAAAGGAATTCACATTAACAAGAATACTTGTAGCCTATTTATGTAAAATCTTATTAGTTGTTTTGCAGTCACTACTAGGTGCACCAGTACTAGGCTTGCTAAGTGGAACATTTACTAACTTTGAAAAGCACGTGTGCACTCTTAAAAGATCACAGCTTAACTCAATGCAGGGTACAAAATGCAACTGCAGCATAGCACGTGTGTGATTTTCTTCACTGTCAGTTAATAATTCTTTTTTTCTAGTCAGGCACCGTATCTTTCCATATCTCTGAAACCAGATGTGCCATAAACATGGGTTTAGACAATAATCATCAGAAATAATACAATTACAAAATAATTGTGTAATTAGTTATCTTTAGAGGGCGCAAAGAAATTAGCTGTATGGTTAGGCAAAGCAAGCCAATATGCGTGCTTAACTGTACAATGTTGCACGCACCACATTGTCTAGTAGCCACGCCTAGCACCGCCTAATGTTCATTCCTATTTTGTAGCTCCTGCATTTTTCAGTGAAAGAAATTGTATACTGTGAAAACTATCTCTCAACATTGCAGGACATTACTGGAACTTGCGAGAAGCATTACAGTTCTTTTTGAATGAATTTCCATTAGATATATGTTTCTGTACCAGAAAGTTTTGTAGAAATGTTACAGTGTCTCTAACCAGGATTTTTCATTGATACCTTACTGAGTTTCAAAGAGGCAGTTTTAGCTATACTGTGAATCTCTGAAATTTCATCTATAAAAGATAGGGAATTCTGTTATGGATGTAGTCTATCTTATAGTGGATGCTCGCCTCGGTAGCGTGGATGGTACCCTGTCTGCCTCACGCTAAAGAGGTCCCGAGTTCGAATCTCGGTCAGAGTGGGTTAACTGGGTAAGGTTTTTTCAGGGGTTTTCCATTATCCTGAAAGACACATGTCGGGTAACTCACAGCTCTACAGACCCTGGGCTCATTTGAGCATCATTACATCCATTCCACTTGTCGTCCGATATGACTTAATGTTGGAGGACGTAAATTACAAACAAACAATATCTTGAATGCCAATATTATCAAAACATTCTTGAGCCCACCTCGGTAGCGTGTCTGCCTCACATTCAAGAGGTCCCGAGTTTGAATCTCAGTCAGGGTGGGATTAGGATTTCATTAAGAAGGGGATTTGGTACGTAGGCCACAATGCTGGGCCCTTTGTTCCCATGCCCCCAAGTGGGGACACAACTGAGAGGAAGGATGAGGGAGGCACACCCAAGGAGCCACGACAGTACAGAGGGCAGGGTCCCTACAGCTTATTTGCATAGAGACTTCCCCCGACAGATCAGGACAACGAACTGGCTCCCCTACTGCGGGACGGCAACGATCCCAGCAGCCGAGCCCCAATGGTCCCAAGGCAGGCGATCGGAGCCCCAAAGGTCCCGAATAGGTCCCAGTAGAGGAGCGCAGACCGGCAACCAACCTACCGGAGGAGGAAGTAGTTTTACTCAGAGCATATCTTCCTGCCATGCCCCGCCATGACACCCGCCGACACTGTTACCCTGAAACAGACCACCAGATGAAATGGAGCGACAGGAAATGTAGGGGATGTAATTAACCTACCCAGTATTCACCTAACGACCCGGGAAACCCCCCGAAAAAATCCATGGGACAGGTAGGTCGAAAAAGGGAATCGAACCTGGTCCTCCCGAATGCAGGCCACAAACGAAAAGGCCTGGGCCATCCCGCTCCGTCTCAGTCAGGGTGAGTTACTTGGATAAGGTTTCTAAAGGGTTTTCCCTTATCCTGAAAGACAAATGTCGGATAACTCTAAGCTCCATAGACCCCGGTCTCATTGAGCATCATTTCACCCATTTAATTCATCGTCCGATATGACTAAATGTTGGAGGATGTAAACTACACAAAAAAAGAAAATATTCTTGTATACATGCTTTCACGGCCGGCATTAATCTACACTGAGCTTTGCTGTTGGCTCTAAGGATCAAAATGATGTAGCCAAGTTTCATCAGCAGTGATTACGTTTGAAAGAAACTCCGGATCTTCCTCTAACATCAACTTCAACTGCATGCAGACCTGCATGTGAATGTCCCTTTGTTCGGGAATCAACTGTCTTGGAGCCCATCGCACACAAACATGTCCCATGTGTAATGTTTCTATCACCAACGTGTGGGTGGCACCCAATAAAATGTTCAGTATTTCAGAAAGTGATCTTAAGGTAATTCGTCGATCCTCTCTCACAATGCCAGCAGTGTTGATGTTTTCTTCCATAAGAAGAAGGTTCACCTTCCTTTGAAATTGACTGTCTCCCCTCTTTAAACATTTTAAACCACCTTCGAGCTGTGCTGTAGGGAAGAACAGACTCTCCCTAGGCCTCCTGTAACATTGTATAGGCCTCAACTGAAAATTTGTTGAGACGAAAGTAGAATTTCAAAGCCGCTCCACGCGTGTTACCTCCATTACAGCGGTAGGTGATACTGAACATGTCTGAAGGTGCCTGGTTCTCACAGGCGGGAACCAGGAGTACCAACAATGAAACTACTACGGCATGTTTGTTTCACATTAAGCTAACAGAATATAATAAGATTGAATTTCAGTGCGAAAAATTATGGAGGTAACATGCAGTTAAAGTTGATGTTAGAGGAAGATCCGGAGCTTCTTTCAAACATAATCACTACTGATGAAACTTGGCTACATCATTTTGATCCTGAGAGCAAACAGCAAAACTCAATTTCGAAATCTCCTTCATCTCCAACCCCCAGAAAAGCAAAAGTGGTTGCTTCTGCTGGGAAAGTTAAGGTCATGTCATTCTTTGATATTCATGGAATCTCTACCAGCATGTTGTACCTGCACACACATCAGTAACTGGACAATACTACAGGATTGTCCTGAAAACATTGCAAGTCCATTTCAGGCGCAAAAGACCACATTTCCGTGAAGCAGTCTGGATGCTGTACCACGATAATGCGGGGCTGCATATTCCCAACGTTGTTGCTAAATATCTTGCAAATATCAACGTGAAGTGCATCCCTCATCCTCCCTATAGTCCGGATTTAGCCCATGTGACTTTTCTATTCCCTAACTTGAAGAAACGCCTTCGTGGGAGGCATTATCCATCATCAGAAGCAGTGGTGAGGGCTGCGAAGGCGATTTTGAAGGATCTCTCAAAAATGGTTTCCAGCATGTCTTTGAAGACTGGCAGAAATGCTGGGACAAGTGCATCGCATTCAGGGGAGACTATTTTGAGAAGGACCATCAAAATTATGAGGATGAGTAAAGGTACACTGTCAAAAGAAATTGTGATCATTCTTTATTGAACAGCCCTCGTATAAGCATTTTGCTTAGAAATCCGGGTTCTAGTGCTGAGCATAGTCAAAGTAATTAATTACGGAACAATTAAGCATTTACTAGTAAAATGTTCATTTCAGATCATACAAAGGCTCGTGTTTATGTCAATATAATTATGACACAATATAAAATCAGTCTTCTGCACGACAAAACAGTTTATAGTGCTCCGAGTGCAGTGCCGAATGTTTATATCAGTGTCAAACCTGAATGTAAACATTCAAATTGTAAATGATGAGGTTTAAGATATGGATCAGAATCCTACGGATCTGAGCCACTACAAAAATTACTTTGGAAGAAAGGAGGTAAAAGGTGGTATGCTTTCCTTGAAATTCTGTCCCAATTTCAAATATCAATCGCCGACTTTAACCACAAAAATATAACGCAGAAAATCAGAATTATTGTAAAAATTAAAGCAAAACTATTAGTACGAAAGTTTATTCTGCTCTGTATAACATTTTTCTAATCATCTAATACATAATAAACGTAATTTTAAGTTTTTAAAGCTATATTTTTGTGTCTTTACTCACAAAAAGAGCAAATAAAACTTGTGTTGCCATCTATCGTGCCGTAGAAAATGCAACTGAAGTCGTCGTTTGTTCCACAGAGTAGTAGTTGGAATTAGGCGATATTTCAAACATTTGCATTGCAAACACAATGTCAAACATCGATTATAAAGCATTCCCTGACGCTATGTGATGCATTCACATGACACACTTTTCTATCTCTTGTTAATGTACACAAATCTTCATTTTTATTTAATATTTATCTGAATATTTTTAGATATAGAACAATTAAAATTTTGAAATATTTCAAAAATATGTGTTTGTCACATATTAAATCAACATTTAGACATGAGAAAGCTGCCCGTGCGTTGGATGCCGCGTTTTCTCACGTTAGACCAAAAACGTGGTCGAATGAACATTTTCAATGCTCTTGGCGCACTTTAGGCGCAGTAACTCCGAGTTTTGGCGCCCATTAATTACTGTAGATGAAACTTGGATACACCATTATACGCCCGAAACAAAACTAAAGTCCAAACACTGAACTGCAAAGGGGAAACCGGCTCCAAAAAAGGCAAAACTTTTTTTTTGCTGGTAAAGTGATGACGACTGTATTTTGGGATAGTCATGGAGTTATTTTAATCGATTATCTTCAACAAGCAAAAACCATTACAGAAACATATTACGCATCATTACTTGACAAGCTGAAAGCAGAACTTGCGGAAAAACGGTCACATTTGCAGAAAAAAAAAATCCTGTTTCACCAAGACAAGGCAGCATCTCACACCTCAGCGGCTGCAATGGCGAAAATCCACGAATTACGGTTTGAACTGTTTGACTCACCAGATCTAGCCCCAAGAGACTCCCTCATCTGAAAATTGCGCTCGGAGGAGAGAGATTTTCGTCAAATGAAGAGACAATCACCTTCGTGAACAATTATTTTGCAGAGAAAAACGACGAGTATCATTTGGTCGGGTTACAGAGATGGGAGCATCGCTGGGAGAAGTGTGTAGTGTTACAAGGAGACTATATTGAAAAACACCGAGTACTATTTGGACGGGTTACAGAGATGGGAGCATCGCTGGGAGAAGTGTGTAGTGTTACAAGGAGACTATGTTGAAAAAAGCCGAGTACTATTTGGACGGATTACAGAGATGAGAGCATCGCTGGGAGAAGTGTGTAGTGTTACAAGGAGACCATGTTGAAAAAAGCCGAGTACTATTTGGACGGATTACAGAGATGAGAGCATCGCTGGGAGAAGTGTGTAGTGTTACAAGGAGATTATGTTGAAAAAAGCCGAGTACTATTTGGACAGATTACAGAGATGGGAGCATCGCTGGGAGAAGTGTGTAGTGTTACAAGGAGACTATGTTGAAAAACGTCGAGTACTATTTGGACGGGTTACAGAGATGGGAGCATCGCTGGGAGAAGTGTGTAGTTACAAGGAGACTATGTTGAAAGACGTCGAGTACTATTTGGACGGGTTACAGAGATGAGAGCATCGCTGGGAGAAGTGTGTAGTGTTACAAGGAGACTATGTTGAAAAATGCCGAGTACTATTTGGACGGATTACAGAGATGAGAGCATCGCTGGGAGAAGTGTGTAGAGTTACAAGGAGACTATGTTGAAAAACGCCGAGTACTATTTGGACGGGTTACAGAGATGGGAGCATCACTGGGAGAAGTGTGTAGTTACAAGGAGACTATGTTGAAAGACGTCGAATACTATTTGGACGGGTTACAGAGATGAGAGCATCGCTGGGAGAAGTGTGTAGTGTTACAAGGAGACTATGTTGAAAAATGCAGAGTACTATTTGGACAGATTACAGAGATGAGAGCATCGCTGGGAGAAGTATGTAGAGTTACAAGGAGACTATGTTGAAAAACGCCGAGTACTATTTGGACGGGTTACAGAGATGGGAGCATCGCTGGGAGAAGTGTGTAGTGTTACAAGGAGACTATGTTGAAAAATGCCGAGTACTATTTGGACGGATTACAGAGATGAGAGCATCGCTGGGAGAAGTGTGTAGAGTTACAAGGAGACTATGTTGAAAAAAGCCGAGTACTATTTGGACGGGTTACAGAGATGGGAGCATCGCTGGGAGAAGTGTGTAGTGTTACAAGGATACTATGTTGAAAAAAGCCGAGTACTATTTGGACGGGTTACAGAGATGAGAGCATCGCTGGGAGAAGTGTGTAGTGTTACAAGGAGACTATGTTGAAAAAAGCCGAGTACTATTTGGACGGGTTACAGAGATGGGAGCATCCCTGGGAGAAGTGTGTACTGTTACAAGGAGACTATGTTGAAAAATGCCGAGTACTATTTGGACGGATTACAGAGATGAGAGCATCGCTGGGAGAAGTGTGTAGTGTTACAAGGAGACTATGTTGAAAAACGCCGAGTACTATTTGGATGGGTTACAGAGATGGGAGCATCGCTGGGAGAAATGTGCAGAGTTACAAAGAGACTATGTTGAAAAATAAAAAGAATTCTGAAAAATGTCTTTTATCTTTATTTGGTCGAAAACTTTTCAGACCACCCTCGTATATCTTTCTGGTAGATATACATTACCACTTTCCTCATTCTTTTCTTCAAAAACCTAAGATACATTTAACAACATTCACTTATCAGATGGTATTACCAATTGCTAAGGTACAAATTAAAAAAACAACAAAAGAACTTACCAATTTTAGTTAAAACTGGAGCGATGAAGAAATTCAAAGCCTGGATCTAGATGTTTATCAGTATATATGTGTTCCGCGCTGTGCACTAAAAGAAAACAAAGCAATTCTGCATTTAATATTCTTTTGCTCAGCAAATATCTCAACACTTAGACACAATATATTTTTCAAAATGTTCTCTAGAGATTATCATAACAAAATAAAAATGTCTTAGAACTAATGAAACATTTTTTAAACACAGTGATCAGATTTATAAAATCGATGTTCTCTTGCCCTGTACATTCAATATGTGCCCAACCCTTGCATGATACACACTGAACCCAAATCTCGTCTGTGATTTCTAAGCAAATGATACACTCTGTTAGAACACTTCAATCGACACTGGTTTTGGTTCCAAAATTTAATTTTCTTTTAGTCTTTAAGGCTCTTCACTATTTCCAGTTTCTGTTGGCACAGAGTTAGAGATAGGTTCTCTATTTACAGTTTTATTAATGCTAGTGTTGCGTCCCTTTGGTATTGGTTTGTTCTTCTGTTTTTGTGTCTTTTCCTGCAACATCAACGTATAGAGAGTCGATCTTAATGTTTCAGCAATATATATTGCTACTCCCAGGCTCATTGATCTTTTATCACTTTGTTTATTAATTGTTTCATATTCTCTTCTAATAATTTTACTTTCTTTTTGGCCTCCATGTTGACAGGTATGTCTTTAAACAAAACTTAATCTAATATCAGTGCAAGTTCAGGGGATAAAAATATAACTTCGCGTACGGTACTGAGCTACTCACACGTACGTATATATAACGTCATAACACGGCCCGATTTGTATTTTGTGTTTGTGTAGTCTACTTAATACCAAATAATATGAGTACAAATACTTAATTAGTTCTTCACCGGACATGGCAGCAGCAATATCAGCAAGTTATTAACAGCACAGCTCCAGTTCACTACACGACTTCTCTGAACAATAACTACTGATTCAACTGTCAAAGAGGAGGGAAAACTTCCCTTTGGTAACAAAGATAGTCGTTTGTCTAAATACACACTATGAGCTTCTACTATCTATCGGCAACTACGAGATACTGACACTGTGCGGTACTGGGCGCATCTCCCCTACACAAGTCTTCAAGGTCATATTGTTACACTGCCACACGTAAATAAACTAAATACTTCACTGCGGTGCACTAGAAATGTCCACATACACTTACTGGACAGCTGCACACGCAACTAACAACCCACTAGCAACTGACTGCGCTCTAACACTTCATCGGCTTTTATACCTCCAGTCATTGTTTTGGAAAGCTGCCCGATGTTTCAAGGTCTTTCTCGATAGCAAGAGAAAGACGGAACTATCCAGACATCACTGTCTTGAGCGCTCGCACCACTATCTGTATTTCTTTCCTGCGCTCACGCCGGTACTTGCTCGTCGCGGCTCCATCGGTGACAATATGCAAAGTCGCTCTCGGTGAAGCAGTGGTTAGGCACTGGTCTACTGATCCTAAGGTCTTGGGTTCAAATCGGCCCAGACCAAGTGTACTTCAGCCTCATTTCACCAGATTTACCAGAACGTAAAAGAACTCAAGCGCGGCGAAATTCCGGCATGTCGGTGATGGGGCTCGTACCTCCCCGGTACTTGACAGTGTCGCCAAGAAACAAAATATTTCACTTTAGTTATACAAAAGCAATCCAAGACCACAGAGGAGGCTATTTCCCGAAAATTCAAGATACGTGACATTTGTCAAGAAAATGTGTAGTAATTTTATTACAACTTTAGAACCACTTTTGAGGAAATCCTAAATATTTGGAAAATGTACCACGTAAAGAGTAATATAGGATGCGGGATTTTCTCGGAAGATCGTGAGACTTAATTAACAAATTTGGCATTTAACAGTTTTCCTTTATGGGACACACACACTCGGTAGCGTAGATAGTAGCGTGACTGCCTCACCTTCAAGAAGTGCCGAGTTCGAATTTCAATCAGCGAGAGCTACCTGCATAAGATTTTTCCAGCATATCCCCTTATCCTGAAAGATAATTGTCTAATAGCTCTAAGCTCTATGTACCCTGTACTTATTTGAACATCATTTCATTCATCGTACGATATGACTTAACGTTGGAGGTTTTCTCTTATCCTGAATGATGAATGTCTGGTACCTCTAAGCTCTATGTACCCTGTACTCATTTGAGCATAATTTCATTTAAGGTCCGACATATCCCAACATTCGAGGCTTTCCCTTACCCTTAAAGATGAATATCTGGTAACTCTAAGCTCCATGAACCTTGGAATCATTTGAACATCATTACATTCAAAGTTCGATATGAATCAACATTGGAGGTTTTCCCTTATCCTGAAAGATGAATGACTGGTAACTCTAAGCTCTATGTACCATGGGCTTATTTCAACACCATTTCATTCATCGTCCGATATGACTTAACATTGGAGGTTTTCCCTTATCCTGAAAGATGAATGTCTGGTAACTCTAAGCTCTATGTACCATGTACTCATTTGAACATCAATGTGATGATATATATAAGGGCGCTCAACTACGGCGGTCATCAGCGCCCTTTAAAAAACTAGTCATGGCAAGAGCCAGATATAAAACTTTCTAAAAACTATAAAAGTGTAACAAAACCTATATTCATCGTCCGATATGACTTAACGTTGGAGGTTTTCTCTTATCCTGAAAGATGAGTGTCTGGTATCTCTAAGCTCTATGTACCATGTAATCATTTGAACATCATTTCATTCATCGTCCGATATGACTTAACGTAGGAGGTTTTCTCTTATCCTGAAAGATGTCTGGAAACCCTAAGCTCTATGTACTCTGGACTCATTTGAACACTATTTCATTCATCGTCCAATATGACGCATGTAAACAATTGGAGGTAGGTACAGCGCTAAGAAACAACACAGCCGAGTTGTACTACTCACTGACCTTGCGTCTGTAGTGAAAATCTTCGCTAGTTACGTTATGTTTGACGTTTGCTTCTAGTGGCAGCTGTGTGCAGCTGTACATATGACGTCATTCATACTCTGCGAGCAGCTAACTTGTATTGCATTGGAGGGCATATACCTCCGGCCTTTTCTAATGAGGTTAAGCTCTTCACACACACAGAGGAGCATTCACACACCTTTCTCTACCATTTATTGC